>RHGK01000009.1:0-462427 GCA_005281515.1 Taphrina wiesneri | reverse complement strand
CCCTAACCCTAACCCTAACCCTAACCCTAACCCTAACCCTAACCCTAACCCTAATCCTACTTTGACTCTGACCCTGACCCTGTTGTTCGTCTAGTGTTGAAATATCTGAGTTTGGAAGATTGTAGCTGTTCTCGGAAGAACGAAGTAGATGACTGACATCGTTGAGACCTTCTTCAGATTGCCCATGGATCCTGCCAAACAATTCATAGATCAGTTGGGCCTATGCTTTCGCACATGAACAAGAAATTGAGCAATTCCACAATCGTGAAAACTAGATTAAACCACTAATTTCGTTCTGCAGATGAAGGCGCAACGCAGCCTTTTGCGGGTGATCGAAACATGAAAGACAAATTGCGAGCAAGCTCTAGATCTCAGCATGACTCAAGAGCCAACCTTTGACTGCGCTCAGGTAAGGATACATGTTCCGTGACGCGCAACCTGTTGACACTGACAAGAGCGATTGACAAGTAAATCATCAGACAATCGTTATCTCAACCGGATATCAAGTACAATGACTAGTACTCCAGAGACAATCTCAGCTTGGAATTTCTTGAACACTGTGCCCCCTTATATTTACGCTGCGGTACGAAACAGAATAGCTCATGAATCGAGCACGGGTAATCGTCAATTCGACAAAATTGTTTTCTCGGACATGATTGATGACGAGGCCTCGTTCCTTCGTTGGCTGGAACAGCAAGAAACTCTGCTTAGGGCCATGAGTATTCGTGTTCCGGACCTGTGCCGACACAATCTTGCCTTCACGGAAGCGGATACAACCCAGTACCTGCTTCAGTATTGCCTCAGTCCAGTATGTTATATACAAGACCGCATCTATCATAATGAGCTTACGGCAGCTCTGATCCTTGACTCACAACAAATGACCTTTTTAGCAGCAGCAAACCGAAGTTTCCGTGCCATTCCGGACTGGACACGATGTCGATTTACCACCCCATTGGGTGAAGCATCGGACTTACTGCCTAGCTTCATTGTCGAGGTCAAACATATCGGACATCTTGATTTTTCTGAAGCGTTCTTCACATCAACGTCGTGGGAACGCATGTCGCAACAAGTAAACAAGTATTTCGCAACAGGAGCCAAAGTCGTTGCATTAACCGATTATGAAAACATCATTCTATTACGTCGGGTCCAGAACGTTATCAAATGTGTCCGTGGGGAACGTCCACAAGTCAAATCAATCCTGCTATATGGCTTGTGCTTGAGCAGCAATGCAGAGGAACCAAGCACTCGGCATCATTTGAGCACTTCCTGGTCCATCGAAAGCTTGCTACGTACCGTTCGAGAGCTCGCTTTAGAACGATCTCCGGGCCCCGTGTCCTTACAATCTGCATCTGGTCAAGGTGTTCACACTTTACGCCGACCAGAGTTTTTCCCTCAGCAGCTCCTAGTCTTAAGCAGTAGAAAAAAATCTACCTTCGATAGACCTCTTTCTCCTGGTGTTTCCTCGGCCATGGGACAAGTCAGACGACTCATCATGTCAGCACTTTCAGGTGACGAATCGGTTGCTGTGGTTCTGGCAGATCAACATCTGAGTCGTTCAACTTCTTCTTTCGGCACATCTTCGTTCGGCACATCTTCTCTCGGCACAAGCAGTAGCAAAAGTCAGCAAGCAAGTAGCTTGACAAGTGCTTTCTTGCATGATAGCAGCAAGAATGTACCGACAATGAGGAAGCACGCAAGTAACCTGGCGTCAGAACTCCATGACAACGCCTCAATTGCCGTAGTAGTCGAAAAAGTGTTTCAATCTTCGAGACACACACAAGTGGTCCAGGCTAGCTTGGTTTCCGACAAGGTCAAGTCGGAGCAGGAGCGTCCAAGTGCCCCGTCGAATCCGTCCTTTATCTTGAAGTTCCAAGGCGAGGAAGACATGAACGCTGAGCGCTTCGCCTATACAACGTTGCAGGCCGAGCAGGGAGACCTAATTCCACACTACTACGGCGAGTTACAGCTGAATGATACCGGACTCCGGTGCATGGCACTGGAATTAGTGAAAGGAACAAAACTCGACAAACTCAACGGCCTTCAAACTCTCGACGAGGTCGAAACTTTCATCCACTTCTATCGGTACCGCTGGTTGACTCTGCTCGCATACAACATGCGTCACAGCGATCTGGTACCAAGGAACATTGTGATGACCGCCAATGGACCATGTTTCCTGGACTTCAACTATGCAATGCCGTTGACAGACCCAACGCATGATGCTACGACCCTCGAAACCTCGTTATATGAGATGATCAAAGGCGAGCCTGTCATGAATAATGCCATGCAGGACAAGATCGTTCGGAGGACAAGGAAAGTGTGGGATGCAATATGTGCCGAGAAAGTCTAAGCGGTTCACCTGGCCACAATGAAATGCTTATAGTTTCACAAGTGAGATAAAAATAGGACCAAGTGTTTCGCTCGTCAAAATTATTGGAGTATCATCGATATCCATTATACCTACACAAGTTTATTTGTCGGAAGCATGTCAACGACCTATATCACGTGCTTGTGTGCTTACCCCGTGAATCGGTAGAGTGAGATCTCTTTGTTACAGTCACTGCAGATGAACACCCGCAACAACCAGTCCATGCGAATGGCGTTTGTCCGGCAGAGTTAGCTTTCTCAACAGTGCGAACATGCCACATCTTACTATGCGTCTCGGAGTCTATAAGTGATGCTGCCAAGGTCAATCGCAAATCGCAGCCAAAGTACATGCTAGAGGTCGTTCATTACAATAGGTACACATCCTATCAGTACATAGTAACTTGAGTGCAAGTACATCACAGTCATTTCTCAGCACTGCTCTCAACACTACTTCTCTTGCTCGAGTCCTAACGTTAGTTAGTCGACATGTACGTTGCAGTAGTGCCACACAGTTGTTGACTACACTAATTTGGAAGCTTGCATTGAAGCACGATTGCAGCGGCATCCATCATCTAGTATCTGATGACCTAATTCTTCATACTTCTGAATATTCACCGATGTCATACCGTAACAAACTTCGCAAGATGAGATTACTTGAATAGCGCAAGATTGGTTACACGAATAGCGACGTGTCTTGGTGACTTGTTTATCAACTATATACTTTGTGTTGTCTAAGGAAAATTTTCTAAATAACGCTTTCGTGAATAATTAAATAATATAGAAAAGGGTGGCCATGACCGAAGCGATCAAGGACAATTTGTGTGTAGACACGGAGGATGCTGCACCTCTTGGCAGACCAGTTCCAGCTCCAGTCCCGGTTGCCGATCCGGTACCTGTACCTGCGGCTAAGCTTGTAATTGAAGTAGTACGTTGTGTAGCACTAGTCGTGATACTTGGTCCCTTGGTACCTGCTGGAGATGTGGTGTCTTGAGTGCCTGTCGAGGCAGGTGACGTCGTGCCGGTATGGGAAGGAGGCTGTACAGTGAGCTGAGTTGCTTGACTGGTCGTTGTGCCTTGCAGCTTTTGTGCAGGTGGTACGATCTGAGAAGAGGTCTGTTGACCTGGTGGCGAAGAACCAGTCTCGCTCATCTGTGTCTGCTCAGGAGGAGAAGGCTTTGATTGGATAGTACTTGTTGCAGAAGTTGTTTTCTTCTCCTGACCAGGTGGCAGCGGCTTTGATTCAGTCGTAGTGCTCGTGGATGTTGTCTTCTTTGCCTGACCAGGCGGCAGTGACTTCGATTCAGTCGTGATAACCGTGGACGTTGTCTTCTCTGTTTGACCCGGGGGCGTAGGCTTGGTCTGTGTTGTCGTAGACGTGCCTGAGGATTGGCTAGGGGGAGTGGGCTGAGTCTCCGTCGCGGTAGAAGTTGACAAGGAAGATCTGACTGGTGGGATCGGAATTGTGTTCGTTGTTGTAATTGTACCGGTCTGCGTACTGGCAGACGTACCAGTCGTCGTGCCAATTGATGTGCCAGTCGAGGTGGAACCAGTTTGTGTACCGGTAGTCGTGCCAGTCGAGGTGCCAATCGAGGCAGAACCAGTCTGTGTACCGGTAGTCGTGCCAGTCGAGGTGCCAGTCGAGGCAGAACCAGTCTGCGTACCGGTAGTCGTGCCAGTCGAGGTGCCAGTCGAGGTGCCAGTCGAGGCAGAACCAGTCTGTGTGCCGGTAGTCGTGCCAGTCGAGGTGCCAGTCGAGGCAGAACCAGTCTGTGTGCCGGTAGTCATGCCAGTCGAGGTGCCAGTCGAGGCGGAACCAGTTTGTGTACCAGTCGATGTGCCAGTCGAGGTGACCGTGCCAGTTGAGCTGCCAGTGGCACTCGAGAAGCTGCTTGCTGTGTCAGTTACAGAACTGGTGGACGAGCCCGATTGAACCTGAGTCGAAGTCGATGTCAAAGTCAAGGTAGTCGAGGCCGATGTGAAAGTCAGAGTGGAGATGCTAGTGCTTGAAGAAACGGACGTCGAGCTGACGATAGACATTGTGTTAGTGCCGGTAGACTGAGTTGAGCTCGAAGGGACAATGATCGTGAAAGTCGAAGTCGAAGAAAGCTCAGAAGTGTAAGATGTGGTCGAACCCGGCGTTGCTGAAGACGAACTTGTAATCGGCATGAAACCGGTAAAGCTTGAAATGCTTGTTGTGCTTGATACAGAAGATTCTGAGGACGAGGGCACTGACTTAGTCGAAGAGCTCATGGTCAGCAGAGTGACGGACGAAGTTGAGGATGACAAGGTTGACGTGGACGACAACGGCACGAAACTGGTGGAACCTGTTATCGTGATGCTCGACGAAGAGCCTGAAGACGAAGGTAAGTTCTGGCCGGAGCTTGTTGAGGACGATGAAGAAGACAGCGGGCTCGAAGAGCTTGTTGGCGATGGCACAAACATACTACCGCTTGTTGTCGAGGTCAAACTTGAAGAACTCGAACCAACACTAGACGGTGAGATTGAGCTTAGACTCGACTTCGACGACGAGAACGACGAGGTTGTTGGCGATGGTACGAACCTGGTACCGCTTGTCGTCGAGGTCAACTGTGTTGAGTCACTTGAGCTGCCGAGACTAGTTGTAGCCGACGAAGAAGACAGCGTCGACAACGAGAGGCTTGAGGAGCTTGTCGGTGATGGCACAAATCTCGTCGCACTTGTTGTAGAAGAAGTCGAAGTAGAGCTCTCACTCGACTTCGAAGTTGACGACGATGATAACGAAAGCGTTGATGACGGTGAACTTGAAGAGCTCGTTGGTGATGGCACAAACCTGGTCGCGCTCGTGGTGAGTGACGCGGAAGAGCTCGAGCTCGAGCTTAGACTCGATTTCGACGAAGACAGTGTAGATGAGCTTGACGAACTAGTTGGCGACGGGACGAATCTAGTCGCACTCGTCGAGGACGAAGCAGTTGATGAAGAGCTCGGAACTAGGATCGACATCGATGATGACGACAATGAAGAAGTACTAGAAAAAGGTGTCGATGCAGACGAGCTGGAGGAGCTGGTTGGCGAAGGAACAAATTTAGTCGCGCTGGTTGTCGAAGACGAAGTCGAGCTCGAGAAACTGAAACTTAGACTCGACTTTGATGACGACGATGATGACGACGAAAGCGTTGATGACGATGAGCTTGAAGAGCTGGTCGGCGATGGCACGAATCTCGTCTCACTTGTCGTTGCAGACGACGATGATAGCGATGAGCTTGAAGACAAGGTACTCTTGCTCGAACTCGATGATGACGAAAGAGACGAAATCGACGATAATGCACTGGAGCTGGTTGGTGACGGGACGAATCTTGTCGCGCTTGTCGTCGAAGACGAAGACGAAGACGAAGACGAAGATGCAGCAGAGCTTGAGCTTGAGCTTGGACTCGAGGACGAGGATGATGATGCCGATGAAGCAGAACTTGTCAACGATGAGCTGGAAGAGCTGCTTGGTGATGGCACGAAACGAGTAGCGCTGGTTGTTGAAGATGTTGATGGAGCAGAGCTTGAACTCGAGCTCAAACTTGATACCGAGGATGACGAAGACGATCTCGACAACGAGGATGATGATGACGAAGAAGACGTCGACGTTGTTGAGCTTGACGAGCTAGTCGGTGATGGAACAAATCTGGTCGCGCTTGTCGTTGAAGACGAAGATGAAATTGAAGAGGAGCTCGAGCTCAAAGTAGACTTCGATGACGAAGAACCTGAAGAGGAGAAAGACGTCGAGGACGATGAGCTTGACGAGCTGGTCGGTGACGGTACAAACCTTGTCATGCTCGTTGTCGATGACAGGGTAGTCGAAGAACTCGAACTAGAGCTCAAGCTCGACTTCGAAGATGAAGATGAGGAAGACGAAGACGTCGATGACGATGAGCTTGACGAGCTGGTCGGTGACGGGACAAACATGGTCGCGCTCGTAGTTGTAGATGACAACGTTGAAGAAGAACTCGAACTCAGACTCGACTTCGAAAGCGACGAGGAGGAAGAGAATGACGACGACGATGATGAGCTAGAAGAAGTAGTCGGAGACGGTACGAACTTAGTGGTACTCGAACTTGAGGTTGACCACGTTGACAATGATGATGGTGACGACGACGACGATGATGATGATTGCAATGACGATGAGCTGGAAGGCACGAAGCTCATGGTACTGCTCGTCGAAGACAAGGACGAAGTCGTCGAAGGAATTACGAAGATCATCGAGCTTGATGAGGATGAAGATGTGGACGAACTCCAAGAAGGCGTAGAAGTGCTTGAACTTGAGCTTAAGGTTGAAGACGATGAGGTTGAGAGAAAAGACGTGGTGGTAGCCGGCACGAATTTCGTTGTGGTTGACGAACTCTCGGACGAAGAGCTCGAACTAGAGTCGGATGTAGTATCTTTCCAGATTGGAGAAGTAGTGGTCGATGACGATGAAGAAGTCGAGCTAGAAGAGGAGGTTGTGTCCTTCCACACAGGTGTAGTGGTGGAAGTGCTGGAAGTGCTGGACGTGCTCGAAGTCGTTGGCGCATCAGTCGTGGTTGACGAAGAACTTGTAGTCGTGGTGGTACTACTCGAACTGCTCGAGGTCGTCGGCTGGCTAGTCGTGGTTGAGGTAGTACTACTCGAAGTGCTAGGAGTCGTTGCCAAAGTAGTCGTACTTGACGTTGAGGTCGTGCTTGTCGCCGAAGTCGCAGTCGAGGTGGTACTACTTGAAGAGCTCGTGGATGTTGACTCACTAGTAGTTGACGTAGCACTAGTGGTTGTAGAGCTACTGGTAGCGCTCGTCGTCGTTGGGTTAGCAGTGGTGGTCGATGTTGAACCTGTGGTTGACGACGAACTCGTGGTTGAGGTCGCGGTTGTGGCTTTGGATGTAGTGCTGGTGGTGCTGGTAGTACTGGTAGTGCTGATGGCGCTGGTAGTGCTGGTAGTGCTCGAAGTTGCTGGTATGGAAGTCGATGTGCTAGCTGAGGTCGACGTAGACGTAGGCTGCTTTGGATTCGGAACATTCTTACAATCAGACCAAGAGCTGCTCGGAGTACATTGTTGACCCTTCTTGTTGTTATTCACGGAACAATATATACCGGCTTTGGCGTTGGCACTGCTCTTCGAGTTGCCAGACGAGGAGGAACCATCAGCAAAGCCCGATGCAGATTGACTGGAATAGTATGCATAGTTGTAGATGGTTCCGGAGTGAGAGTAAGAGAAACCGGAACTATCGAAGGGCCTACTCGTATCGTCCGAAAAGAAACAGTTATTGCTTGAAGAAAGCAAGCTGTATTCATCGCCCGAGATAGTGTAGATGGGATGTCCAGTTCGTGATGGGTTATCAGTATCCGAGCAAGATTGTGATTGATCAATGACCAAGTAGCCACTGAAATATCCCGCACCTGACTGGCCTGACGCTGGTGCACTGAATTGCCAGCAGTTGTAGTTGCTAGGCCAAGAATTTGTGTTAGAATTTGAGACACCGCGCTGTACTAGAGCAGCTCCAAGGTTGGACAGACCCATGTCGACCTAAGTCTTGTAGAACAGTACTGGGAGTCAAGAACGAACGTTGTATAAAACTTATGATCTTTGCAGATTGAGTGGGATACATGCCTGCTCATATGGAAGAACACAATCCTCTGGTTTTCCGACCACCAAGACAATGTAAGACTAGACATGATCATCGAGCTTGAGCACACCACTTCCACTGTCCATGCCGCTGTCACATCAGCCAAAGACGCTCGATGGCAACAATAAAAAGTCGCGAACTTCAGCTGTCCCGTAAGCGGTGGAGCAAACACCGAAATTTAGATACCTATTTTTGTTCACACTTTAAGATTGGCGTTTGAGAAGTCTTCTACGATCGCAAAATTGGCCGATCGTGAATGACGAGGCCAGGAAAGCTCATCTGTCCATGCGAATTTGGAGGCATCTTTCACCAGAGCCGTGCCTCGATACTCTGACTGATCAGACGCTATCTTCCTGAATGTGATAACCCTTTTGTTAAGTCGGAATATGTTGTAAAGGGTGATATGGCGACTTGTTGAGGTTGACATGAAAGTTAATGATCGTTGCAAAACGCCATGCGGCACGAGATTTTGCGTGGCGCACACGGTGACAATCTCTGGAAGGTTTCTGCGGACTTGAACTCCAGAACGAAGTTAGCGGGCGGTGATTGTGGATGTTTGCGCGGGGACGCAACGGCCGACCGTTGACCGTTGGAAATTCCATCCTTCAAGATTTGGAAATCCCGCTCCCACTTCCCAAGTGGCGGATTTTGTGTGTATGAATATTCTTTAAACTTTCCGCCATCCAAACAGTTCGTCCACTCAGAAACTTTAACTTTCCAAGCTTTCTCACGACAGAAGAGCATTTCAAGTCGCTCCACACAAGTCCACCTGCCAATCGTATGCCAAATGCGATCCTGCAGCATTTGTCCCGTGCCCAAAATTAGATAAAGAAGGCAGTGGTCTGTCCCAATCTGAGTCGGATCTTTAATTGCGCTCAGCCTGGCCCACTAGATCGGTGTTCGATGTTGCTCATGCAGCTGATATTGAGTGGAACCATGTGCAATTTACCAATTTCACCGGGAAACCTTTTCTCCAACTGCGCGGCTGGTGTATCAGGTGATGTGGTATATGCCGACTATCTATTTGTCAAAGTCAGCTGTCGGCGCAGCATCACACGGAAGTGAAATAGACGCAGAGCTCTATGTACATCCATATCTTAATTATATCATTACAGCTGTGATTGCAGATATTGCACTTCTAAGCGTTGCCTCATGGCGCGCATGTCTGATGTCGTATCATCACGCCATACGAACAACAGACGGGTGATATCAAGCTCATTTTCGCTCCACCCAACGGTTTGTCGGCGTGCATAATCGGAAAACCCACAATCACATCGATTGTTCATCCGCGGAAGCTGTCCGCAACTGTGGCTGAGGAAAATATTGCATGAGATCGGGAGATTAGGCAAGCAAAAAGGATGGGCAAAGTTAAGGTTCGTGAATATTGACATGTCCAAAATGGCCATCTGGTAGGCCGTTGAACTCGTGCTTGCCTTTTCGCCACTAGCCAATGGTAAATGCAAGGCTTGTGAATTCATTGCAATCTGAGACATGGGGTTACCAGCTGGCAAACTTTAAGTCATACTGAAACATTAGTGACGACTCTAGTCAGAAGAGCTCACTCATACGTGATTGTACATGTAGCTGCTTGACGGACAAGCATGTCACCTAGATGAATATGCAATTTACAGCACAAAAGATCCCGTTCAAGTCAAAGTCAATCGGGTGTGCTAAATTTACGCGCGGAATAACGTCAGCAGCGGGAAGTCAGCGTTGTACCTACTTCAGCCCAGCAGCTGCGACCGATAGACACGGCGATGAGTGGTGGCTCGAAGGACAATTTACAAATATAGAGCACTGCCGTAGCTGTTGGCATCTACATGTTGTTCGATCGCAATTGCCCGCAGCCGTTGGGCTCTAATCTTCCCTCGGCTCGTAACACTAAGCGAGCGGTTTCAACGGTCAAGATAGCCACACCCACCTTAAAATTCCGTTTCGCCCGCACGCGCTTAGAAAGCGCGAAAGAGGGAATAGTGCCATCGAGCACATTGCCATTTCCTACAGCCACTTGTACACGATGATGAAAGTGCTCTAGATCTGCACTCGCATCACTGACGAAAACCAGAGAATGATGAGGTAAGTGAGACATTCCAAGTGCTTTCGATCCTTCGCACAGGTAGATACGTGTAGCGATGGCAAAGTCGGAGGTCGCATGTGCAGGTCGACCAATCGCAAGCTTAAGGCATGCGCACGGGACCAGCGTACATTCGTTTTCCTCACTCCAAGATTGTCTCATTTCTGCAAGCAAGTGTCGATCCTAAGAGGCACTTGTATTACGCATCTTTACTATAGGATATTAATATTATTACTGTTTTATGAATCGCTAACACTCGTATTTACTGCTGTGCACGCGCCGCGCTAGGGCTGCGCAGTGCATTGTGATATGTTATGGCGTCGTAGCTATGTGAGCTGCGCGGCATTTGACAATGTTTAAGCTATCTTTCGCGGCGCAGTCTTTGCAGCTCTCTGTTCAGGATGTTTCTATGCAGGACCCACAATTCTGCAAATGTCCCGGCGGAAACCCAGGACGTTGGCTATTCTCATAAGACCTTGATCGTCATCGGATGTCACAAATGACGAAGTCTTTAATAAGACCGAAGCGTCCTCTCTGTCGTCCCATTGTTGGTTGCCAAAGATCTTCGAACGAGACATCATTGATTTCAATGTAACACAGCAGTGTCCGTTGGCATCGAAATAGTTCCTTCCAGCCGTAGGCACTGAATGAAATCGGCCAAAGCCAATGTCCCTCATAGACCCGAAATAGTCATCAACAAATGCATACGGCCCCACAGGCACAGTTCCCCGTCGAGTTCGTGCAAATTGCTTCGATGGAGGCTCCATTGCAACGAATCCTCGTAGCTGTATGTACCTGCGGATATAATTTTGCACACGATGCGCAGGAGTCCTGCCAAGAGCTCGGTTGCGTGGATCAAGAGCTATGGCATCTAGCCAGTCTCCCATGATGATAGGAACGAAGTCCAAGCCTTGAGTTTGTTGGACCAATTGTTCTGGTCTGAAGTACCAGATAGGCAATTTCATCAGTGTCTGGTGCTCCATCCTGAGTTGTATGATGATTGAAGCCAATTTTCCGACCATGGCAGGAGATTTGACATCAAACATGACGAGCAAGTGCCGGTGGGCTTCACGAATGAATTCCAGCTGAGATTCGAGATTGCGCAGTGGTTCGGTGGTGAGAACGCCATCTTTGTCGCGATAGTGTAACATGGAGAGCTGCCATGAATACATATCGCCATAAGCTGGATTCTTGGGACCGAATTCAGGATCGCGGTAGGGATTGAAGTACCAGCCGTGGTAGCGGAAATTCGTGGTTCGTCCAATACGAGTGTCGTGCGAGATCCACAGCATACCATTTTTGTCCTCGCGCACGTCAAGCTCAATAGATTCGAAGCCTGCTTCAACAGCTTTATTGATGGAGCATCGGGAACCTTCGGCACAGCCTGACCCCTCGACGCCTCTATGCGCGACGAGGATGCGCAGGCCGGGGCCCGGATTCCTCAGCGCCTGCTTCGTCTTCATTGCATAATAGTTTCCACCACAATTGTTCAAGGCCATGATGCTAAAGACTAACGGGAGGATAAAAGCCCATAAAAGATACATGCCTGAGAGTGTTACAGGCTGAAAAGATGTGAGAGCTCGGTTTGTGCTTGTGTTTGTGTTTCCATCATCGAACAGCAAACCAGGGCCATTTTATAGATTCGCTATGGGACATACGAAAATATGGGTATTGTGATCGTCCTGAGTTTGTGTAAGATCACCATGTGCGAGGATCGAAGCCGGTTGTCAGCTGATTGACAGTCACTGCATGAATCCATGGAATCATTTGATTCTTGTCGAATCATAGGATGCACGAGCATAGCACAAGCATCGTGGGAAGCATCGTGCTTGTGTGCGTGATTCAGTCATTGGCCAGGAGAAGACAAAGTCGGCCATCGTGCCTCTGGGATAGATTACGGTTTAGATTGCATCTCGTGGTCAACACAAAACTTCGAAATTGTTCCGAGAGAACTCTATTTATTGTGTACAACCTCGAGAAGCATCCAGAGTACTGAATCAGTGATGGCACGCGTGATGGAGTTCCACAAACTGTGCTGTATGAGGCATCGTGAGTTTGACAGGACCATGATCACCAAACTTGAGTGGGTCAGGGGTCAATTTGGCTTCTGTCAGCCATCGTGCTTTTTCACGAACAAGTCCCTCCAATGTGGGAATAGGTCGACTCCGCAGAGCGGTCCTCTTTTTCTGTAAGCAAACCTTTCGATACGGTCGTCTGCAATTCGAGCCAGCGATTTGAGCCCTGAATGTACGATAGGACTTGTCGAGGGTTGATCTTTCTGTGCAAAGAACAAGGATCCAATTTATCCTCTGATAGTGCTGGCAAAGCTGGTCTCTGTTATGTCCTCACCAGCAACACTGCTCTCCACGACGGATGCATCGTCATCTTCGAGACTTCCACCTTCGTCAGATTTAAGCTCTTTGACTTTGAGGAGTGACATCTGGAATTTGGTTACCATTCGTTTAGTTATCGGGTCTGCAACATTCTCGACCATTGTATCAACCATTTCCGAAATTTCTTCGAGGTCAAGGTCGTCTTCAGCACAGACTTGAACTTTTGCCAGCGCAGATCCAAGGACTCGCCCCTCCTCCTTGTCACAGACTCGTAAGCGTCCTTGGATTTGTGCGAGCAGGGGGATCTGACCGTTTCTAGAGGTTGGCTCGTTCGCTAGACGTTGGGGATTGGTCCAGTCCATGAGCTGATTTCCGATAGTCGTCAGCGCGACCGCGTCATTCTTCTCCTCCGCATCGAGGTTGTCGTAGAGTCGAGCTAGTTTTTTGATCGTTGCAATGACGATTGAGGTCATCGCTGTCTGATGCTCTAAAGAGCTGAAAGAATAGACAGGAAAGAAGTAAGCGAGATTTTGCCGCAGTGATTGGTTGTCTGCGCTTGTCGGAGCGTAATATAGAATTGCCAATTCTTTTAGAAGTCCACGAGCATTGACTGAGTCGGGTGCTAAAATATTGAACAGAAGCAATTTAGACACTGATTGTGTCGCGATTGCAGTGACTTCTGGCATGTCTTCGAGTTGAAATGCCTTGAGATAGATTCGTACGAGGTCATCTTCTAGCGATGATTGATTACCACCAACCTCCTTGGCGGCCTCGGAATCGTCAGCCATTAAAGATTCCGAGTCAAGTAGCAATGAAGGATGAGCAACGAGGATATCTGTAACGCATTTGAGCGCCAGAATCTTCAAATCTTCGTAGCCCCTGGCAAAGCAATTGAGAAAATGCCCCAGATAGTGTTTCGCGAGATCTTTGTCCTGCAAGCAGATTTGTCCTAGACATTCAATTCCTTTCTCACAAATCGGGCCTTCGTGGCTACGATATGCTGGCACTATGATGGTGGTCAGGATATCACGCAGACCTGGGTTCGCCTGTAGAGAGCTTTTGGTCTGACAAAGCAAGGAGCTGACGATAGCTAAGACTCGTAACGTTGTGAAGATGTAGCGCACCTGAATAGCCTCGGTGTCCAGAGACTTCCTAGTCCCTTCATGTAACACCACATTGCTTGTGGGTGTTGATGATGCGGAGTGAAAGGAATCTTCCTCGGCCTCATCGTCACCTTGAAGGGCGTCATAGAGATCTGTAATGATCTCACGAACGCTTCTGATGAGATCCTGTTCGCTGAACGTCACTTTACTCAGCACTTCAACAGCAAGAATCAACAAGCCTTCACCTAGACCAGATCTCATGATCTCATGACATATAGAAGTAAGTCTTCTGCGTCCAATCTCATCGCTGAGATCTATTTGTGAAGCCAATTTGAGCAGATTCTCGATTATGAATTCAGTGTCCGCTTTTTCTGCCTCTTCTTGTTTGCTTGCGAGTGAAATGTGCTTAATTATGAGATCAGCTAGAGTACTCAGCTCTGGCAGCTTGTCGGCGATGGAATGCGACAAGTTGCTACCCTGCACGAAGTCGTTTAGACACCTCACTAGGAACGTGGACTCCGGATTGAGATCATCCCAAAATTCAGTGTCGAATGTGGCCTGTTCGATGAACTCCTGTCGACTCTTGAAGAAGGCTCGCATTACATCCTCCCCGACCGAGGAATTCACAATGTCGAGCCTCTGTAATAGTTCCAAGATCGAACCATTAGCCAAATTTAGCCAGTCGACAGCAAACATCTTTTCCGCAGCTCGGCGCACATTTTCATCTCGATCCTGCAAGCCCCATTTCAATAGCTTATTACGCTTTGATATAGATAAAGGCTTAAACCCATTTATAGAAGGTAAGGTTGTCGAATATATCTGGCGTCTCAGAATTGGATCAAGATCTCGTGCCCGTTCTAGCAAGAATGGGAGTGTGGAGCTTGACTGTGACAAATTATGCAGTACGGTCCTGCGCACCTCTGGCGACGGGTCGTGACTGAGGACATGTAGTAGGACCTCCGTGACTTTCGTGGAACTTTCATCTTCTTCATCTTCTTCGTCAGCGTCCGCTGGAGCCTGGAATCTAGAAAGTGCGAGGACAGCTTGTACACGGACATTGCTTTCTCGATCGCGCACGCGTTTCACGAGAGCGTCCTGCATGGCCTCAAAGAGCTCTTCGTCGATTTCGCTCAGGCCAGAAGTCATGATGTATGCTAGCAGTTGGCAGACGCGGAATCGTACATGTTTGTCTTTACTGATCATGGCATGAAGCAAGTGTTCTATAAGAACGGCCGTGAAGTCATTGGTAATATCGTTGTCCGCGTCCTCTGACCCTTCCAACAGAGACACAAAAAGCGCAATGAATTTGATTACACGATCAGCATTTCCGTCTGACTTTTTGCATATCAGCACACGGTTGAGACAACTCAAGAACTTCTTATTGAAGTCTCTCGGGTCCGACTTGAGTAGCTGTTCTCGAAGCAGCACCACATTCTTTCGCGAAGGTCGCACGCCCTGGATCTCCTGAAAGAGCTCTGCAACGCGGTTTGATTCGCGATTCACCATGAGATATCTGATGCTCCTATCGTGATTGATTGTCGAGTGATGGTTGGAGAACAGATATGACCTACAGCTTGACGAGCTGAGCTTTTCTTTAGAGTAAGGCGAGCACCGCTACGAAGTACAGCAGCCAGGACCTCCGCTGCCTGTGAAATCAAAACAATTAGTCTTGGCGACGTCAAATTGTGCACGTGAACCTTGGCTCACAACACACATGGACCAGGAGTTGGATAAACGACGAGATACGAGCACTACTTGGCTCGCGTGAATGTAGTTGAGGTCCTTCGAATTCAGTCATGAGAATACATGCCATAGCATCTGAGTCTCTGTTTTTGGCTCTTGTGTGACTGTGCACCAAGTGGGTATGGCCCTTCGTGCAGCTGGAAGACCTTGACGCAGTACTATAAGCGACCTCCGCGCTGCATGGACTCCTCACTTTCCTCCTTTCAGGACAATACATCGCAAATACTGGCCGTCGCGAATGAAACTTCGAGATGCGCACGATGCGTCAAGGATAAGAAAGGGTGTGACAGACTCTACCCTTGCTCCCGGTGCAATGAGTCCGGTTTGTCCGACTCTTGTGTCTACACCGGCGCAATTCATCGACCGAGGCTGCGCCTCGGTCGAAGACGTGCTACACTAGAAAATTCTCGCTCAGCTACTGCTCAAATGACTATTGTATCTTCACCGCCGGCTGGAGTAGATCATGACGACGAAGATGATATGCGCCCGATCCTGCCAGGCGATCGACGAAGGCGCAAATTGCGCTTATCGAACGGCAATGTACGAAGTCGTAGATCTCTCGATAAAGTAGCGAGTGAAACATCGATAGTCAAGAATTGGTTCGAAGAGGCGCCCGAAGAAGAAGAAGATCATGTTGAGCCTGTTGAGCACGAGAAGTCCGACGAGGAAATTGCGAGGACCAAGATCTACAATGGGTTTTCAGACATAGTGACACATCTGCCAGTCGAAATTTATCGTTCAACAACTTTCATTCGTGCACTAGATCTATCATACCATGACAAGTGTTCGCGGCTAGATTCACTCTGTCGCGATCTGCAGCAGGAAACTTCTGCAAACAGAGTCATGGAATTGAGAAGTGAAATCGTCCAATTGATGCAAGAATCGAGCGAAGATCGCGGAGAGTCTATTGTCGAGGCCGCTAAACTGCAGACCTTAGTAGAATCTCACATCTCGATCTTGAGCGCTGAAATAGAAGGTATTGAGTCTCCTCAATCTATGGCTTCTGTGGCCCTGGAGGCAGGATTTAACACGAAACCGGCAGTGAAAAAATCACAGAAACACCGCAAACAAACCAACACAGGAGATCATGATGATGGTATGGACATACCCATTGATGAGGATGAACCTACATATTGTTACTGTCAGCGAGTCTCCTTTGGAAAAATGATTGCTTGTGAGAACGAAGAGTGCGAAGGTGGGGAGTGGTTTCATTTCGAGTGCTTGGGATGGACTTCCGCCCCAAGGGGTAAATGGTGGTGTCGCGTCTGCACAGAGGCTGGATTTGGTAGCAAGAAGTTCGTACGCCGCGTACAAGAGCTCGATGGCAGAGCGCCTGAGGATATCGCATCGCCAGCTCAGACGAACCGGGCACTTCACAGACGAGCAGGACGAGGTCGGACGCCCAGGATTATCACAGCCAACAACTACAAGACGAGGAGGCGGGTGCCGTGAGCATAGCTATATCTAGCGATGAATGGAAAGATTGATTCAGCCACGAACGACGTAAGACTACGGGGGCCGTGTATTGCTTGCGCAGACAATTTAATAAATAAATAAGTAAACAAGCGAATAAATAACTAGTTACCGTGTATACTACGAATATTTCTGAACACAGGTGCACATTGAAAGCAAGTGCAAGTGGGAAGATGATTGTGCGGGAATTTCCAACAGGACCGTCAATTGAATCACGTCACACGCAATCAGTACTGCATCATCAACCTGTAGTGATCATGATGCACTTCACCGGAATAGAATTTCATCCCGTGCGACATTCTGAGTTGGGCAGACGCAGCAGACGCACAGACAACAACACATGACAGAACACAATCAACACAACAGAAACAGGACGTCAATAGAAGAGACAGATC
This sequence comes from Taphrina wiesneri, assembly GCA_005281515.1. NCBI lineage: Eukaryota > Fungi > Ascomycota > Taphrinomycetes > Taphrinales > Taphrinaceae > Taphrina > Taphrina wiesneri. Next base: position 445,322 of record RHGK01000009.1, on the reverse strand, counting down.
CTGGAGCTCTCGTGGACGTTTGGAATTGAGGCTTGGGATTAGGTTTCATTGGTTGCACAAGACTTTTCCCTTTTCCCACAGGACAGCGCCCATCAGAGTTTCCTGCCCTTCCAAGGTTGTCATTAGGCACACACGACGACGCTTCCCGCCCATCCCCTGCCATCCACGCCATGCATGCACAAAGGAGAATGCTTTCACTTGATTCATAGGCCACACACCCAAACGTCATTTTTCCTTAATTGTCCAGACCCTTCAGGCTCACTGCTCTTTGTACACTGGTAATCTTGATGGGCTAAAGACTGTACAGCTACAAATCAATAGTACTACTTTGTACAGATCAAGCCCTTGTGACCTTTTCAACTGTGCGCATCCATATTTTCCTACGCTCTTACATACTTCAACATTCGCTTTAGTACTTCACACCGCCTGAGTACTCCAGTTTGAACTGCTGTAAACGTCCTGGCACAAGATGTCGACAAGTGGGAGCACAGGCAATGCAGTCGTCGATATCATCAAGTCTGCCAACAGCTCGGCACGCGGCAAGTTCGACATCAACTCGATCATATCGTCCATTGGCTTCTCGCTCATCGTTTCAGTCGTGCTGATACTGACATTCTCGGCGTTGCGACCACGTAATAATGTCGTGTATGCCCCAAAGGTCAAATATGCCGACGAAAAACACCAACCTCCAAAGCTCGAAAATACCCCCTGGGCTTGGATACGTCCTGTGGTCTCCCTCAAGGAGGACTACATGCTGGAGCGCGTAGGCTTGGATGCGGTGATCTTCCTTAGATTCCTTCGCCTGTGCCGAAATTACCTCGCAATCATCGCAATCGTTGGTTGTGGAACACTTATACCAGTAAACATCATTGGAACAAACGCAACGGTCAACGCAAGTGACAGCTCGGAAGGTTCGACAAATCCTCTTCTACGACTAACAGTGGCCGGTCTCGTGCAAAGATGGATGATTCCGCATATTGCCATGTCATATGTTTTCACAATCTTACTCATGGTTTTCATTTGGTACAATTACAGGGCCGTGGTAAAGCTTCGCCAAAAGTACTTTGCCTCGAACGACTACCAAGCTTCCTTGCATTCAAGGACTATCATGATGATCAATATACCAGCAAAAGGTAGAAGTGATGGTCAGCTCGCAAGTCAAGCTATGAAATTTAACGACGCTACACAATTTTCACAAGCTCAAGTTGGACGCGACGTCGGCAAGTTGCCACATTTGATAGAAAAGCATGATGATGCTGTGAGAAAGCTGGAAGGATACCTGGCTAAATATCTCAAGAACCCAGCCAAGTTGCCGGCGCACCGACCAACTTGCAGAAGTAGTACGGGCCGAGTTGATGCTATCGACTATTACACAAACCGAGTACAAAGTCTTGAACGTCAAGTGGAGACTGCTCGCGAGTCTTACGACGCACTTCACTCACAATCGTACGGATTTATCTCCTACCCGTCTATTCCAGCTGCACACAAGATTGCAAAAACAAACAAATCTTCGAACCTCTTCATCTCGCCCAGGCCTCTCGACATCATTTGGGACAACCTGAGTAGAGCAGCGGCCAAGAGGCACGCGAATCGTATCTTCGGCAATCTGTTGTTTGTCGCCCTGTGTTTCCTGTGGACTGTGCCCAATGCACTCATTGCCACATTCATCTCGAATGTGTACAATCTCGGATCTGTCTGGCCCTGGTTTCAGCGACGCATCAACGAAGATCCGCGACTATGGGCTGTCTTACAGGGTATTCTGAGTCCAATCATTCTCGCACTCTTCTTTCTGTTACTGCCGTCAATAATGCGGAGATTGAGTGAATTTGAGGGCAGTCTGACCCGAAACGGCAGAGAGCGCAAGGTCTTCCACAAGCTCTTCCTTTTCTTCTTCGTCAACAACTTTCTCTTATTCACGGTGTTTGGCGTGCTATGGAACTTCGTGCAAGCCACAATCGTCACGACTGCGCAGGACCAAACCGGTATCCGTGGGTTCTGGAGGGCGTTGAAAAATTCAGCATTCTTTGACGGCCTTGCGTCTGCGGTCACCTCAACCTCAACCTTCTGGATAATCTACGTAGCCCAGCGCAATCTAGGATCTCTCCTGGATCTTGTTCAAGTCTGGGGTCTTTTCTTGAAATGGTTCAAGCGAACATTCCTGGCCCCAACACCAAGAGAAATGATCGAGTGGAGTGCTGCACAGAATTTCGACTATGCCTCTTACTACAACAGTTTCCTGTACAACTTTACGATTTGTATCGCGTATGCGACGCTCGCGCCCCTCATCTTGCCCTTTGGACTTTTGTACTTTGTTGTGAGTGGATTCACCTACAAGTACACAATGCTCTATGTTTCAGTCACCAAGGTCGAGTCAGGTGGAGAATTCTGGCGCGTCCTTGTCAATCGATTGCTTCTCAGCGTGGGCTTCTCAAACCTGGTCTTGTTTGTACTCGTCTGGGTAAAGGTCAGTATCTATACCGCCATTGCAGTCGTTCCGGCGTTTGTCTTGCTGCTCATCTTCAAAGTCTACCTCATACGAGCCTTTGATGCAAGGTTTGACTATTACTTACCGGAAAACTTTGACGAGGCGGGCAACGCCCCGGTCATACACCACAACGATCAGAAACGAGATCGCCTTCGTTCCAGGTTCGGACACCCTGCACTGCATAGAAAACTCATTGTACCGATGGTGCATGAACGATCTCGTCACTTGTTGCGTGAGATTTACAAAGGCCGTCTCAATGATGACCTCGAAGATACTCCAACGGTGCCTATTTCTCCATCACACATACAGGAGAAATTCGAGACTGTCGCGCCAGAAGATCTCAACTTTGAAGCGTACAAGAATCGTCCTGAATTTGCACTGACACATGGAGATATCTACAGCAACGACACAAACTCAGTTCGCTCCATGACGACTGTCGGGAAAGGCTTTTCTCCATACGGTGATCTTACGCCTCCTCGAAGGCCTGTACAGTCTCGATCGCCCTCATCCTATGGCGACATCTCGCGTGAATCACCACTAGCCTACAAGGGCTACGCAGCATCACAATACGCAGAGAGTTTCGATAACGGCGCCGGAGACAGTGCGTATGAACTCGAATCCTACCCCGGATCGCACACCTACAACGAAGATCCTATGGCCTATCGAAGCCACGAAGATCTCACGAATCTATTGCATCCTCATGACGGGCACAAGTACCGATAGGGCAAAGTCTAGCCGTTGTTGTGGTGATTGTGCCGGTACCAGCTGGCACTGAGGACAATCTATAGTAAACACATGTACAGATAATGATTTTATAGACCTTAACGAACATCTTACGAACACCATCACTTACCCACCCACGGATCTACTGCTCAGCAATTGATCATGGCGGTGGAACCAACTGAAGAGCTGAACCTTGCCAAACAGAAGCTGAGATCTGAGCTGCTCAGCCACACAAGCCTGCAGTAGTCATCTGCTAAAGGGAGCCAATTGCCAGATCTTGACTGTAGTGAGAAGGGATTGTAAGACAGCATTGATCTGGAGCGGCATGCACAAGACCCATAGGCTAGGATGCGTATCAAAGTTCATGAAACACGATTAAACACTGCACTAGACGACTGACACCAATGCATTAATGTTCTGATGCATGGAACGTCCAGAGCTCGAGATGGAACTGCACCAAGAGACAAGCATTTTCCACTCCCGCTCCTCTCTTCCAATCACATTCAAGACCTGGTCAATCTAGATATTTGATTGGTGTAGAGTGTGCGCCTGCTGCGGGAGTGGCTTATATAAGTGGTCAGACTCTCGATCCACGCTTCCACTCACTCACTTCCACTCACTCACTCACTTTCATCATCGCACGCTTGCTTCAGTCCACAATCGTCCTTGAGCTAATTGTTCACTTTTAGACCTCATCCACACTCATCCACTCACAGGATACTACCAATCAACCAGAAGCTACTAGCGATCCTTCTTGCCCTTATGTTCATGTCGCGCCGTCCCACATCAACACCCGTGCGCACGACGTGGAGCAGTCTTTGCATGGCTGATCTGTGGTGAAGCACGACAATTCGACCGAAGAAGTAGTTCTTGTGCATCAGCGAAATACCGCAGGAATCTTTTGTGAATCGACTGTGGGAATCCGGTTGACGGAACAGCACTGCAACTTTGACAGAAGTGACCAGGCGCAATCTTACACCTTCACAGGAAATTTCAATCGCGAAACACACTCATCACACGAGTATATCTGAAAATTGACCCTTGCTGATTCTCGGAGCGTCAGCAAGATGTTTCCTTCACTAGTGTAAGCACTCTATCGATCAGTGGGAATTATACAATCCTCGCGAAGCGACTCAATCTTACTTTTAGCTGACAATACTTAGACCTCCTGGCAAGAATGTGTCGAGGAGATCGACTCCGACACTCCCTAGCTTGGCCATCCCGAGCCCGAATCTAAACCCAGGCTCTTCTCGTCTTTTCGACCTCAACAACGGTGTCGGCAAGAGTCCCCGTCCCGGCGCACACTCCCTGCTTACGCCTGCCATGGCCGATGCCAATATTGCTACTACACCAGCCTTGAGTGCCACGGAATCATTCAGTGCAGATGTCAGACGAGTCTTGGGGTCGAACGATGGAATTGATACACACGATTTGACCACGAGAACCCCTCCAACTTCACTTCTCGATATGCATGAAGACGACTGGCGTGTAGCCTTTGAATCAGAAGGCATCGTGTGTATAAGCAGACTTGGCGAGGGTCAAGGAGGCTCGGTGGACAAGTGCAACTTGACCAAATTTCCTCAATTTGGTGTTTTCGCTCTCAAGCGCATACCCGCAGATCCCGACCTCAATGTCCAGAGACAAATCATCAGGGAATTGAGTTTTAACCGTTCCTGTCAGAGTCCCTATATCGCGCAATACTATGGTGCATATCTGAATGAGAAAGAAGGCGTCATTTGTATAGCCATGGAACTTTGTGAAGGCGGCTCACTCGATGCACTTTACAAACGCGTGAAAGCTCGCGGTGGGCGAACCGGAGAAAGAGTCATTGGCCGTGTCGCACGTGGAGTACTAGAAGGTCTCTCATATTTGCATCAACGGAAGATCATTCATCGCGACATCAAACCATCCAACATCTTGCTCACAAAGTCTGGACAGGTCAAGTTGTGTGATTTTGGTGTTAGTGGAGAATTGGTCAATTCACTTGCAGGCACATATACAGGTACGAGCTACTATATGGCACCCGAACGTATTCAGGGCCAGCCCTACACTGTTACCTCAGACGTGTGGTCTCTGGGTTTGACACTTATGGAGGTTTGTATCAACAAGTTTCCATTCCTGGAGAGCGATAACGTACCACTCATGCCGATTGAGCTGCTGAACATCATCGTATCTCAAGAACCCCCAGAATTACTCGACGAACCAGGATTGGGGGTCAAGTGGTCAAAAAGCTTTCGGCACTTCCTCAAGTGCTCGTTAGACAGAGATGGGACTCGAAGGCCCAGTCCTGGAGAGATGCTGGAACACCCCTGGGTCATTGGCATAAGCGAGAAACGGGTTGACATGGAACGATGGATCACAGAGGTGTGGTCATGATCTTTACGTCCGACTTGTCTGGATCCAATCCTTACACCACTCGAGTCAGGCAGATATCCCACAAAAGCATTGTATCATTAGCGTATTGGCATTAGCATCATCAGGTAGCGGTTCTTGAGTTTCAGGCAATTGATGTCACCCGAGCTTTCTGATCAGACTCCACAATCTCCGGGAGCTTTTCTGCGGTGAATGTTTCGACTCCTCAACAACTTTTCCATCAGGCCTCAACAGACACTTCCAGATGCTCTGATTGTTTGACGAGAAGCTGGTTCGTGTCGCGCAGTGTCCAAAAGAGCTTGAATGAATGCCACTGTACGTGCAATCTTGGTTCTTGGCTCTTTTGTAGCAGCCTACATCTACCAGCAATTCTTCCACTCGCCCTCAACACAAGCACCGTTCACGAGGTATGGCGACCACGACATCATATCGTATGACACACCAAGCCTCTATGCGATTGCAGACATCCACGGCGACTATCCTCGCGCTCTATCAGCTCTTCAACATGCGGGAGTAGTCGATGCCGGTGGCTTATGGATCGCGGGAAACGCTACGCTCGTCCAGACGGGCGACATTGTAGACCGTGGCCGAGACACTCAACAACTCTACCGATACTTTCGGAACCTTACGGAACAAGCGTCGAGGTACGGAGGCAGGGTGGTAAAGTTGTGGGGAAACCACGAGTTCATGAATGCAATGTACGATTGGCGATACGTCGACCAGTCTGACATTGACACCTTTCCTCCGCCCGCCATCCGTAATCGCGAAAAGTCATTCTCGATTGACGGTGAAATTGGAGCGGACTGGATGCTTGATTACGCAGTCACCCATCGAGACGTCGACTATCGTGCTCACTTTATGCATGCGGGACTGAATCCCGACCACGCGAGAGACCCAACGGACGACATTGGCGCTTCGTTCATGAGGCACTTGTTGAGCGGCAACCGGGCACACGAGCAATGGAGTGATGCGCACCGTCGGTTTTGGGACGGCGAGGGCCCGATGTGGTATCGTGGGTACGCTCTCCTTGATGAACAGGAAGCGTGCCGTGTCGCCCGGAAAGTCATGCACACCCTGGACGTCGACTTTCTCGTCATGGGACACACGCCAAACTTTGATGGTGCATTGACGCGTTGTGGAGGGACCGTCTTGCTCATTGACACCGGCCTATCGGGTGCCTATGGCGGCCGGCCCGTCGTGTTGCAGTTCAGTCCCTCAAAGTCGGGACAGAGGCAAGTCAAGTTGTGGTACGACGACGATAGGAGCGTGGAGACTGTTTATCCCGCGTACGAGGACTAGATTAACATGACTGCAAGCATAGCATAGCATAAGCGTGAAGTGATGTAGAATAAAAACTCATGTTGGGAAATTACTTTACTGCCTATTCGCTTATGCTGCCAAAGATATCAACAAGAATGTGAGAATGTGTGATTTTACATGACGACACAACAGCGTGCCTGTTTCTCCAACTTGCGCTGCTTCTCGGTCTCTGCTTCCTTTCTACCCTGTGGCCCGGCGTGTCGATGCATTGGTGAAATTGTTGCTGGTTCAGCCGCACGCGGCACAGGTACATGTCTATGGCGAGGCTCATTTCCTTGCACGGCTTGCTGCGTGGTGCACGGCGATGATGATGATGATTCCTGACCCGGCAGAGCCATTTGTGGAGGAGGAGGACCAGTACTGCGCCCACTAGCCAGAACATTCGCATCAACGAGCCCGAGTCCGACATTTTCAGAAAAAGGTAGTGGTGCGATGGCGAGCTGTTCGGTCGTGTCAGTCAGTCTCCGATCCGAGGAAGGAGCAGACGATTCCGTACGAGAATGGTGGCCGGGCAGATTAGGCTGTGGACTGCCGACATTATGAATACTTCGACGACTAAAATTCGGCATGTTGGTACCGAAGGAGGACGTTTGTCGATGTAGTGATGTGCTGGGATTCTGGCCGAGAATCGGGGACAAGTGCGGCTCAGTCTGAGGGGTATTCAAGAAACGGGAAGTACTCGCCAACGGCGGCGACTGGAACTCGTTGTTTTGGTGTTCTTCTTTGGTGGTGGAAAGGGAGGGCGAGTCGTACATCGATGCTCGTTTCGAAGCCGGACTCGTCCACGTTTTGTGCGTTTCCCACATGGAATCGAAGGATTCTTCCGCGCCCCCGTCTTCGATCCACTGTTCCAGGGCCAATTTACGAGCGACTGTAGGGAGCATCTGTTGATCTGCTGGTAATCGTGGATCAGGCTGAAACTTGCCGAGCCATGGGGGCGGTCCGGATGGTGCTTGGTTGATGAGTTGTATACGTCGAGCTTGTTCCTCCCTCAGAGCTCGATGATCCTTGAATTCATGGTGTCGCGTGTTGTTGGTCAAGGAGGCAGACCTTTGAATGCCCGATTGGTTGTTGTTTCGAGCTTTGCGAGATGGCAAGGACCCAAATTTGTTCATGACAGTGTCATCGAAGGACGTCCGGATCTTGGCAAGCTGATCTAATGGCATCGAGGTAGACTTTGGCAGGCTTGTATACAGGGTCATTTCGTTGTTGAGCGCCAATTGAGGCACAATGTGACCTTCTCGTGTCGGGCGAGTTACCGTCTCGGATAAATTGTCCTTTGAATTCGCCTCATAGGGTACCCTGGTAGCTTCTCCTGCAATACTGTGATTGGAATAACGATCTCGAGGTATCGGAATGCGAGAAAGACTGTACTCTCTTCTCAATGGTGCATTCTCGGCCGTGGTGCCCTTGACTAAATCTTTCTGTTTGACCGAATGAACTGTATGTTCGCTCGTAGGCGTATCAACCTTCGGCTCGATAATTGCTTGGTAACGCGAGTCGTATCCAAATTCGTCATACATAAAGTTCTCAGAAAGGCGATGACTGTTTGAACTTCCCATTCTAGACATGCTCGACTGCGAGACTTTCTCTCTTGATCCATTCATAGCAGTCTTCAGGAGTCGGTTCGGAGAAATGTCGCGCGAGTTCGCACCTGAAATATAGTAGTCCAGTACCGAGTCCGCCCGTGACGCGGCCCTGGCATCCATTTGACTATGCGAGGACCCATAGCGCTGCATAGACGGAGCTAGCAAGCTCATGCGAATGTGTTCAGTGATGCGGTCACCTGGAAACTGCAAGCAGAGAGATACCCGCTCAGTATCAATCTCGGAAGTGAGCGATGGCTCACAGACTGGTAGTACACAGTATGCTGACGTATAAGGAGAATAAAGTGGAAACGCTTTATCGTTTACGGTTCCGCACGCGTACACATACGTACGGTCAATTGCAATTGGGGAGAAGTGTGTCTGTTGTGTTGCTGTCGATTCGCACGGACAGATGGGATGCGCCCAAGCCACCCGCTTTTATCTAATCGATCTGGATCGCGAGCTCAATACGAAGTGCTCCCGCAGATGACGTTCAAGAACAGAGCTAGAGCAGACAGGAGCTACAAACAAGCAGTTTATAAGCACAACTGGCGGTATAGCACTGTGTAAGACTCAGTGAAATACACCACTCTCTCGCCATCCATCGACTCGCTTCGCACAGTTCCACAACAGTCGCTAAACAAGCTGGAGCAGTTCCTTGATCGTGTAGAGGACTCCGCCATGAACATTTTCGATAAAGTGTTTGGCAACAAGAAGCCAAACACAATCGAAGTCAGCTACGGGAAAGGGAAATATGATATAGATTTCACGGAAGGCTCGATTGAAGACGGAACAATCACTGTGGGCGAATTACGGAGTCAATGTACATATATAACAAACACGCCAGGACAGAATATCCGTTTGCTGTATCGTGGGAAGAATCTGACGAATGACACCGTCAGACTAAGCGCGGTCGGTATGAAGAGCGGCAGCAAGGTTCTTTGTATGGCTAGTGAATCAACTGCACCACCCGAAAAAGCCGTACATCAGTCTAATGCTTCATCCACACAATCTCAGAGCCGTACAGCGGCTGCAATACAAAGTCCTTCTGAACAGCTAGACGCGCTCCTGCTCATCATCAAAACGGAACTCCAACCACCAGTGGAGACTTTCGTGGATAATATACCGGTAGAAGCCAAGGAGAGGAAGGAAACGCACGACAGATTAGCAGAATTGCTGTTGCAAAAGCTCTTTGCCCTCGATGGAATTACTTGCAAAGAGGATGCCCCTCAAGCTGAAAAGGACGAGGTTCGTCAGAAGAGGAAGGAAGGAGTAAAGTACACTCAAGGATTACTGGACAGTGTTGACGAGATTGTTCGGAAGGACACGTTAGAGGCCGAAAGTGCTGGACTTTGATTTACGTGCGAAATGTATCGCCATGCAGCGGTACTGCTTAGGCCCGCTGTCAGGAACATGTCTCCTTGATAGTGCTCGACGATCAGCTACAAAGACATCGTCTGAGTTGGACAGTAATTAAAGTATAAAGGTTTCACCGTCGGCGGCACTCTGCTGATATGACATGTTCACAACCATATCCAAGTGCGCAAGATATCCCTCGACATTGCTGGTAGCGACAGAGAAGACAAACAAATCACTTGACTTTATGCGCTCTAAGCTATTGCGATGAAGAAGCCCATCGAATCGTGAACCCTGATTCTTACGTTTTCTGTCTTGTGTTTCAAGAAATCCCGGAGTCATGCGGGTGGTCATAGCAGTTGTGAGCCTGAGGCGCATGTGCCAACTTGAATTATTTGTGGAGGAGCGGGCTTTGCACGGAACATTTGTTGTATCTCGTCGCCTGTCTATTGAGGAATGGCATCTATGGCAAAGGATCGGCAACACGTATACTTATTCCCCGTGTCGCTGCAATCCGATGCTCGAGTTAGTCAGAATTGCAAGTGGACACTTGCAAGTGACGTAAATGGCACATGGGTGCATGAATTGTTTGCGGAGATGCCGGATGTATTCACTGGAAATATCACTACACTCGCCTAAAAACACGGATTTCCGTTTAGGAGGCAGAACTGGCCAGCATTCTCTTCACGTTGCGCAACTCCGGTGCGAGATCGTAGAGATCGTCTTTCGTTATACTGGCACATTTGTACGATTCAGATTCAGTTCTGTAGACATTAATTGAAGTCTACCGGGCACTCGGTCACAAGTGCGACAGCATCACACAGCAATGCGCCAAGGTTGATCCACATTCTCGGGAAACACGCGTTGGGCACGGTCAGTAACATAATTTTACACGAAACGAGTTCATAAAAAATGCCTGGTACATTCTTGTCGACGAATGCTCGACTTCGGGTGCAAGGGCACCTTCCGCTCAACAGTCGCCGTAAATTACCTCCAATTCCAGCGTATCATGGACCGGACTGTACGGCCAAAATACCTGCCGAGATACTTCTCAATGTACTTGAGTATCTCGATGCTAGATCACTCGACAATTGTCAACTTGTATCACGGCGATGGCACCAACAATGCACCAGAGCGATGACGGATCGCGGGCCTCGGCACATCCGACTCTTGTTTGAAATTGTGGGTGGAGACACGGAAGATGGAGAGATGGACATATACTGGCTCTTCAAGAACGATTCTTCCGAGGTGATCAAGTCGATACTGGTCAACGTATGTTCTACGTATCGTCTAGCACGACTGGCAAGTATGGACCGCTCTTTCAATGGCTCCTTCGAGTCGGAAGTCGCAGCTCTCCTGAAAGGTCATTCACAAGCGATGATGGCCGTGCAACTTCGCACCTCGAGTTACCTAGACTCTTTGAATCGTCCCGAGCGAGAGTTGACGAATCTCATCATCAGGCCGCCAAACGTACTGAATGCTATGACTGATGGAGTCATAACGAAGATTGCTACACACTTTGTCCAGGAACTGACTCCACAGCAACGTGGCTTCAAAGGGCTACCGCCTACTGGTAGCTTCTCCTTGGAAGTGGGTCAGTTTAATGCATACAACATTTTTTAGCACGGCGGAAACCGGTCTTCAGCGACTTGGTGCACATTTCAGGACGTATCGATAGTTAGGGTATTTTGTAGCGTCACTTTGGGATACATCATGGAGTAGCAATTTTCGTTGCATCAAGTTAAAAAAATGATTCTACATGCATGCATGTATGCATGCAGTGCCACGGAAACGCAGAACCACTTTGTCAGCTTTTCTGTACTGTGCGGGGCAGCTTGATGTCATGGCATGACTCATCTAACTGGAGTACAATGCCAGGAAAAATTGCTCCATCTGGCAGGCGATCGTGTAAGTAAGCAGCCCTGCAGCGATACATTTACGAGGCGAATCTACACACTTTAAACTTCGAGCGATGCTCGCATATGAGATCTTCCACATCCATATTGAAAGAAGAACCCAGCAAATGATTCATTTGACCCTAAATTAATTGAATCTACATTCTTCATTCATTTATTCGAGTGAGCTTGTAGGTCACGTGCGTCGTTGGAAGTGCTCACAATCGGGATTCCCGCGATAGTATCTCGGGACGTCTCGGCCGTCCCGGGTCGGGCACCGAACGCATTCACTAGCCACGAAGCATACTCCACAGGATATATTAACGTTATTCAACATCAGATTGAACAGAAATATTCAAGCTTCAGCGTGTACATCAATCTTGCATTTCTATCAATTCCTAGAGCCCTCTTGCGATTTTAGACATGAACGATAATGAGTTCAAGGAACATGCCAATGCTGCAGTGGATCGCATCATTGCCTATCACAAGAAACTCTCCGCAACTCCACCGTCCTCTTCAGATGTCGACGCATCACAACTGGTGACGAGCCAAATGTCTCCGGGATATCTTGCTAAATGTCTGGCGTCAAGTATACCGGAGCAAGGCGAATCTTTCGAGACTATCCAAGCAGACTTGGAAGCACACATTATGCCTGGCATAACGCACTGGCAATCGCCCAATTTTATGGCCTATTTTCCCGCAAACTCATCGTATCCTGGCATTCTGGGAGACATGTATTCTGACATGCTCACCTGTGCTGCGTTCAATTGGCAAGCATCGCCGGCAGTGACTGAATTGGAGACGATTGTGATGGACATGTTGGGATCTGCAATTGGATTACATGAAGGATTCATGTCCCGCGGCGAAGGTGGAGGATGTTTGTTTGGTAGTGCGAGTGAGGCCGTCTTGACCATGATGATGGCCGCCCGAGACAGGTACCTCGATGATGTGGACGCAGGCTACAAGAGCCTGCTCGGCGAAGAAGAGAGGAGGAATACATCAGTCAGTGTCGATCAATTGGTCGCCATAGTGACTGATCAGACACACTCCGGTGTTGAAAAAGCAGCCAAGCTGTTACGAATCAAGTGTCACAATATCACGACGACCAAAAAAGACGACTTTGCAATGACGGCCCCGTCACTAGATGCCGCACTGGCGGACCTGCGCAGTCAAGGACTCCATCCCTTCTTCACTTGCATGACACTAGGCACGACGCCTACGTGCGCGGTAGACGACATGCCTAACCTCAAGCCTATCTTTTCTCGACCCGAGAATCGAGTCATTTGGACACATTTGGACGCAGCATATGCTGGATCAGCCATGATTCTCCCCTCCATGCAACACTACCTCTCCGGCTCGGAAGACTACGACTCCTTCGAGTTCAACGCACATAAATGGCTCCTCACCAATTTCGACTGTTCCTGTCTATGGCTTCAACGACGCAGGTACCTGCTCACAGCAATGGACATCACACCTTCCTATCTCCGCAACGAGATGAGTGATGCTGGACTAGTGACGGACTATAGGAATTGGGGTATACCTCTCGGTCGACGATTCAGAGCCTTGAAATTGTGGTTTGTGGTGAGAACGTATGGGTTGGTTGGGTTGCGAAGTCATATTCAGCGACACTTGGAGTACTCGGAAACCTTTGTCGAGTTGGTGCGTGGCAACGAGGATATGGAAATAATTGCGACCCCGAGATTTGCATTGTGCGTTGTAAAGTTTGTCGATGGTGATGCGGTGACGAAAGCCGTATATGAGCGCATCAACAGGGAAGGCAAGTTGTTCTTGACCGGAAGCGTGGTGGCTGGCGACTTTGTGATACGCGTAGTGGGATGTGCACCATCGGTCACCGAAGCACACCTCGTCGGTGCATATGACACGTTGGTCAGGACGTATGCGGAGATCAAGGCCGAGACTAAATAGCATTATTTCCTATAGACTGTAAATTTTGTTGCATTACTCGCCGGCGCTTGCTTTGTAATAGTATCGATGCAGAAATAATAATTCCTCTCTCACACATGATCAATTCGACTTGCCCGCCACCTTTGCAGCTCGATCAGGTTTCTGATACGGCACACCGACTGGCCTTTTCTTAACCACACCATTCTTCTCGTTCCTCTTTTCCTTCCGACTGCCGAATTCCTCATCAGTCATACCCAACTGTGCCTCCCGCTTCGCTTTACCGACGGTGTGAATGTTCTCAAGCACACGTCCCTCTTTACAACCCTCGTATTCCACCATGCTGGTGCCGGTACGGGACTCGATCGCATGCACGAGATCGACATCATGTTCAGAGACGAAACTGATGCTTTCGCCTGCCCTGTTGGCTCGCGCGGTACGTCCCACGCGATGAATGTAGTCGTCCGCATCACGTGGAAGATCATAGTTGATGACCATCTCCACGAGGGGAATGTCTAGTCCACGACTCGCTACGTCCGTCGCAATCAAGACGGTCGCGCTGCCTGCTCTGAATCTTGCCAGATTTGAGATTCGGTCGTGTTGTGCCAAGTCGCTGTGGAGTGCCGTCACGCGGTATTCCAGTAATCGAAGCAGTCGCCGCAATAGTTCCGCCGTGCGTGTGCGGTTCACGAATATGATGCTGCTTTTGGATTCGTTCTTGGGTAGTGATAGGAGGTCATGTAGATAACTTTCCCTGATTTGTGACGGAATGAAGAGGTATTGTTGAGTCAAGGTGGACGGTACCGCAGTCAAGGACCCTTCACCTCCGACTTCATGCAAGAATGGCGCTTCTTTACCATTTTTGCCAGGTTGTTGCGATAATCTTCTGATGGCATCCGTTATTGTCGCGGTAAATAGGAGTGTTTGGCGTTCTCGCGGCAACAAGGACATACATTGCTCCAACTCATCGGCAAAACTCGGATTCAACAATCGATCTGCCTCGTCCAAGACTAGAAATCTACATTTCCTCAGTCCTCCGACCGTTTCGTCTCCATTACTGCGAATAATGTCCGCCAACCTGCCCGGTGTCGCAATAACGACATGTGGCCTCTTTGCCAGTGACGAAGACTGTTCAAGCATATCCAGGCCGCCCACTACCGTCGCAAACTTCAAGTCCATGCTCGCTCCGAGGGCAGCAAATTGATCACTTATCTGTATAGCCAATTCTCGCGTCGGCGTGAGGACCAGGGCATAGATTCCGTACGGATCCTGACTCCATTTCTGTAAAATCGGCAACGCGAACGCTGCCGTCTTTCCACTACCCGTCTTTGCTCCTCCGATGCAGTCTCGGCCGGCGAGGATTTCTGGAATACAGGACGACTGGATCTGGCTCGGTTTATGGATACTCACTGAGGCGAGCGCATCGACCAGCCATTGCGAGAGACCGAGCGAGGAGAATGACTTTTTCGATAATTCTTCCATACGATGGAAGATGCAGTGACGGCAATTGAGTCTATACGCACGAAAATGGTATTGACTGCTGGACACAAGAAGGTGATATAAAGTCATGAATTACAGGTTTTCCGATTATTCGTCAATCAAAATTTTGAGATGTGGGGCCGGCGGCTTTTACATCCAATTCCTCGACATTCTCTCACTATACATGGAAGATTGATGCTCAAATGAATCTCTGATGACAAGACTACTGCTGGCACGCCTGCATCAATTTCTCATGACTCGTCATGCCCAACTTGGCAAACTTGACGAGATCAAAGTCCTCTTCCTTCATCTCATCCAAAAAGACCTCATAACTAAACCACCCTCTAAACCCAGTTTTGAGGATAGCATCAGTCACTTCCTTGACTGGCAGGTACCCAGGTCTGGACGAATCATACGGTAATGGACGGTAGGAATGACTCAGAATTTCTCTTGCTTCCGGCGTAGTCTCGTTCCAGTCTGGGTGACTGGGCGTGATGTGCTTCTTGTACGCATCAGATATTTGCAGGAAGAAAATCTCCTCGGGCTTGACCACCTTTGTCAACTCCTCTAGACTCGCCTTGAACTTGGCATCTCTATCCGACGTCGATAGTAATCCGTCTGAATTCGCTGGATCGGCCCATTCGCGTCCCGCAATTTGAAAAGTATCCAAGTTGAGTCCGAAATTGTCCCTGTCCACGAGCTTCATCACATCATAACAGTGTTTCCATGTATTGACGTGTGCACCCCAACACCATGGCTCGTACGCTATCCTCACGCCGTACGACTTGGCCAAGTCACTGAGATTGCGCAAGTCCTTCGCAATCACATTGAAATCTGAAGACGTGCTTCTGTCGTCATTACTGCCCACCTGTAACATGGTACATCCTAATGGCTTCATCAACCTCAACCACCGCTCCGCCCTCTCGAATTTCCGCCTTTTCGTCTCGGGATCAGTGTACCCCTCGAATTGACTGTGCGGCTGGAGAACAAGGACCTGCACCTTGGCGTCTCTGCACAATCGTCCGGCCTCTTCCGCAGCACGCTGCAATCTGTCAAAGTCCTCATCATCTGATTCCAGCTTTGCGTACGCGAGCAGATCAGGCATGCCGAGCTCTAGTGCTGCATAGCCTGCCTGTGAAATGGCGTCAATTTTTCTCGGCAGTGTGTGGGAGTCGTGCATGCCTAATGAAGGAGTGGCATAACATAGTGGGATTTTGTCGAGGTTTTCGAATTTAGTCATGTCTGGTCCGTCGAAATCTTCTTCTCGAGTCGAGCTGTCTGTCGTCTGATATTTCCTCAAGTATGCTTTGGATTTAGTTCAGATCGTGTCCATTTGTCGGATTGTGGAGGTTTATAAAATACGTCATTGAGATATCATGGAGCCGGAATGACTTTTATCTCTCACATCACTTATGCTCGTGAATACAAGATTTAATAAGTGCAAAATGTTGATCAGAAGGTTTCAACTCGTGCCGAAATAGCTGGCGAGTATCATAAAGTCAAGCACGGTGGTCAAAAGCTCTACGTTTAGCTGGCACGGCACTATGTGAAGCTGTTTGGCTGGCTGTCGATACTCATGCCAAACCCAGAACGATCCGATTTGCCACTGGGACTGGCTTGTGCCGTGGAGAGAGTGCATAGTCAATAGCAGACTGTGTTTTTGTCGATGAAGCACTTGTGAGCCACGTATCTTCTCTATCTATAGCTTTCATGCATTCTTATGCTGGGAATTCAAACACTACCTTGTTGACTTGCCTCTCATCAAACTTCTTGTAAGACTCTACAGCGTCATCAATACCCACCACACAATCGACAAACCCATCAAAGTGATGCTCTTCCGCCTTCATGATTGCTATTGCTTCAGGCAATATTGAGCGTACCGGGCAACGTCCGAAGTGACATGTAATGTTTTTACTGAAACAGTCTTCACCGGTGAACGGTAACGGGTCATTATGCACACCCACCGAGGAAAGCACACCGAATGGTCGCAGGCTATTGAATGAACATAGCAGAGCCGAAGGGTGTCCTACGACTTCACAAACAGCGTCCATGCCACGTCCATCACTGCGCTTGATGAGCTCATCACTAACACGGTCGGGGTGCTCGAGATCCAAGCGTATCGGGATAGCGCCAATTTTCTGTGCAGCCTCGAGACGACTGGGTACAGAGTCGACCGCATAGAGTTTCGAGGACGTCCCATACGAGGCGAGTAAGTGTTGGGCAGCAATAATGGTACACAGACCCACCGGTCCACATCCAAACACTGCGACATGCAGACTCTCTGACTGTGAGGCACTCTTGAGGGCATTTTTGATGCAGTAATACCCAGTCGGAAAGATATCCCCCAGAAACAAAAGCGTCTTTTCATCCTTCATTTCAATGTCCGACGTACGGAGCAGCGTGGTCGAGGCATTAGGCACACGCACATACTCTGCCTGTCCACCATTCAACAAAGGACTCCCAAACAACAGGGACGCCCGACATCTCGCACTATACCCCCGTTCGCAGAACCAACATGTGCCGCAGGAAGTAGTGAATGGTGACACGACCTGTTCACCAACCTTCAAATCGCACT
The DNA here is from genome assembly GCA_005281515.1 of Taphrina wiesneri. NCBI lineage: Eukaryota > Fungi > Ascomycota > Taphrinomycetes > Taphrinales > Taphrinaceae > Taphrina > Taphrina wiesneri. Next base: position 427,628 of record RHGK01000009.1, on the reverse strand, counting down.
CCGACCCGACTTGATGCACAGTGCCGAGGAATTCGTGACCATTGATGTAGTTTAGTGAACTGACGGCTTCATGTCCACGATACGCGTGGAGTTCGGACCCGCACAGGGCCGAGTATCGGACTTTCAGGATGGCGTCCTTTGGGTGTGTGATTTGTGGTACTGGTTCATGCGTTACTTTGACTTGACCAGGACCGTGGAACGTTACGGCCTTCATCGTGTCAGACATGTCAGTCTAGCGTTTGTTGAACTCTCGACGGTACGCTGTCCAGATAGAATGAGTTGACGAGGCCGATGATTGATGTTGACGTTGTGCATCTCAAAATTTTGAGATGATTGTGGGGAATTGAGTTTTGCATCGGAAATTCCGAATCTGGTTGGCTCAATTTCTTGAAATGTGCATAATGAAGGATGTTTCTGTACATACACTAACATACTCATCAGTGCTACACCACTGAGATACCGGCTATGTTGAGTCCGGCAAGGCACATTCAGGCATTTGCTTGTGCTAGGCTTTTGCTAGATGGAGCAAACGTTCTCGTCAACTGCCTTTTCAGTTTTCCCCATCGGCCTCCCGCTTGATTCATCCTGTTCGTAGAGACCGTATTGTTCTTTGATGAGTTTTGTGGCAACGCACTGGCTCCATGCGAGACAACACTGGAGGCTTGAGGAACAGTAAACAGTCCAGGCGTGATGTCTTTTTCTGCTAGCGTAGCTTGACGTTGCTCTTCACGAATCTTCTGACTGATATTTACGTTCCAATGCTGCCCACATAACTTGTTGAACAAGATTTGAGCACTTTGACCATCAATGCCGTCTCGCTCCTGTTTTGTGAATGTCCCGACCACTGTACTTTCGAAGTTTGAGAGATCGAGAAGACTGGGATATGGTCTCAATGCATACACGATGCTATACCGGAATGGCTCATCAGTGCCATCGGCATTTCTCATCGAAGAACATCGCACACGATGGACGCCCGCTGAATATCGACCTCTGCTGAGGTAGCGCAACACCTGTCCGGATAAGAGTGTTATTGTGAGTCCTGATGGACATGTCTGTGACGCGCTGGGCTCTTCGATAGAGATCCATTCCGAGGTTGTCTCATTGAAAACTTCAAGGCCGGGAGAACTACCGACAACAATAGACAACAGTCCAAGATCCTTGTGCCGTTCAGCGACCACTCTTGAAATTTCCTCATTCTTCTCATCCGGATCCAGGGACAATTCCGTCTGTGGTCGGTCATATCTGAAGAGGCGGAGTAGTGTCGGCGTACGTGGTTGTTCAAACTTGACACACTGACCCAGAAGAGGTGAATATGGATTTTCGCGCAACCCTAGATCATCGGCTATCATTCGCATCACCCCCTGTAGCATGCTTCCAGTCCTTTCCCATACTTCTTTGGCTCTCTGGTTGAGGATAGCAGGTGTCCGAGGATAGCTTCTACATGTAAAGATCTGCTTTTCTGTCGGCACTATGGAAAATCCTTCCTCACTAGCTCCCGAGCCAGAAGGTGCACGGTAGCGTCTCTTGGCATCGTGTGTAGTGTCCAAGGCGAAATATTCCTTGGACACCTCGAACAGGGCTGCAAAGCTGTCTAGCAAATTCGAGAATTGTCGTGCGTCAAGTGATACATACCCATAATTACGCAATTGGAATAGTTGGTAAGAGCTTAGTGGAGACTCCGCCATCTTGGTCAACTACGCCAATATGCTGAGAACCACTCGGACTATGTTAATGACCAGAAACATGAGTAATTCGTGACCCGAGTCCATGCGGGATTCAAGCGGCATTTCAGTGGCTCAAATCAGTGGGGCCGATGGTCTTCGTCATAAGGATGCGCAAGGTGGGTCTCAACGCAGCACCCTTCAACAGCTTACACAGACTAGCACATGCCTGAACGGACAAGTGCTTTCACATTCACTGATTATGTATGTATGTATGTATGTATGTATGTATGTATGAAGTCCGGTAAACGATGCCATATGCGCTCAAGCTCAACGAGGTAATTGAATCTGCCGACTCGCCACTACTTCTTCCCTGTGATCTTTGTGATCTGCTTACCTCCCTTCTTCAACTTTGCGTCGAGGGCATCCATGGAGCCTCCAAGTTCATCCAGCATTCCATTCTGCTCATCCAATTCCTGCCCGATGATATTGCCCAATTCCTTCTGTCTCTGCAGAATTGGCAGTAGTGAACTTAGGAGATCGTCCTGCTGCTGTATGATCTGTGTTTGACCATCTAAAAGTTCCTCGTTCGTCTTGCCCAAGGTTGAAGCAGTCTCCTGAGCTGGCCCAAGACGTCTGCCACCAGAATTCTTGGGAGCGAATGGCGAACCACCATCAGACGAATTTGTGGAGGCCTGTTGACTGTGCAGACCTTGTGCTGAATGTCGATAGTTTTGCGCAAGCGTCATCAGGCTGAGCGATTCACGGTGCAACTCGTCACAGACGTCTCGACGTCTCCGAGTCTCTGCTTCCGACACGTCTACGAGCTTTTCCAGCGTTGCAATCTCAGCAAAGGTCTTCTCGGCCGAATTCAGAGCCTTCTTGATCAACACGTAGCTTTCAGCAGTGTGGGACTGTAGATGACGCCTGGCCAGTTGCAGATCGGTACGCACATCTTGCACAAGCTCATAAAAGTCCCTGTTCTGGCGTGTCTGACGAGGTAAAGGCACTTCCAAGAATTGTTTCAGCACAGCACTCGCACGCAGAGACTTGTCCTCAAGAATAGCTTGTAAGTAGGCTTCCAGGCCGAGTCTTCGTGCCTCGATGTCAGGACCTCTCAGGTAGGTCTTGGCGGGTAGTGTCTTGGGGGGATGTAAGCCAGTAGTCTCCACAAGGTGGCGATGAAAGTCGATGAATTCAGAATACCTTCGTGAGACTTGGTAAGACTGAAGTGAGCCTACTATTGAGACATGCTACATGAATCAGAATGATGACACAAAGATGGTAGACAAGTCTATACAATTTGATAGGTGATGTGAGGTTTTCTGTTGACTTAGTGAACTTGTAGAGGCCGAAACTGTTGGACTTACGGCAGCGAGAGGGACAGGGTCGAGGGAATAGTGATGGAGGATATGGCGCTCATGGCCTGAACCAGAGCGTACGAGCCAAAGGGACGATAGTAGAAGAACCGAGTCCTGACGCAGCTTGACAGAAGACTTGTTGCGCGACCCAGTCGTGGCAGCCAGAAGAGTCACGGCCAAGCGTAAGTCTGACCTGAAGAGTCGGGTCTCCAGGGAGCAGACACTGTGCGACAGTAGGTAGACTGTGTGCCCCGTGTAGGATGTGCTAGTCCAAGTGTCCGTGCGAGTTTGTGGGTGCGGCTCCATTCAGCTTCAGCTTCAGCTTCAGCTTCAGCTTCCAGTCCAACGGCTGCTCTCTTCAGGTGGCTCTCTTCCAAGGTTCCAGCGTTCCAGGGTTGGCCGACCCATGACAGAGTGACCTGCCTCTTTGAGAAGTGACTGGCTGTTCTGGGTAATGTTTGCCGCCCACCATTCAATCATCAGTTCCAATTTGGGCGTCAATCATGAGTGGGAACAATGGTTGATCAGTAAGTGGGTGTGAGTTGAACTGGATCAAGGAAGGAAGGAAGGATGAGTGAGTGGGTGAGTGAGTGAGTGATTGACTGATTGAGTGAGTGAACGATCCAATTTGGCTGAGGCTTCCCGCTCTTCGGCCCGTGTCTCTCCCGAACGCCCGACGAGGTCCATCTAATCAACTTTTGACTTGCACTTTTATCCATCATCATCATCATCATCATTAGTGAGTAGACTCCATCTCTCCCGCTTACGTGCCTTCTATATCAGCCCTTCCCTCCTGGCTGGCTCCTCCAATATCTCATCCACCCAGAATGGCCGAGGATCCAGCAAGCTCGGTGCAAGAGCAGCAAGAGCAAACCGTCACTAGTAAGGTTCACATCACCTCACCAAGAAGTTGTGCTGACATGTGGAGGTCATCATACCATCACAATCATTCTTCCACACCATTCGGATCTCAAGCAGATCCAGGTACAGGCCACTTCCCTCGAAACGATCAACGACATCAAACAAAGTCTAATTGACCTGCCGGCCACGAACCAATTTACATGCTTCCACCTCGAGTTTGACGGACAAACGCTGAACGATTTTGCAGAGTTGAGCAGTCTGAACAATCTGCCGGAAAGTCCCGAGTTCAAGCTGATCGAGGCTCCATATACTGAGAGAGATTCTCGCTTGCACGTCTCCCGTGTCCTCGACTTCTTGGCCGGCAACAAGACTGAAGGTTTCGGTGGAGAGACAAACTTTGATCATCTGCAGATCAATGAAGCTGCACCGACTCCGCTGATCGACTACGACTTGAATGGAGGGTTTTCAATCGAGCCCCTCGTCCATCACGATTCTCCAGATATCCCGCGGTGTCTCAAGTCTCTTGCTCTCTCTGTATGGAATCCAGCAAGCTCACAATACAAAAATAGAGGCCACTTGTTATATCTCGTGCTCAACACCTTGGAGGGGGACAGCATTCACATCACTTCGAGCTTCTCGGGATACAATGCTAGTCTCAGTACTGCTTCGAAATTCGATGCCTCGTTGAAACCTGGCACGAGACAATATCACTCACTCCTACCTCTGCTCAAGTCTTTGTCACCATTGTTCAAGAGAAACTATGCAGAATTGGAAAAGTATATGAACGCAAGAGATCCGATCCTTACCGTTCCGGTCAGCAACGCCCACATGGCGCAACCATGGATAGCATTGGACATCGACCAGAAGCCGGACCCGATTCGAATCCAAAAGTCCTACCTTGAGCAGGGTTTCGAAAACAACGACTCTGTTCGGGATTGGAACGAGGAATTGCAGACCACTCGAGAGCTGCCAGTCACTCCTCTGCCGGAACGGATCATGCGATCACGTCTCTTGCAAAAGACCTTGTACGATTTCTCTGCTGCCGCTGCCAAAGGAGCCGAGCTTCTCGTCAAAGGAGAACTTGTGTCACTGAACCCCACGGAAGAGATCGAAGCTCAAATGTACATTTACTCAAACATCTTCTTCTCACGGGGCCTGGACGGTGTAGGGACTTTCATTCGAGATGGAGGAGATGCGGCTGCCCACAAGGCAGTTGCATTGGATGTCAATGGCGTAAGAATATTGTCGACGCTGGACGTCGATAATTTGAGCACATTGGGGACGTGTGTTGTGGACTATGCTGGCGAACGTATTGTGGCACAGAGCATCGTGCCCGGCATTTTCCGTCAGAGACCAGAAAACGAGAGTCAGATCATATATGGTGGTGTCGATGGCCGAGATGTTGTAGCAACAGATCCCAAATGTGATGAAATCTTTGGTAAAGTCTCAGCAGCTCTACGATTAAAGCGACATCCAGTCTTCGAACAGGAAGAGGACACCCGCAAGGAATTAGAAATGTCTATCGAGACTAAGGGCCTTGCAGGCGCTGATGGCAGAACATATGTCTTGGACCTCTATCGATTGACTCCGGTGGATATTGAGTTCCTCGAGGCAGAATGCATTGAGCTTAATGAGGCTGCGTTCGTCTCAGTCAAAGAGTCGCGTGCTCAGAAGGATGCTAGCACCGATACCAAATACCCACACAGAATGACTCTGTTCAGATATGAACTCATGGAAGCCTACTGGGAAGCCAAATTAAACGAATATGTGCAAGAAAAAATGAGCGAAGAAGACGAAGCCAAGAGCAAAACTGCCAGATCCATCGAAGACTCCAAAGCAAGTGGGAATGAGGCCAGGTCATCAGAGGCAAACTCTTTGGACAATGAATCGAAGACTGCACAGGAGAACAAGGATGCCGACACGAGTGCAGATTCTGATGGCTTTACCAAAGTCGAGTCAGACGGTCAAGTTGCCATCAACGGCGAAGCTCAAGTGGATCAACAGGCAGCAGAACCTGCGTCACAAGAACGTCGTATAGACATCTCCGGCTTCAGTCTCTTGTTCAATCCAGACACTTTCCATGCTCGGTTCCCCGATAATGCAAATGAGCAAGATGTCAGTCAGAAGGGGCTTGATGAAGCTCTGATTCGAGATGTTTCAAAGTTTTTGCGAGAGACAACCATACCGAAATTCGTTGAAGATCTGAGCGAGGCACGAGTCGCATCTCCTATGGACGCGAATTCACTTTCGAAAGCCTTGCACAAGCGTGGAATCAACGTGCGATACTTAGGAAGAATTCTGCAGCTTGCTGAGGGCGAAGAACAAAGCGGTAAGCACTCAGCCATCATAGCCGTAGCAAAGAGGGCTGTCGTGTCGCGCTCAGTCAAGCATGTTTTGGCGCGACAGACACGAGGTCTCCCTTTCGCCTTATTGACTCCTGCCATCTCTCACTTCCTTAATTGTCTGTTCACGGAAGACAAGGTGTCTGCATTTGTAGACCCAGAATTGGAGAACTTGTATCCCCAATTTTTGTCCTTCAGGAATCTGACTCCAGACAGTGTACGAGCGTCGGTAGAGAGGGAAGCTCTGAAACGCTTCAGATACACACTGTCCGACAACTGGTTGGCCGAAGTGCGTGGTCTGCCATTACTTCGAGAAATCAGCTTGCAGTTTGGACTGCGACTGGCTGCTAGAGACTACTTTGCACCACTTCCAAAATCGAACGGGCACGTCTCTCCAGCTCCGGTACAGGAAGCTGTCATTTCAAAGAAGAACAAGAAGGGCAAAAAAGAGGTCCTTCCTGCTCCAGCTGCCAAGCCCAGAAGTAGCATGTTTTTGGCGGACGATATTTTGAGCATTCTGCCAGTTATCAAGGACTCCACACCTCGCTCTGGGTTGGCAGAAGAGGCTATGGAGGCAGGACGTATGTCGATCGTTCAAGGCCAGAAAGACCTTGGTATGGAGCTCTTGTTAGAGTCGTTGTCACTGCACGAACAAATTTACGGCGTCCTTCATCCCGAGGCCGCACGAGGCTATAATGCACTCGCTCTGATCTACAGTTCTCTGGACGACAAGCCGAGCGCGGTCGAGCTTGCAAAGAAGGCCGTTGTTGTTGCCGAACGCACTCTCGGATTGGATGATTCCGAGACAATCCTTTACTACCTCAACCTAGCACTGTTTGAGCACGCGAACGGCAACACCAAGCAGGCACTCAATTATCTACAGCACGCCCTGACGCAATGGCGAATCATCTTCGGCGATAACCACCCTGACATGATTACGACTATCAACAATGTCGCGGTCATGCTACAGTCCATGAAGCTGTACCCGGAGTCCCTGAGATGGTTCGAATCGAGCGTTGGCATCTGTGAATCGGTCTACGGCTCGGAAAGTGTCAATGCCGCCACCTTGTACTTCCAGATCGCACAGGCCATGGCACTGACTGGTGACCACAAGGGCGCCATCAACCGAATGCGAGACTCTCACAATATCTTCAAGAAGGAATTCGGCGAGGAGAATCACAATACGAAAGAGACTCACATGTGGCTGACGCAACTGACGCAAAACGCCGTACAGCTAGCCAAACAAGCGAAAGAGGAGGCAACGAGAAAAGGTCGGCGAATCGGCGGCACTCCGACATTGACTTCGAAAGTCAAGTCGCAACCAACGCTGCAGAACCAGGGCACGACATTGCCGGCTCGCTCGGCCCAGGTGGACGAGAGGATAGGCACAAAGGGTCTACAGTCCATCGAGGAACTGGTAAAGTACATTTCTGGCGATGTCCCTGCCACCACCACCACGAATCAACAGAAAAAGACTACTAAAAAGACCACGCGACGACCGATGCACTGATACGATTATTGTCTGTGCAGACACGTCTGATCTCCACCACCAAGACCATCACCACATCAAACCTTAAAATCACAAGAGTTTCCTTATGAAGGCAGACTAAAAGCATCCCTCTTTGTGTGATGGTATAGCATAGCATACTCACTGCATCCTCAAATTTTGTGCAATTTACATTCCTCTACGATAGAGACTGACCAATTTACTCACCACTCTACACTTCTACAATCTGCATCGTATATTTCTACACTTTCGGTTCTACATCACTCGCCATGCGCTTCGTCCAGTACCAACACTACTACTACTACTACTACTGCTACTACTACTACTATTACCACCATCATACACCTCGTCTCGTCAAGTCTTTTTTTGAGTCGCTTTGTAGTGCGAATACTTGGCTCGTTCAGCGGCATCCAGAAACTCTTGCTTATCGAGGTACCCCGCCTTATTGCCCCTCTTCAAGTCCTCATTGATGCCCTCCCGGTCGACGAAAGAACTCCATTCCATCCGAGACTTTTCCAACGTATTGATCTTTTGTATTTTTCCGCCGAGACCGGCGTCCAGTGTCGATTTACGCTTCGTTACGCGACGAAGTGGAAGTCCTGCGTCGTTTGTCCTCGTCGGTACCGTGTTGGCAGAAGAAGCAGCGGCGGCGGCGGATTGTTGGGCTAGAAAGTCGTTTGCTGCCTGAGAGTGTTTCGGCACTATTTGAACTTCTGTGTGCACTTCGCCCGCGAATTCATAAGTTCGATTAATGGTGATTGTTTCCTCCGTCGTAGAATCATCTCCTGACGGTTTCGTCGTGGGAGGAGGGGTTGGCGTGGGATTATTAAGTGCTGCCCAGAGCGCATCAATGTCTATCTTCGAAGACGACGAGGGGGCTGCGGTCGTACTCTTTTCTTCTTGAGATTCTTGTGCCCTTTGTGCTCGCGTCTTGATGAGTCCTCCTTCGGTGCCCAACTCTTCCGACACGCCATTCTCGTTCTGTGTTATAGGCTTAATATCCTTTCCTATAGTCTTTTCGTCGCCCGAGTCATAGTCTCCTAATTTGTCTTCTTTACCGGAATCAGAATCGTTGTCAGACTCGTCTGCGCCATCGACTTTTGATGACTTTGATTTAGTCGTTTTATCAGGACTATAGTCTTCGTCCTCGGAATCGTCGCTCGCTTCCATGTTGGGATCTATCGTCACGGCTTTCGTCATGTCCGGCATGATGTGCTATGTGTCTGGTCGGGTCGTGCAGACGGGTTGAAGTACTTATAGAATGGCATAAATTCTCGGAGATGAATTTGCTTACCGTAAAATGGAATTTGGTGATCAAATCCCGCGATCTGCAATTTATGCATCTCAACCATCATCAACATTTACTTGTACTAATCACTTTCATTCACACTATCGCTACTGCAGCCGGTCTGCTTTACCAACATGACATTCCCTGGTCTGCCAGTGTTGTATGAATTACAGGACGCAGCAGACTGGTCGAAAACAATCGCACCATTCTTGAACCAGTTCTGGGACATTGAAAAGGTCTTTTACGGAGAACTCTCGCCATGGCGGTACTTTACCTCTGTCAATCCCATCATCTCCTGGTGCCACCTCTTGATCTTCTGGATTACCCTCTCCTTCACGCTGAGCATGGTGACGGGGAATTACTCCTGGGTAGACAGATTCTGGTCCATCATTCCTACGAGCTACTCCACCCTCCTCTTTATTCGTGCATACTTCAGTGGATCAGACATCAATGGACTCCTTCACGCCCGGTTCGTCATGATGTGGGGCATGCAGATGCTCTGGACGGCCCGGTTGACGAGGAACTACTACCGTAAAGGTGGCTACCAGTACGGCTCCCAAGATTATCGATGGGAGTACGTCCGTTCAGTGACGGGTGAACCGGCATTCCAGCTTCTCAACGTCATATTCATCTCCATCCTGCAAAACATATTGTTGGCGCTCCTTCCACTGCCAACATACGTCGTCTTCTTGGTAGGCAAGGAAGTTCCCCTGAATTGGCGCGACGTGATCTTTATCGAAGTCATCATCTTCTCACTGGTCGGACAATTGAGGAGTGACGACATGCAGTTGCGGTACCAGACTTGCAAGACACTACACGCGCGCGGTACCGCCTCATACGACGACACGTATCGCGAGTTTACGCACGCTCAACTCGACCGCGGCTTTGTGACCAGTGAGTTTTGGCGAATCAGTCGACATCCCGCCTTTTTCCTCGAGCAAGTCGTCTGGATCGCCTTTTACCTCTGGGCCGCCATCACCACGGGGGTCTATTGGCATTACTCCGTCATCGGGTGTCTTGCCTACGTCGTCCTCTTTCAATTCTCCACTCGATTGACTGAATACATTTCGGCGTCAAAGTATTCGTCTTATAGGAGATACCAAAAAGTAGTAGGCATGCTCTGTCCCGTTCCTGGCCAGGCGTGGAACGAGGCACGAGAAGTAAAGCTGGAGCAAGAGCGAAAAGTGGGCAAAAAGGAGAATTAGTCCGTGGTCTGCATAACAATTTTTGTATGAGAATGAACATTATTCACTGTAATATTCTTAATAGTGTGGATACCATTCTTGATGGACTTCCCAACCGCTTCATTATGCTGCTATGTACAGAGCAACTCCTCCCCAAATGCTCAAACATGAGATGTAACCGCCATGACCTCTCATCTTCTCTCTCGTCGTTGTCTACTCCACAAATTATACGCGCTCTGCAAGTCGATTCAGATCTGCTCAGTCTTTTTGATCATTTGCGGGGCTGGTGTTCCAGCGGGTGCACCTCCAAGACCATCGGAGCCAGGAACGTCTGGTGCTGCAACAGTGCCTCCGGCGCCAAAGATGGCCGACAGGTCCAGCTTGTTTGCACCATCTGGACGTGGTCCAAGGATCTTCTCCACCTCTTTGTAAGAGAGGACTTCCTTGTCAAGCAAAGTTTGTGCTACCTTGATCAAACCATCCTTGTGCTTTTCGAGAGTATCTCGCGTCCTTTGGTATGCGTTCTTGATGACATCTCGAACTTCTTCATCAATCATTCGTGCAGTCGTGTCCGAGAATGGCTTCTGAATCTGTTCATTGTCCATAGGATAGCTGACAGTTCCGATTTTGGCCGACATGCCAAAGGATGAAACATACGAAGTGGCCATTTTCGTGACCTTGTTGAAGTCGTCGCTGGCGCCAGAAGTCACCTGGTCGCCACCAAAGAACATCTCTTCAGAGACTCGACCAGCGAGAGCCATGGACATGCGGTCGAGAATTTGTCCTCTGCTCATTAGGTATTGATCCTTGGGCAAATAGGAGGCGTAACCAAGGGCTTGTGCTCGAGGAATGATAGACACCTTTAGCATTGCATCATTGTGCTTGAGGAACCAGCCACAGACTGCGTGTCCAGCTTCATGATGTGCAACAATGTTCTTCTCCTCAGGAGACAGTATCCTCGATTTCTTCTCAAGACCAGCAGTGACACGCTCAATGGCCTGCTCGAAGTGTAGTAGGGTGACTGATGTCGCTTGACTTCGCGCTGCGATAAGAGCACCTTCGTTACAACAGTTAGCGATGTCGGCTCCAGTAAATCCTGGGGTTAGTACAGCCAGCTTTTTTGCTAACTGCTCGAGATTCTCAGTTGTGATGATCTTCTTCAAATGAACCATGTAAATCTGCTCTCGACCGGCAATATCTGGTCGGTCGATTGCTATGTGTCTATCGAACCGGCCAGGACGCATCAAAGCTGGGTCAAGCACGTCCGGCCTGTTCGTGCCGGCCAGTACAACCACATGTTCGGTAGTATCGAATCCATCCATCTCCACAAGCAGCTGATTCAGTGTAGACTCACGTTCATCGTTGGAGCCAAACTGACCGCCTCGACCTCGCGCCTTACCGATAGCGTCGATTTCATCCACGAAAATGATGCATGGAGCATTCTTACGAGCATTGGCGAAAAGGTCCCTTACTCGCGACGGCCCGACTCCGACAAACATCTCGACGAATTCCGATCCAGATACAGAGAAGAATGGTACACCCGCCTCGCCGGCAGTAGCCTTGGCCAAAAGAGTCTTACCAGTACCAGGAGGACCAGACAATACTGCGCCTCGAGGAATCTTGGCTCCCAATTTTTCGTACAGCGCAGGCTCCTTCAAAAATTTGACAAATTCCATGATCTCCTCCTTGGCCTCATCTGCTCCAGCGACATCCTTGAACTTTGTTTTAATATCGGTTTCGGCATTGATCATCTTGGCCTTGGACTTTCCGACACCAAAGATACCACCACCGCCACCAGCTCCTCCAGCAGCTCTTCGGGACATGTAGACGATCGCTCCGATCAAGAGAAGAGTGGGTGCGAAGGATAGTACCGTCGAAACCAAACTGATTTCGTCATGATAAGACACAGGTATACGCTGGTTCGAGGGTATGCCTAGCTCGGCTTGTGCTTCATCCAGCTTGCGCTCAAATGCCTCAACGGATCCGATACTGAAATAATAGGTCATGCCACTTGAGGCGGCTGAACCTGGATATGTTTGTCCGGTGGCATTGGAATGTAGGTTGACCCTGACACGGTTGCGATTGATGACTGTAAGCTGGTCGACGAGACCTTTATCGAGGAAGGCAGTACGGAAGTCTTGCCATGTGATTTCCTTGCCACCTGTTGATGAACCAGCCAGACTATAGATGACATATGCGACAACAAGTACTGTGACGATGGAGTTCGTACTGAATTCTGCTCTGATCTCTTTGGGCTCGCCAGGCTTCTTTTTTGGTGTCTGTGGATCACCACCTCCAGTGCTCTCAGAACCAGTTGCTTTGGCACCAAAGAAGTGCTCAAAGCCTTTTGGGACTGGTTTCTTATCATCCTTCTTCGAAGCAGAGTTCTCTTCTACTTTACCATCCTTTTGATCGGGTTTGTTCGATGACTCAGTAGCGTAGCAGCGTCTTGCGATGGGCGATAGTCTCGACTGCCTGAGTGGCAATCTGAGAGCAGCTCTCCGCGCGACATTGAGTCTGAACATGTACCTGTTCAGATAGTGTCGAGATTGTTATGCCTGTGAGAGAAAGGGAGCGAGGATAAAGAGGAAGGGGTAGGAGAAGTAGTCAGAGTTGAGATCATTACGTTGGTGGACTGGAGAGGCGATGAGTTGCATCCATCGATCGATGGAGAGTTGGAAAGGCGGCGGGTACGCGGGAGCATCTACCAGAACCATCCATTCATCCTGTCCATGGTTCTCTCTCTCTCTCCCGCACTCCCGCACTCTCACACACTTCCGCACTCTCATCAGACAGAGCTCCTACACAGTGAATTGTCTCTTCCTCTTCCTCTCCTCCTTCTGCTCACTTCAAGAGGTATGGGCACTGTCTGTGGCGCATGCACTCCGCTCTCACATACAATCCGTTCCACCGGAGGCGCAAACACAAGTCGTTCACGCTGCAGACATATATGTCTTATGATAGATATGCTGTAGACCTCTCGATAGCCGCGTCCAACAGTCTCTTCCGTGATGCACTCAGATGTTGTGGCAGCCGATCAAGATGTCGACATGCCAGACTTCACCACCGTGGTGTCTGAAGAATTTGGCTTTCGCAAGAGAGTGCGCGAAAAACAGACCACAGGTCTGGGCGTCAACAAGGTTCCCTTGGCAGATTTGGTAGAAAGGCCTGATGATGATGACTATGCGCCCAAGGGTCGGCCCAGTGCCAGGAAGAAGAGGGTGTACAAGCCGAAGAAGCGAAAGGTAGAGGCTTTGGAGTCGACGAGTGATGAAGAACCTGCACAAGATGCTGACATGGATGCCTACTTCAGAGGAGAGTTACCGCGTTTCGACGAACGAGGCAATGATCTCTTTTGTATCTGCCGACGCGGTGATCTAGGCAAGTGGATGATTGGTTGCGATGGGTGCGACGAGTGGTATCACGGAGATTGTGTTAGCATTTCAAAGGATGATGAGGATCTCATTGATGAATTCTTCTGTCCTCGATGTCAGAGAAATGGAGACGGCACAACAATATGGAAGCGCAAGTGTCGCTTGCAAATCTGTCGAAAACCCGCTGCAGACTCACCAGTGATCGACCTGGCACAAGCTAGTATAGAAGTGGTCAACAAAGGCCGGACGAAGAACAACAACAACGCATCGAAGTACTGCTCGAAAGAACACGGATTAGAGTATTTCAAGGACAAGCTTTCGCAAGCTCTCTTGAGTCCAGGCGAGATCAAAGCAATGACCCTACATGCTGTGACTGTAGATGAGTTCAGAAAGATTGGTGATGTGGCTCCTGTGGTAGAGGGCATCATCACCGAGACAGATCGTCAGAGACTGGCTGAGATGCAGAGAGAACGGGACGGAGTGCATGACTCGCTCAGGAAGCTTGAAGCTCGTGTAGGCTGCCTCAGCAGCATACACGAACGAGCACTGCGTGTCAACACAGCGTTAAAGGCGAGGAAAGAAAAGGAGATTTGTGGACTAGATGAGCGGCTCAGCATACAGGATCGCGATCTGGACACACTCATCCAGTCGCCTGGATTCATGGACACGCTCCTTGGATCTTCCACAGACAAGATGTGTACTGTGCTTGCAAAGAAGTGCAACAGACACGCTGGCTGGTCCTCAGTCAAAATGGAAAGCTACAGCAAGGACGAGGAGACTCTGAAGGCGGAACTGGCGAGACTCAGGAGGGAGGATGAGCTGATCAGACTGGCTGCCCAGAGACGTTTGGCAACCTGAAACACTCATTGTAGCAAGGAGATACAGTGCAAACACAGATCAGCAGTCTATTCTTGTACTTCTCCTTCCTGGGCTACTGAGAGCGCTTGGACAACCTAGCAGTACACTCACTCACTCACTCACTCACGAAACACAGGGATGAGACTAGTATCATCCTACTACCATCATAGGATGGCACTTCAAGTCTACTGGTATTCCTACGGTGTCTCTAAAGTCATTGATAGACCCAGATGTTAGGCACTGTGTTCGGCTCGACAATACAAGTCCCTTCTCTTGGATCTGCATGAGGTCTGAGCTCAAGAATTCATGTAGGGAAGTTGTTAATCACCCGGACGTCAAGTTGAGGCGTGCTCTTGGTCGATTGTTTGTCTGTCATGCTAGCCAGGGCAGGTCAAGCAGACTTCTGCTCATGCATATGGTGATCTCTGCGGGTTGCTGTCAGTCAGCACGCTGTCAGCATGACACACCATGTGAACTAATTTAGACAATCTATCCGCAAAGTCAACTATAGTGCAGCATGAACTTACGCAATGCTCTGTGTGTGTTGAACCCTTTCAGACAATGGCCAGCGAAGTACCCCTTATTTAGAGTTCGAGAGCATTTCGAGAGCATAAGAAGACCTTCGCCGACTGAAATTGCAGGAAATTTAGACTTCGATTCTTTCAGGTTACGGGTCTGCAAAATGAAATTCTATGGATTGTTCAGCATTCTGCCGCTTGTCATTGCGACCACAAAGATCATTGCCGGCACGGAATACCAAGTCATTGAGCACGAAGATCATCCAGATCACAGAATTCATCTCGTCCACAATGGGGTTGAACTAGATTCTGCTCCATCCTTGAAGAAGCAAAAGGGCTCAATCAAAGACGTGTGTGCTGGGGCTACGCCGGGTTATACTGGCTACCTCATCTCGGGCTCAAAGCACTTTTACTTCGCTTACTTTCAGTCACGGTCGAACCCTACAAAGGACCCCTTGGTGATGTGGAGTGAGTTGACACTCTCTGTCCGAGTTTCCTGCTAACATTTTAAGTTAATGGTGGACCAGGCTGTAGCAGTTTAATTGGACTCTTGCACGAAAACGGTCCTTGTAACTTGAATCTGGACGGAGAGGGCACTACAGTCAATAAATACGCCTGGATCAACACTGCCAACATGTTCTACTTAGATCAGCCACTGGGTGTGGGCTTTTCATACGATGCTAACAAGGACTCTACAGTTCTTAACTCAACTGCTGTAGCTGCCGAGGATCTCACCATATTCCTTAAGCTTTGGTATCATCGTTTTCCGCACACTAGAAAGAAGGATTTCCACATGAGCGGCGAATCATACGCAGGACACTACCTTCCAAAGTTTGCGGACCATATCTTACAATACAATGAGAAGTTGGTCCAGAATTCTAAGCAGAAAAATGTGGATGTGATACCTCTCAAATCCATCATGGTGGGAAATGGTATGTTCGACATAGGCATACAGGATCCGTCTATCTACAATGTTACATGCACCAATATAAATAGAGTTGGTCCAATTCTCGATCTGCATACATGTAAAGGAATGGAGACTGATGCTTCCACCTGCCAGCTGGCTTCCGCAGCTTGCTTTCGTGGAGTAGGCACTCCCGAGGGTAATGCCGTATGTGATACCTGGTTCAGTTATTGCCAGAGATTCCTGGTAGGAGTTTATCAAAGCACTAAACACAGCATTTACGACATTACTAAGACATGCAAGGAAGGGGTTTCATGTGACCCCATTGACGATGCAACTCTCAAATATATGAATCTGCCTAAGGTTCGTGCAGGTTTCGGGGCTTCTGACTTGGCAGTGAGCAAGTGGGACATGTGTAACGACAACATGTTAATCTCATTTTACAACAACTATGATCCTTTCTATCCGAGTGCACCGTTCCTGTCCAAATTATTGGACAAAGGGTTGCGTATCTTCCTGTATGCAGGTGTCCACGATGTCATCTGCAATTTTGTCGGTGTGGAGGCAGTGCTGTCGAAACTCTCTTGGTCCGGTATAGATGGATACAGGACCGCAGCCAAGGCGCCAAGAAAATGGTCCGGAGGATTGACTTGGGAGAGCGGAAATCTGAGATATGCTCGTGTTGATAACGCCGGTCACGTAAGAAAGTTCCTCGATCAGTTTTATGTTAGGCTAATTACACTCAGTATGTGCCAAATTCACAGCCTGTAGCTGCACTTGAGCTGTTCACAAAGTGGATTCGAAATGAAGAACTTTAAAGCTTGCGAAAAGGAAGTCTTACAGCTTCCACAAAAGATTGATAGAGGATGAATCGATTTCTGAAGGAGTGACACCATAGCAAATACTACAGAACCTTAATTTCGCCTTAATCGCATTTAGGATTGTTTTCTGAAGAACTACTTTCATGCTATGCTGCCATGTTGTCAAGGACAACGCGCAATGCTCGCCCTTCGCTACACAACAACCGACAGACACCAAACAACCAACTACACCTTTTGCTTCTTTGCCTTCTTCTTCCGCTTGCCATCCTCCCTCTCTTCTTCAGCGGCAAGTACGGCAGCCTCCCTTTTGGCCCACTTACTCTGACTCCAAAGGTCTTTCTGGAACTGCTTCGCCCTCTTCTTCGCACCGTACTTTTTCCTATCGTGCTCGACTTTTTCACGAGGCTTAAAGGCAGCCAGTTTCTTGAGTCCGACGTACTCGTTCAATTTACTGTCGTCGGCAAACAAAATGTCCTCGATGGACAGACCGAATGTTTCCGATTCAGTTTGGCGGTATCGGAATGTCCGGCCGCCTGGACCGAGTGCTTCCGGAACGGATGCGTCCACTAGTGCCTCAATCTTGCGTTTTCGTGACTTTTCCTCCTTTTTAGTCAATTTTGGGGTACTTGACTTGACTCGACCAGGTTCCCCGCCGTCGACAGTCTCGTCAGCTTGATTTTCGTCGTCGTCGTCTGCGGCAATAGGCAAGTCGTCAATGTCGATGTCGTCGTCCCACGTTGGCTTGGCCTCTCTTTCTTCGTAGTACTCGTCATTGAACCGATCAATCATCTTCTTGTCCCAGTTGTCCGGATCAAAGTCTCCCTCCAAGTCCATTTCGTCAAAGTCCATCCGTCGACCAGTAACTTCTTCAATCTTCTTGATTTTTTCCTCCAGTTCGGCCTTTTTCAGGTTCTTGAGCCGGTTCAATTCCTCCATTCTTTCCTGCTTTCGCGAGTTCTCCTTGACTACCTTTGTTTCTCGCTCCTTCTTCCGCTTCTCGTCCTTGCGCCGTACACTTTGAATATCACGAGGATGTGTTGTGATTTCAGTGGCGCCAGGTTGTTCGAATCGGAAATTATAAGTGGTTTCGAATTTTTCTGCTTTTTCTTCCCAGTCTGCAAATTCCTCGTCCGAATCTACGATTTGATCATATGAAGGCACCTTGTCGGCATCTTTGTCGATCCAGCCTCGATTTAGGACGTACTTCATCAAAAATTCTTCGCCTTCTGGATTTTCTTGGTTTCCAGAAGTTAATTGTTTCAGTAAATCACCTTCGACGCCATTTCCAAGTTGTTCTTTGAGAAAGGTCTGGTACTGATCGTCTTCGAGTTGTGTCTCTTCAGCCGTGCGCTTTCGGGGCACTAACACATCATCGTCAGAATCTGCCTCTTCACCTAGTCCTCGGAACGCATTGCGCAGGTCATCTTGCTCCTGAACGTGCGTTGGCCCGTCGCTTTGTCCTCGAATCGCATCCTCGTCATCATCTTCGTCTTGATCGTCATTTGCTTTGCCAGAGAGCAAAGTCTGTCTATGAACATCGGCAATCGTTGTCGGTTTTGGCTGCTTGCGCTTCACGGCTGCCTCACTGGCTTCCTTTTCGGCTTCTTCGAAGAACTTGGCTTCCGTAGTGTACAGCTCTGGGTCCTTGTTACGTATCCTGGACATCATCTTCAGTATGGCTGCATCGATCTGCGGAGTGTTAAGATCTCCGACATCATCCTCTTCCTCGCTTGTAGAAGCATCGGAGTCGTCCTCCAGACTTGCATCTTTGTACTTTTCTTGTAGACGATGTAGGTCTTCTCGCTTCTTATTATGTTCGAATCGTCGTGCATACTCTTCGTTTATGGTAAAACCGTCTTCAGCAGCATCGTCCTGATCCTCAAATAAGGAGTCACCTATAGGTAGCTCTTGTGGGGCCTCCACCTCCTTGGCCTTCTTGGCCGCAGACTTCTTTCGCGGCATGCTGTTCCGACTTCAGGCTACAGGTCCAGCGCACACCTTCAGATATGTATCCAGACGTCTAGATGCCAGACCAGGCGAATCAGAGTTTTACTGACCAGACCTCATATGTGGATCCATTGAGCTTTGGATGAATGGACAAATCTGCAGCAGCTCCAAACTTTTTTGTGAGGAGCTCGATGTCGTGCGGAACGACGAGTACGAGACTGCCCGCTTGTCTTGGCATTTGTGCTGAAGTGAGGTTGTCCTGCATCCTGACACGACAACAAACACAGGACCACTTCTATATAACCGTGCAACCAAGGGAGCTTGACAGTAAAGCATATCTATTACAGCCATGTCAGGCGGTCTCGTACAGGACTATTCGAAGTCACCGATCAAGCCCATTAGCTCTCCTGAACTGCCAACACCCTCAGCAGCTCCAAAGAGTGCATACGCACCTGCTACGTTGCAGCAGAATGACACGGTACGAGTTGTAAACACAAATCGACCAACCACCACGAAGCGAGAGTCTGTCAATTATGGTGCGCCGCCTCCGAGGAAGAGTATGGACGCTCGACCCAACTTCGAAAACACAAAAACCCCTGCGCCACACACGGATCAGCAACCTAATAGTCAGACTACAATCGCACAAGGTAGCTCATACGCATCGCCATACTCGAATCCACAAGTCTCCTCACTCAATACGTATGGACAACCACCAGCAACGCAAGCATTTCAAGGGAATTATGTACAACAAGATCAATCCGGCTACAGGCAAAACCCCATGCATGATGGAGGATCGACTGATTATAGCAACAATGATGGTCAATTCAGTCTGGAGTATGCGGAAAAGACATGGAAGGCTGCCACGGAGACTGTGAGTGAGTATACTTCCACCGCAGGTGAGGTTGCTGGCAACGCCCTGGGCAGTATTAAAGGATGGCTCAATCCAGAAAGCAAAGGTATGCGATGAGTAGCTGTCCTGAGTAGTTGTAAATAGTTCCAAGATCATGAAGTTTGATGATGCAACGTGCTCTGCAATAGTGGCGCTTGAAAACATCGTCGATCCATATGACTGCTCGGATTTGCTTTTGTACACGACGAGATTCGTCAATTTTGATCTATCCTCTATGACACAGCACTCTCACAATGACACCTTCACCGCCCAGCTCCACGACCTTTTCGTGCCAGGAGAGGAGCACGGCGCAGTTGTTTTCTGCTGGTGCAGCGAGTCCCTTGTAGATGGCGCGCATCAGAGCATCTAATTGTTGATCGTCGAGGGACTTGAGGAGGTCGGGTATATCGGTCGACTTGACTGTCCCGAGAACTGACAGAGTTGCTTTAGGATCGGTGGTTGTGAGGGATGCTGTCAATGCCCCTGCGGAATCTCCACTACTGAGGTCAGGTCGTGTTCAATGGTCATATGATTGAGCATACCGTGATATTGACTGCCGGACATCTTGTTGCACCTGGGCAGGATCTGCTGAGGGCTCGTCGCTGTTGAACTCACTGGCATCTATTTTGTCCTCATCAAATTGACTGAAAGTGTCAGATGCTGAGAATGTGTAGATTGTTCAGAAATGCATACTCGATATCTATTCTGCGCCAATCGACTTCTGCCATGCCTTTTGAGTGTACTCAAGTGTCTTTCAGGAGTGAAACCAAGAAAGCAAGAGCTATGTAGTTAGAGAAGCTCTTGTGTATGCATGGGGCTTTGATGCAGGATGAATGAATGGAGCCATGGAAGGTGATCAAGAGCTCCCTCCCGTCGGTAACGTCGCTCGACGAAACAGCCCTGGAGTGGAAATCCAAGGTTTGGGAGATTGCGTTGCGACTGAAGGATCTGCTACGCTGTGCTTGCGCCTCACGTCTCAAGGTGAAGGCGCTTGCTCAACTCCACTACCTACACAAACAGCTCTTCAAGTCCTTCTTGTCATCTAGTATCCCTTTTCTGCAGTCATCATACCCAAATCAGAATGTCAAGGCCCGCTAACGTCAAGCTGGTTCTTCTAGGTGGATAATAATCAGATCATTCGACGGGCGCTGATCAGTTTGCAGGAGAAGCTGCTGTGGGAAAGTCAAGTTTATGTCTGAGATTCGTGCAATCAGACTTCCAGGAGAACAAGGAGCCAACAGTACGTCAATCCTTTGAGTTATGCATGACAAGACTGAGCTTTCTAGATCGGCGCAGCATTTCTTACTCAGAAATGTCAGATCGAGAACCGCACTGTCAAATTCGAGATCTGGTACGTCGAACGAGTCAAGGGTGGCGGTCACTGCTGTTGGCCCCTGACTCTCATACTCCACAAGCCAGGTACTGATTGTGTTAGGGATACGGCTGGTCAGGAACGTTTTCATTCTTTGGCACCGATGTATTATAGGAACGCGCAGGCAGCGGTCGTGGTCTACGACATCACGAAAGCGACATCTCTTGACAAGGCTAAGACTTGGGTCAAGGAATTACAACGGCAAGCCAGCCAAAACATAGTGATATGTCTCGCAGCCAACAAACTAGATCTGGCGGATGAAGAGAGGTAAGGCTAGCTCAATTGCAGTTGTGGCCTCAAATTTGGCTGCGATTCGATGTCAACATCACGGACCACCAGGCTGACCTTGCAAAGCGATGATGAAACACCCAGGAGACAAGTGACGTATGAGGAAGGCAAGGCTTACGCCGACGAGCAATCTTTGTTGTTCTTTGAGACATCTGCGAAGACTGGGGCAGGCGTTCAGGATGTGTTTGAGAGCATCGCTCGTGGAATACCGGAAGAAGCGACACCTCAACGAACGGCAGGACAGCGAGAAGAGCGCGTTGATCTTACGGGGGGCGCTGGTGATGCGAGCAAACAGCAAGGCTGTGCTTGTTAGATACTGGTGTACGCTCTCTCGGAAGACCTCCAAGTTTCTGTCAACCTTGGAAATTTCTGAGTGATATCCGATCAGATACAAATGTGTACAAGGTAGGCAAGCGATTAGTTCATGAGTGTCAGATGCTCATTAGTGAAATGATGCCTGCCTTAAACAGACGCTCTAGTAGCGATAGCAATATACCTCCCAACAAGACCCAACCGTACCGTCACTGTGCCAGAGCTGATCGATGAGACTTGCGTGTACGTGACGTTGAAAACATCATGAGGATCTTGAGCTTTTGACCAAGCTCTTCCAATCTTACTCAATCCTGGATATGGATATGCATGATCACAGCTGCAGTGAGGATGCCAGTAGTTGGACTCTGTTCTTCAGATCCATTTGACCACCAAATCAATCTCAGATCTGAGCTTGTGCTTGGATGATTTACATACGAGCAATACGAAAAACTAGAATGAGCTCCACAGGCTCAGACTGCTTGAGCAAAATATCTGGGAAGCACGTGATGCTGGATGCTGCGGGCCGGTCGCAGAAATCAAACAGGCAACGGCCAAGTGTCTGCAGCAGTAGGACAACTCAAGAATTTGTTCCTACTTATCGACCATTTATATACGCCCAGTTCTTCTTCTCAATCATGGCAGCCATCAACAAGATCTCGAAGCAGACTTCTGATCCTACCGAACTCAGTGTCGCACAGGCTCTCTATGACTTGGAGACCTCAGTTGCCGACTTGAAGGCTGACCTGCGACCACTGCAAATCTCTGCTGCTCGAGAAGTCGAGGTCGGTGGAGGAAAGAAGGCCATTGTCATCTTTGTTCCAGTACCTCTGCTCAAGTCATTCCACAAAATCCAACAGAGACTCACTCGAGAGCTTGAGAAGAAGTTCAGCGACAGACATGTTGTCTTTGTTGCCCAGCGACGAATTCTGAAAAAGCCTGGCCGACGATCGAGAACCACCCAGAAGCGACCACGAAACAGGACACTCACATCCGTTCACGAGAAGATTCTCGAGGATTTGGTATACCCCACCGAAATTGTTGGCAAGCGAACAAGGAATTTAGTCGATGGACGAAAGATCCAAAAAGTGTACGTTATTGCCATACACCGGCCTCTGTCCCTTCACCCAGTTTTTCGAGACTGGCAAGGGATATCACAGAGCTGTCGATATGTGCAGAATTGGGCTGACGACAATGTAGGTTGCTTGACCAGAAAGACTCCGGAAACCTTGACTACAAGCTCGAGTCATTCTCTGCTGTGTACAACAAGCTCACTGGAAAGACTGTTGTCTTTGAGTTCCCAAAGCAGGAGTAAAAATTCCTCCATTCACAATTACAATTTGATAGAGCGGATACCACTTAGCATCGCAACTTGCTTTTGTAGTGCAAAATCGGGACAGAAAAACATTGCATTCACACACGACTCCGTCTCATCAACTGAAGCGAAAGTCTATTGTGAGGTTGTCTGCGCATCCCGAGGTTGTAGATTCTGTGTTTCAGTGGTCAACTGTGTTTCAGTGGTCAACATCACCAGGCAATTGTGTTGTGCTTGAAAGTGTGATGTGCTATCCAATTTGACGTTTTCTGAATGTCGCTTAACTCTTGATGCTCACACTACCGTACAAGCCACAAATTCAAATCCCAGGTGCTGTCATTCGGTCTCTCCACTTTCAATTCCATCATGAGCATCAGCATCTTCCCCCGTCGTAAGAGTAACAACTGTTGAAGCTATTTAGATATCTCCAAGCTAAATATTTTCATGTAATGAAGTGCATTTCCGTGGTTTGATCGTCTACACAAGGACAACCCAGTCGACATCGGCGCGACCTGATCCTGCATGTCGGGTAGAAGAGATGATGCGCGAATCTTCCAACAAGGGCAGCATTCCCTGATTCCAGTATTGCTTCGAGAATCAGTGCTAGACTCCGTCACTTTCAGAGCGACAGCCAAGCACTTTGAAGATCAATTGGAGGCCGTCGACATTTGGATCAATACATTTGTCAAGAACACTCGAGACTTCACTTCACAATTATGCAAGCTGGAAGAGCAAGCGCTTGCTTTTCATGGCAAGCCTGCTCCAACATTCATCGAGACGGGTATCATTGATGCCGACTACACCGTTACCGCTATGTCCAGGTGCAGTGACGCGAGCGAGGCTTATTGGTCTAGCATTTTCAATAATGCAAGAAGTGTGGAACAGACCGTCTCGGAGCCATTGCTAAGATTGCAGCATAATGAGATGAAGGAGATCAGGCACCTTCGTAATGACTTTTACAAGCAGCAGAAGGCGTATGATGAGACCTTGCGATACTACTATCAACAATCAAGGACAAAGGAAGCTTCATCACTACGCGAGGATGCGTTCCAATTGTATGAGAAGAGGAAAAGTTACATCAAGTCGTCTTTCGACTACACCATTAAAATGTCCACGTTCCGAGCAGCACTTGATTCTGCGCTGATAGCGGCATTTTCGAGGTCTTTTGAAGGCACGGCGAATCACACATCTGCTTTGGCGACAGACTTTGCATCAAGGCCTGGGATGGGACGCATAATGTCATGGTCAGACAGTATGATGGAGTCATCCCGTTTTGCGGAAGAGTATCTGTACTCTGTGCGCTTTGAACTGGAGGATGAGATCAATCGGCTGGTGAGTCCGCCTCGAGGTTTGTCTGAATATGCTTCCTCGCCAGGCAAGAAAGTCGCAGCTAAAGCTCCAACAACGACTATTACCACATCGAGACGTCCCTCGAAACAAGGGTGGTTGATGATGAGATGTGTAGCCGGAAAACCTGCACGATATGTCTGGCACAGAAAGTGGTGTTATGTCAAAGACGGTATTTTCGGCTGGTTGTCAAATAATCCCAAGACTGGTGCAGTTGAGGAGTCCGACAAGATCGGAGTTCTGCTTTGTAATGTCAAGATACCCTCATTGGAGGACAGGAGATTCACGTTCGAAGTCCTTACTAAGGACGCTACAATCTTGTTACAGGCAGAATCAGATTCTGACGTGGCAGAATGGCTCGCAACCTTTGACATTGTGAAGAAGGCTGTTCTAGCTGCTGGCCAATCCAACGAGCACGCTTTTGCAGTAACGAAACCGCAGACCGAATTTGCTGCCGCACATCAAGCACTTGAAAGTGGTCATGGAGAGAATCCGACTTTTGATCTTGTAGCGAACCAGAACACGCCTTCCAAAAAGACTACTACTGTCCCGGACAGCGCTACTAGCCATGGGCTCAGTGCCCTTGTAGCGGCTACCGGGATGCCGACTAATTTAGCCTCTCCTCGTATCGGTAGCCTTTTCTCAAAGATCGAAGAACAGAAGTTCTACAACCCCTTCGAGGCCACAGTCGAGAGCAGCGACCTAGCACCATCGACGTTTATTGCCGCTCCAATAAACACTCATCTAACAAAGGAGAGCCTTCTTGAGCCATCGACTTCAATTGTACATGGACCATCTGGAACTCAGGCGAATCATTGGGGCAGTATGAATTATGGTATGCTGAATATAACCAACAAAGAGTCCTTTGAAGGTAAAGGCTCATCAAAGCTCCTGACCGGACCAGAGATTGCGATCGATGCAGTCTATGAAGCACGCGACAAAGATCTGATTGAACGGGGGTTATTTGCGACCAATAAAACCTACCCTCCGGACTACCCGAATGAATTGAGGAAGCAAGACGCACAGTTCTGTTCACTATTCCCTCATGCGCGAGCAGAACATGTACTGATGGTTGTTCGCGCCACAAGATCTGTCCCAAATCAGAAAGCGATGTTTAGTGGTCGAATCTACGTGACTTTACGAGGCATATACTTCTACTCGCAGTCTTCCGGCATGGTACTCCTGCAGACTTGCTTATTCTCAGAGATACTCAGTATTCGTGCTACTCGCAAAGTCAATTACGATGAGTTGAGTCTTGACATTCACGATGTGGGCGAGTCGACTTCTCTGTTGTTCCTCGATGATGCTGATCTCGTGAGAAAGAGAATCGAAATCCTCCTGGCAAACTATATTGCAGACAAGCCCAAGGGCTCTTTTGAAATGCTTGCTATCCTGAAAAAGACCCTGCCAGATAATACCCGAGTCATTCCACGTCGCACGACGAGCAAGACAAAAGTCTTTAACAATTCCTCCGATGAAGAGGACGACCAGACAAGTCGCAAAGAATCCAAGGTGGACGTTGTTCGGCTGAAGCTGCCATCCGAGCCGGTTTTAACTGAGCCGGACGAGCAAATGGTTGCAAAGATATATGACATGGAATACATGATTTCTGCCAAGGGTTTGTTCCATCTGCTGTTTGGTAATCGCAGTCCAGTCTGGTTGCAATGGTATAAGCAAGCTGGCGTCGTCAGCATACAGCAAGGAGCATGGCAGACTGTCGAGGACGGCACGCTAGCTCGAGCGTTCCGGTACAAGCTTGCATATAAAACTGGTGACTCGACATCCGAAATCGTGGACCGCACAGATTTCCAGAAGATCAGCAAAAGAGAGGAACACTTGGATTATACTGTCATCTCCTATCGTCAACCCTGGGTCTTCCCTCGAGGGTCAACGTATCTGATCAATGTAAAGATGAACGTCACTTTTGTTTCCAAGACCAAGTCCAGGTTACGCATGTGGTTCGACATCGATTGGAAGAAACCCAATTATTTGCTGCGTGGAACAATCGTAAAGGCGACGAGTACGGACTTCAAAAAGTCCTTTAGCAAGTTCACTCACCACCTCGAGCGAGAAGTTCTTGATCGCATGGGCTTACAGTCGAAAACGTCGAAGGCTGTAAGATTGTATGGCCGTGTCGAAGGCCATTCGGAAATAATGCAACTAGACGATGACTCTGCCTCGGGTATACCGAGCAGGCAATATGTCAGAATGACTCCCGTGGATCTGATTCTGCGCTTCCCCACGACTTTCTTGTTCTGCTTAATGGAAGAGATGTCACTCTTGTTGCGCTACCTCGGCTCCCTCGCAGCTGATTTTGTGACGGCCAACGGCTTCCTCCTCGTCCTTTTGGCAATCTCCTTGCTGCTCAACACTTGGATTTCAGGCAAAAGTACCGTGCTCTATTGGAATCACAAAGCTGCCACAAAGCTGTTGGACGACATTCAGACTGCGCCGATCGGACTCATGTCACGCGGAATCACACTTGACCAGATTGAGGAAATTGCATATAATGCTACCAGCGGTCCGCAGCTGCATGGAAAGTGCTTCGAGACGTTCCAGACCGCTCAGAATCGGTCTCAATTGACCAGCAGTTATTACAAATCCTTCAAAGACCCAAGAGATTCGCTTGCAAGAACGAGAAATGAATTACTTGTGGCAATGAAGGTATTGAACGGAATAGAGATTGAGCTCGTCAAGGGCCAGTGGCTACAATTTCTAGAGACGGAGAAGCGAAATTGTTTGATGATGAAAGAGTTATCTGCAACGGACCCTGAAATCGCCACCGCCGACCTAAAACTTCACTGCGACGATTGTTCAAAGTTGTAACAAGTGTCGATTACTGTAGCATTGGCGTAGCTTCTCTGTACAATAATTATCACTCTCCACATATCAAATCTTGGCACCGGCTCCACAAATTTAAACTTCCCAAAGTCGTCATGGCGTCACATCTGCAATCCTCCAGATGACAGCGAGATCGACATAGTTTTACAACCAGAATCGACGTAGTGGGTATCGACAGAGAGATGCCTCAAGTACTGCGGGCAAACACGAAACAGACAAAACAATGTTGGCGTCTGAATTCTCAAGAATGGTCGGATGGACTTACTACGGACCAACACTTGCAGCGTGAGCAGGCACAAGTAGATACTTATTCCCAATGCACTCAAGAGACAGAGTCCGGGGTGCCTAGGCAAATAAACTGGATCCTAGTACCAGACACCCACACCTCCCGCTCCGACGATGACGACGAGGAGGAGGAGGAGGAGGAGGAAGACACGATAATTTTGGCGGCGTGCGAGACGCTGTATCGTCCTGCACTGCTCCGTACATCCTCAGGTACTCACATCGTGCCCTCATACGGCATCGCATCAGTGTTTGTCGCCCCTCGGTATCGGGGCCACGGATACGCCGCTCAATTACTACGTTCCGTCAACGAGGAAATACGTGCCTTGGGAGCAGGGGGAAGTGCGTTGTGGAGTGATATTGGAGAGGCATACTACGAGACTCTGGGATGGCGCCCCTATCCCGCGACTCAGATCGTCTCGAGTGTGCCCCTTACTACTACTGCCGACTCGCCAAGTCTAGTGACAGGTGACGGGGGAACGTACGTCGTCGAGTCGTCGTTGCGTGAAACATGTGCCGCCGACTGCGCACACATCACTCGGACCTTCAACGACGCAGTCGGCACGCAGGCACCAGGGTGGTCGTTTCTGCCTACGTTGGACGTGATGAGGTGGCACTACGCTAGAATGGCGTACATGGCCACGGTATACCGTCTAAAGCCGCTCCAGCACTTAGGTTACACGTATCGCGAGGGACTCATGCTGTGGACGGTACAAGCCGGGAAACGGGAATTAGTTGTCTTGCGGACGCGGTATACCGAGGTAGATACATTGCGGACCTTGTTGCGTGTTGCGGTCCACGTCGCTCGTGAGCGAGGACTCGACAAGGTCGTCGTGTGGGACGGTAAAGTGCATGATTTCAGCGCTACAGAGCTCTCCTTTGTGCAAGAAGTGAGGAAGGGTTCGTTGCCTGCGTTACGCGTCTATGGTGAGTCTAGCGTCAAGTGGATCAATAATGAGAAATTCTGTTGGTGTTGAAAGACTTGTCATGGAGGTGTCTCTCCATCGCGATCTCTGGTGTCTGTACAAACAAGGCACCACTTAAAGGTCGTCAGCGAAGCACGGAAAAAGACCACGACAGGACGTAGACATTCGTTTCTTCTTTGTAGTAGTTCTATAATGCTCTATTTACATTACTCACCATCCTTGGCGTCGCGTCATTCGTCTCGTTAATGTGTCGCACGTCGAGTCCTGCATTATGATTCGGTACACCTCCGCCTTCCTCGACTCCCAGTATCGGCGCCTGATTGCCGGCACCAGCTGCATCACGAACCTGCGACGAGTTCATTTCTTCATCCGTGCGGTTAAAGGCGGCCGCCCAAAATTTGACCTTTGTCGTGTCTGGCTGTATCCATACGTCCCGCCTAGCATCAACGCCTGACGAGTTGGTAGTGGCCGTGTCTGGATGTGGTATATACCCTGGATTGCAAAACTTGTCCCTTCTGCCGAGGAAAAAGTCCCAAACACAACGCGTTCGTTCTGTGACTCTGGCTTCTACTCGTTCACGTTCGTTGTTGAATAGGAACGTTCCATACTGGCAACTATAAGTATGGTATAGTAACCGACCAAGGAATCGCTCGTTGAATTCAAAGTATGTCGGAAATTGAATCAGGATCTGATAGACACAGTCCAGGAATTGGTGAAATATGGGCGCGGTGTATTTGAGATGACTTTGTTGGCTGCCAACGTTGAATTTGACTTCTCCAAATTTCTTGGACAGGTTCTGGAATGCATACTGAGCCCGATTCGGAAGCTGTTGTGGGGAATCTATCGGTGCAGCTGCTGAGCCTGGTGTCTCGCGATCAGAGCTAGAATTAGAGTTATTGATAAAGGCCTTTTCTGAGGAGAGGTGACCAGATCGTTCCGCAAATCTGTGACCAAAGCTGAGCCAGTCTTTCTCCACAAGATTGATGAAGCCATCGAGAGTGCGGTAATATGGATCGAGGCAAAGTTCCGCCAATGAACATAATTGCGAAGTACGATCCCATCCATCCGAACAATGAACAAGCACATGGGAGCCTCCGAGATGGATGGTGCGAGCTACGATGGAAGACCCGTCCAGTACGTTACTGATGTGTTTTAGCCAATTACTTTTCTGCAGCATATCTTTATTGGGCGCCAGTGGAGTCAAATCAGAGTCCTTCAGGGCTTCGGTAATCTTGTTCAACGAGTCGCGCATTACATGAATGTTTTCTATGCCCAGGTAGACCTTTTTGGCAGTGTGATAGTGGTCCATGTTTTCAGAGCCCGCTCCGAGAGCTACATTAGCCATAGCATTGGCCGTCGGACGAGCATCAACGATGAGGTGACCTGAGCCTGTAGCACCATATATACCTGGTTGTTGTGCGTTCGAAGCAAAGATTGAGAGTACAAGTTTTTCATCCTGAACACTTCGGTTCTGTTTCAGCCCTACCATGGGTTGCGATGCTCGAGTGATTGTACAGCCATTCAGTGAGTGTATGTACGATAAGACCGGGACACGAGCTTTCGATCTGTATTTTCCACCGTAGTTGAGCACGTTGTCGGATATAGACGTGGGTATTGCGAGGATTGCGGGATAAGTGGGTGAGAAGCTATAGTCGTGGTTCAAATTGGTCAGACGCCATTGTGGGAACTTGGTCCCGAGCCCTTGTCGTGCAAACTCTGCCTCGGGATTATAGTGTTTCCATGAATTCAGTTGACTTTCAAATTTGCCGGGTTTATATGTGAATGCGTAAAGCTTATCGATTGATGGGACGCAACAGAGGGATCGAGCAGTGTCAAAGATGTATGTACAGTCACTCTCTTGCTGGAAATTGAACGTCAGGAATGTAAAGTCGCGACATCGTATCCTCAAAGCACTGAAACCACCGACAGAATAAGGTCGTTTTTCGACTTGTTGTATCATTGGATAACAGAGCCATAGTTCCAATTTCGATGATGGATCGTCGAATATCATGTGATGATCCATAACGTGTAGGGTACCCGTATATGCTATGCCCTTGCGGATCATCTGAGCAGATACCTTGCTATTTTAGCATAAAAACCATGAGTAAGATAAGACCATACCTTGGAGTACTTGATGACATCCATCTTGGCCTCTCCTTTGTGGTCCTCTCAAGTTTTCATGCCATAGAGAGTTCCAGCTCTTTCGATTACACTACACCGCTATGATGGTGCCCATATCAGTGCTGCCGGTATACGTGAAACCAAAAGCCGACAGCTGCAACGCGCAGTGCTGGGAAGTATGAAGCAAACCTGCCGGTGAACAAAAGCAAAG
Organism: Taphrina wiesneri; assembly: GCA_005281515.1. NCBI lineage: Eukaryota > Fungi > Ascomycota > Taphrinomycetes > Taphrinales > Taphrinaceae > Taphrina > Taphrina wiesneri. The sequence goes on along the minus strand of RHGK01000009.1, from coordinate 397,101 downwards.
TTGGCGTAAATCAGAGGAGCCGAAGCAAGGCTCCACAATTTCCACAAGACACCAAAGAGTCATGCATTTCCATATTCATCATCATCATCATCATCATTATCATACTTCAGCTGTCCCTCGCCTTCATCCTCGCCTGCCTCTGGTAGTGCCAGCTGAGCGCCAATCGTTTTGTCCATCGTCGGGAAGCGCTTCGAGGGCGCAGACTCAGTATGGGACTGACTTATAATAAATACCTTGAAGGCGACAAGATTTACGGCTGCAAAAAGTGTCGAACACATCTCGCTGTGCCGAGCGACCTGATTGCCAAGGTACCGTTCCCACACACGCGTGACCAGTGTCCCCGACTGACGCACGCAGACATTTCATGGGCGCCATGGCAAGGCGTACCTCTTTCATGCAGTTTCCAACATCAAGACGGCCGAACAAGAGGAGCGCGGCATGACTACCGGTAGACACCTAGTGCGTGACATTTCCTGTCGACAGTGTGGCACCTGTGTGGGATGGAAATACGACAAGGCTTACGAGGAGGACCAGACGTATAAGGAGGGAAAGTTTATCCTCGAGTATGAGTTACTGAGGGACGTCAAGTAGCTTTTGCCTCCCGCAGTCGTTTCAATTGTTGGGATCGTACGAGTATGGGAGGCTTCAATCGATCAGCACTATAATTAGAGTTTTATAAGCGCGTTGCAGTTAGATATTTCAGATGTATAGTATCATTATTATATGTATAGCATGCAAATGACTCCTTGCTGTGTACTCCAACATGAGCTTATGCTACCCGCTCGCTCCCGTATTTTGCAATATTAGTAAATCTTCATGACGCATAATGCTTGACATTAGTATTGGTGAGTTTAGAACCTCCCAATTTCGTAATAGATAACATGGTGATAGTTGAAAGTTTTTGGTGGGTGGTGGTGGACAGACACAGTGACTGTGTCCCTCTGTGTCATGGTACGGAAGTCCCAGAGGAGTTTGGCACTCCTGTTCTTGCTTATTTACCGGCATGTCTGTGGTCAGAATCGGCGTGAAGGGTTTATTGGCCGTCCAGGTACTTTCTAAGAGTTTGAGACAGTAGGACGGAATTGATCGGCTTGGAGACGTAATCGTTCATACCGGCTGCTAGACACTTTTCTCGATCTCCAGAGATTGCAGAGGCAGTCATGGCAACGATGGGAAGATTGCGGATACGACTATTGACCAATTTTCGTATCCGGGCAGTCGCTTCATAGCCATCGAGTAAGGGCATCTGACAGTCCATTAGGACAATCTCGGGCAAGTCTTCCGCCGAGATAGAAACAAGATAGTCGATGGCTTCCTGGCCATTCTCGGCTACATGGGCTTCCAAGCCAAGCTTTTTGAGGGTCTTTTTGGCAATGACTTGATTAATCTTGTTGTCCTCTACAAGCAAAATCTTCCTGTGACCTGTGAACTTTGTCAGCTCTGGAGGAGCAGTTTTCTGCAACTCCAGCTTGGAAGACAGCTCCATCGGAATGACACAAGTCGCGATACTGCCATGACCGGCATCTGGAGCTGGTGTGCTATCTAGTCTGAGAGCACCGGACATGAGCTTTACTAGTTGTCGAGATATCGAGAGACCTAGACCAGTTCCTCCAAACTTTCTGGCAGTGCTGGAGTCTGCTTGCACGAAGGGATTGAACAACTTTTCCAGCGCTGCTTTGGATATACCAATTCCGCTGTCAACGACCGTGAACTGTACTCGACGTAACCTACTGGGCGTTGACTGCATACCGTCCTCAGTGGACGCTTCGTCGAGCGAGTTTAAAAGTTCGACTTTGCAGACGACTCTGCCACTTTCGGTAAACTTTAGAGCATTAGACATGAGGTTGGTGAGTACTTGTCGCAGCCTGTTGCAATCACCATTGAAGATCAGACCGTCCGGTACCTGATATTCGAGGTCGAGGAACACGCCTTCGTGCAGATGAGGTCCATGTTTTGCGGCAACATAAACGTCGTTGACCATGAGGCGAAGATCAAAGGGAATCTTTTCAATGTCCATCTTGCCAACCTCAATTTTGCTGAAGTCCAAGATATCGTTGATAATGACCAGTAGAGCATCTCCGCAGCGCTTGATACTTTCGAGGTATTCCACTGCCTCGGTACCCTTGGCAGGAGAATAAAAGATCGGTTGACCATTTTCGGGACACAGCACGTCTTTCATCAGCTCTACCATGCCAAGGATACCACCGATCGGAGTTCGAATTTCGTGACTCATCCTAGCCAAGAATTCGCCCTTGAACTTGCTGTTCTGCACGGCAACAAGGCGCTCGGTAGAAGCTCTTGCCAGCTGCTCGTCCTTGATCTTCTCATCGTTGATATCGATCGCTGTGCCTACGGCACCAAGAATCGCACCGGTAGAGAGGTCTTTCATGACTTTGAACTGTGTCTTCCACCACAGCCCATCGACCTCGCTTTCCGTAGTAGAGGATGTCACGCGTCCGTCCAACACCGTCTGCAAAGCCTCCATGACCTTCGAGGACAACACATCCCGAACGTCTCGCTGCATCAAATGATCAATATTGTATCTACCATAGAGCCCCTTGCCAAGGTCACCACCAGCCAAGAATGCAGAAGTCATGATGAAATCATGCGAGACGACGAAATAATGTACATGAGCAATCTGCATAATATTGAACAGTTGTTCTTTTGCAGTTTTTGCTTCCTCGAGCGCCTCTGTGATTTGTGTGATATCAGTCGATGTCCCTAAATAGTTCAAAACACGACCATTTCCGTCACGTACAGCAATGGCGCGTGCCAAGAACCAGCGATACTGCCCATCGGTTCCTCGTATACGATGTTGGGTGACGAAACGATCTTGATCAGATTCAATCAGCAATAGCCAATTGTTCATCGTGTTCTCCTTGTCGTCGGGATGCAAGTAATCATAGTAAGAAGTCCCGAGAGAGTCAACCTCGGAGGCTCCTGTGTATTCGTACCATCTTTGATTGAAGTACTCAACAGCGCCCGAAGTGGAGACCCAGACGATTTGTTCCATACTGTTGGTGATCTCACGAAACTTGACATCGGACTGTTTCAGGGCGATTTGCTCCTTCTTCTCAGCCTCTGCTCGAATCTCAGTCACATCTTGTGAAAAAACTACTCCACCGTAATGCCGTCCTGACTTATCGTACAATGGCCGACCACTGAGCAGGAAGATGTACCGTCCAAAGTAGACCTCCACTGAATCAAATGCGACATTTTTGAATGCTGCCTGGTAAAGCGGCAAATCTTGGTATGAAAAACTGGTTCCATCAGCATGATGGGCAGAACTATACTGTTGCTTCATCCATTCCTCCAGGCCATTGGAAGGAGAGGCTATTGGGCCCAAAGTCTTGTGAGCCGTGGCATTCTGGTAGACGTGTCGGCCGTCTTTGGACACTGCTACAATCATGGCGGGAAGCTCATCCAGCAAGGAATATTGCATGGCCTTCCAGTCCTCCTCGTCACCGTCCTTCGAGTCGTGTGCCTTTTCAACCCGATCGTACAAATTCAGTCCAGATCGTACGACCGAGGTGATTGTGAGGTACGTCATTTTAACTTGGAGGTCCTCATCACGGACGTGCGAGACCTCAAACACTACCCTTGCACCGGCTATGCGTGTATCGATCATCTTGTCCTGTCCTGGTATCCATCGATGATGTTCCGTTGTCAAGCACAGGCTGTCATCGGCATCTTTCCCCTCAAGCGAAGCTCCATCCACATGCAAGAGTTTGGCAGCCCTATCCCCCACAACGATAATCTTCCTGTCGGATCCGAGGACAATTATGGGCGCAGGCATACGTCGAAACACACTTTTCCACATCCTTTCGCCCGTACCGTTCATCAGATCATCCGACATGTCGAGTGTTCGGAAGATCCTGATGCGTTACGTCACACCAGCACAATGACCAGCAGGCCGCTGAGTGAAGCTCGCTGACTGATACAGCTTGACCCAAGGACGTGCGATCGCTTGTTCAGTGCTACTGTGACACCACTGGGGCTGTACAATGTATCCAGAGCGAGTTTGGACTCATGTAGACCAAAGGGCAAATGATCCGGGGGACGCAACCTCGAGGCTTCAGTTGAGATCTTCCGTGTGGGTGCGATCTCCCAGGCGAGGGGCTCTTCTCTGATGGACAAAACCGCAGGCAAGAGGACGGAACCAAGCATCCCTGGGCGGCCTGAACCTCCTCTTTGGGAAGTCTGCCCGTGGTGGCGACAGATCTCCTGCTCGATGTCAACCAATCATATTCTGCTATATACAGCCCTTCCGTCAGTCCCGCAGCATCGGTTGTGTCCAACCAATCAGAAGATGAAACTGGCGAAAGATCGACGTTGTCATTGGCGTGGATTCCATCAGAACCGAACGCCAGCGGGACGAAACTCTGGGCAGCGGTGGAAACCATTAATTCCCAATTTCAAAACGTTTGCCACTCCTGTAGAGTATCTGCTGCTGCTGCTGCTGTTGCTGCATAAACTGAATGTCATCCTCGCGTCTTGCCGCAAAAGCACAAAAGCTTAATCCTTACCCCGCTACTTGTAGCTGACATGTCTCATTCTCCAGAACTAGTCGGACCTTGTTGTACATTTTTCGAGCGGACATCTCTTCCGCTGAACCTCATCTGAAATTAAAATGACTTCATACCCTGCTTGCTATACTACAGTAAAAGTCTATACTGTAGTTTCACCAATCCTCGTTCTCTCGGTCGTTTGATGAGCTAAGATCCAGTATCGGCATTCGAACCATCATTCAATTGTCCGAGGTATCTCTCCCAAATCGTATTTGTGCTTGTCCAGTACTAGTGCTAATTTGAATTGCACTTGCATCGCTCGCGTACGGCGCGGATGTGCCTCGATCCGTGGATTTTAATGAACTTCCGGGTCCAATATCCCAACCTTGCAAGGCATGGGTTTCGTGAGGTCGATGTTGTTGCGCACGAATGTCGTACCAACAATCTATAGTGATGGGACTTGGCCAGCTGTGCTTGTCCATGGAATCCACCGTTCCGAAAGGTCCACGAATGCGGGATCTCAGATCGTGAACCGCATACCCACTTCAGAGGAATACGCTGAATTACGTGAAGCGTGCGGTTGACCTGGACCCTGCGCCGCATCTCTGCTCGCGGAAGCCTTGCCAAAGTCTGTCTATGCTGTCGTTGTACTCCATGCACACAGTAACACTGCAGTCGGCATGGGCAGGATCGTAGGCGACGGACTATTCTACCAAGTCAACTGACATTGTCGTCCTGAAGGAGCATCAAGGCCATGGACTGGGCACGGTCATCATGGAGCACATTCAGGCGTGGTTGGAGTCTAATTCTCAACAAGGATCCTATGCTTCCTTGTTGGCGGACGGTCAGGCATATAAGCTTACCAGTAATTTGGGTTCACTTTGACTGGTGACGAAAGTCTGGCCATGAATCGGCGCTTTTGACAGATGTTGCACTTTTCAGACGTGTCGAGCGCTTGAAGGTTATTTGGGTTATCGGCATAGATCAGCACGCTTGTCTGCGTCATCACACAGAATGGGGAATACGCGATAGAGATCGATCCTGATGACATGAGCAGCACAATCATAACTTTGAATTCTTCAAGTGTCACGGCGGCAGTCGGCCGAATGAATTTGCATCGTACTCGGCCCAGAGAGTGCGAAATGCTCTGTACGCATCTCGCATACACCAAACACGCTGCAATTTACCTCGAGACCGTGTTCACAAGCTAAATAAAGAGTTCCTGAAGATCATCTAATGCCGAGTGCAACTCTCTTGCGTCTCAAACGCAACCATGACACCGCGGCTGCAGTGCGTGCGCAGAACAAAGTTGTGCAGAAATGTGGAAAACTTATCTAATATTTAGTGGCGCACGCGTCGGGTGCTTAAGAGCTCGTTTAGTCCGTCAGCCGCAGCAGCCGGCGGTGTCCACATTCGCGGATTAATCATGTTTGGAGCTGCTGCTGCTGCTGCTGCTGCTGCTGCAGGTGCAGGTGCAAGTGCGATGACAGTGGACAGCGTGTCTCACCACGGCACGACACCGAGTTGCCAGACCACGATAAATTCTGCATTTGGTGGATTGGATCGCGCTTGCATTGGACGGAGTCGGTGCAAATTGCAATTGTCCCTCCATGGCCAGTGCAGGAAGAGGAGATTGAGGGGACTTCGAGTGCTGTCGTGGCGCCTCCAGTTGAAGGGCGCTTAGGCGTCCACCACAGTTGGAATCCTCCAGAGTGGAAGAGCAACAAATGCCGAGATTAGTGGGTCTTCACTAGCAATGCGTAGGAAACATTTTACCATTGAATCATTGGATCGTCATCATTCTCCACCTTGTCAGGCTTATGTTTGTGGCCCCCTTTGCGGCCCTCTTTTGCATGTATCCACGGTGGAGAGGGACCGTGCAACTGGAAGTGCTTGAAATTCATGGATGATTTCCCCTTCCTAGCCAGACACCTGTTGCTTGCCAAAGAAAAGAAATGAAAACACCACAGCCCGTTTGCACATGCTCGTAGTGTGATCATTGTCCCCGGTGATACAATTTCCATTGAAAGATAAACAAAAGTATGAATGCATGTTCGAGTTTTGGTGAAAACAGCATGATGAAAAGAATATCACTATGTGTACAGGTAGCTCTGCGTCTCGTATGTTTGTGATGGTAATCCCTGCTCGCCGGCAACGGCAGTCAGAATGGTTTCTGGCTGGACATAGCTTCTGGCCCAGTTCAAAACCCACAATGGCCAGATCATGCAGTCGTTGAAGAATTGAGTGTCAGCAGCATCGTAATGCGGATTGTTCTTGATTGTGATTTCCTGGTAGCAGTGCTGGATGTAGGATATAGCCAACACCACGTTTGGTGTCGCAATGGTCGGTTTGCCCTCTCTGATCAAGTGTGTACAACGGTAGAGCAGAACATCCAGCGCGAATTTGTATGCTAAAAGCAAGAGTGCCGGTGGGTCGCTGGCAAAAGCATCAGATATGACGCTTTGAGGCAGATATGCCAACCAGTATTCTCCCTCCGCTTGACTTTGCACTATTGCGTCATTGATTTCTGAAAGAACATCTGCCTCAGTGTGACTTGTGGCTCGCTGAAAGACCTCCGACTGGATCTCATGAACATCACATGCTAGAATAAGTAAATGCCCAATTCCACCACGGCGGTATTGAATTTGCCGAATTGTGGTATCTTGTGTCTTTTTGTCCTTGCCGAGGAACTCGGGCATTTTGGCATCCACGTTCCGTGAGGAGCGTGATAGAAATTGTTTTAGTCGTTCTAACGAAGAATAACAACCCAGACTGTCTGGGGTAGCACAAATTCGTTCGATGTTGATCCTTCTTCGTTGTGCCACAGTATTCGGTGGTCTTAGTGTTCTTGTCTTTGCGAAGACAGATTCAGAGCTTTGCCGCAGGTGATGATCACATAGATTGACGAGGCCCCTATGATGGAGTATGTTGCTCTGCCAGTCGCCTTCCATGGCAGCCTGGTCACATAAAAGTATTGATGATGCGATGGCAGCATCTAAACCCTCATGGACACGACTTACATCAGTTTGCAGCGATTGTAACGCAATTCCACGGTGAACTATTGCTTGCTGGGCATACGATACGTCCTGTGTCGTGAAGTGCATATAAGATGCAGCGAAACAGAGCAAAGCCTCCGTGGTGGACCGCCACTCTACTGGAGAAGTTTTGATGTCGTGCCATATATTGGCTTCGGTCTTGAATGTCAGGCTCGGAACAAGATCGATGGCATTTGAGAACGCTTTGATCAGGCCCAAATTAGCGTGAGTATCGTAGACAGGATTGGGGAAGGAGTGCCAGGTTGAGGCAACGTAATAGAGCGGAAGGTCACTGGAGTCAGCTGTGGTCAGCTGTGGGGCGTGGTCCCAGGGTTCTTGACTATGATCTGCCAACGTGTCGTCCTGCCAGTATGATGGCCAGTGCGGATTGTCGAGGTTGGTCAATTGGTGTTCTTCGACAGACTCAAAAGCACTGACGACCCTAGTCAGAGGACTCCCTGAAGGGCTCGAATTTACGGATTGTGTGACACTATCTGAATCTTCGACGAACTCCAAAGGTTGTGTTCTGGGCGAGGATTCGTTGAAACATGACTCTCGATTCGCAGGTGTGGACACGTTGCTACCGCTCCGAGGTCTCTTGACCCTGGAACTATTCTTTTGCGTTTCCTTGTAACCTGGACATTGGACCCCATGCTTGATACACTAGAACGTCAGTATTTGCTCGAACACGCTCAAGTGATACTCACATTGCGACATGCAGGCTTCTCTTCCTTGCATTTAATCCTTCGAGCTTTGCAAGTCGCGCAACCGGTGCGAGTCTTTGCATGGGAGCGCCGCGCCATCATCGGAGCGTTGTGCATGCGAGCGGCTCGACCATGTGCACTTTTATTCGCTACCTTGGTCGCAGACTTTGACTCGATGGGCTTAGCCGTGATGTCTGGTGCTGTTGAGAGCAACAGAATTTCGTGAATGAATTCTCCCGCAGTCAACTCCGGAGAGTGTCTGGAAGATACGTATTGACCCTGAACAGTACGTTTCGAGATCGTTGGCTTGAGTGGTGTTGAGTAGCTATTCGTCCTTCAGAACTTCGCCGAGCTTTTATTACACGAAATGACTACGTGGTAGATTGCGGATGATTGAACCAGTAGAGTGGGACGATCTGGACGAGACTTGGGTGAGTCGTACGAATGAGAAGGTACGAGGTCTATCAAACAAAAGTTCGTGGCGACAAGCAAAAGAGTCCCAGATTGAGGAGGAACGAGAAGCTGACGCATGTTGTGAGAAGTGATCCGGAGTACTTAGCGCGACTGGAACTGGCAACCTGCGAAGTGTGAGATTGTCCCGTATAGAGGTTCCAAGGTTGCTGGAATCGAGGTTTGCCTCAGCCATCGTCAGTGGTGGGTGGCAGTTTTATGGTGGCGGAGTCCGGCATTTCAAGGTTGATGTCACGGTCTTCCCGATGCCTGACTTTTTGTCTTCTGCGTTCCTCGAGCAGCGTCCATGGGAGAAGTCCGATGCACTGATTCGTCCAGAACTCCCTTCATCAGGTGCACTATCCACCCTTTGGTGTTGGCTTGGGCAGGCGGCTTGGCTACGTCCTGTGGAACTTGAGGCAGTGGGTCGATCCGGTGTTGGCACCAGTGGCGGGAAACAGCCTCTTGCAAGAATTCCTTCCAGGATTTCCAAAGATTCCCCATGACCAGATGTGGCTGTTGGGCTGTTCCTGTGTCGCCACAGACCTTACCCGTACGCGACTTATCTTCCTATCCCGCCGGTGTTCGTACTCCCTGGTCAAGAGATTCTCGCTGCACTCGAGCAGACTATCAGTGGAATTTAGTTTGCAGCACGGGGAATTGTCGACAAACGTCAGATCCCTCCCATACTTTACCTCCCCTTCTGTTCCATTTTGACGGAAATTGGACATTGCACGATGTTTCGCAAAGCGGACGCTCCGCAGACGCATTAGCTGGCTACTTGGCGGGTCAAGCCTCGCCCTGAAAAATGCACAGATCTAGCCTGTGCTCAGGATAGTCAGAGATGTGTTTTTTCTCGAGCTTGAAGCCTTCATGTGGGTAAAAAGATAGATCTGCGTCAAGCAATTAGCGAGTCAAATTGGCCACCAGATCTCCAAGCTAGGCCATGAACCAATGCCCACATAGTCTTCTTGACGCTGTGGCAGGGATACTGTAAGGATGGGTATAGTCGATCAAGCTGTGCCGAACAGCCTACAGACAGTTTAGGGCACTCGCTTTCATGCTGAGCAGCAGGCACATACTGGGACGTTCGCATAAAGTCGCGGTACCTGAAAGATCTTTCTTAGTCTGTAATCTGGCTCGATGTAGTGCATCGAAATTGATTGATTGCTGAGTAGACCGATAAGCTCAAGACGACACTGTCGTCCGACCTGTAGATGAGACTACAAGATGTTCAGGAATTGATGAGCCCCACATCGTACGGGGGAGGCGTTTGTTCTTCATCGACAGCAACCGTGTCATGTACTGATTGCCCATTCTTATTCGACGTCCTTTGTATGCTGTCTGTGGTTGTTTGAGAGAGACACCTCTGATGGCAAGACTGAAGATGTGTTCTCATCTACATAGCTGACAATCAGAAGTTACGACGTGTGAGAAATTGGTGTACCAGCCAGCATCTTAAATTGCTTGTAACGAGGCACCAACTTGTAAACTAAAATCCATCCCAGCAGACCAGTCGCGAGTCCCGTCAGCTTTTCCTTCCAAGTATGGAAGTATGCGGCTGTCATTAGCAACATCCACCACCACCCTCCAAGCAGCAAAAAGGCTGCTTTAGTGGGACTCTCGTCAAGCATTTGACTTTGCTGAAGCAAGAGAGGCATTATCTCGTACCATATGAAGAGACTTGAATGAGTCAGCATGAATACATGACCAGAAAGGTCGTGACCTCCTTCCCAATGCCCGTTCGCAGCTCGGCAGGCTCTATTGGTATATGCAGCCAACTTCTCGGTCGCTGCGCCAAGGTCAACATCTGTCTCCACACCTTTCTTGGCTAGTGCACAGACTCCTCCAGTCCAAATCATGGTTCGATCTGTCAAGGGTGCACCAAATGCCCATTGTGTTACCAGCATCCAGATTAGAGTTGCGATTACCCAACGAGCTGCAGCTTGCCTTTTGGTCTGAAACGCGTCCGGTAGGCGATAGAGGTGGACCCAGAAGACTAAACTTGTCCATAACCATCCATTCTTGACAAAGATGAGATTGAAGAGATTGCGACTATGTGCAAAGTACGATGTCGAGTGTCCAAGAGAGAAACAGAAACCTAAGATCAAAGTCGCAGGATAGATGCTGATGACGATAAAATCGAGCGTCGTAAAATGGCCTCTTCTGAGTTCATGATTGAGGCTCTGTAGTGATGCATCCTCGTGGTCTGTGGTCGAGGATTTCTGGACATGACTAATGTCCGGCATTTGAAACCTGATGGTCAACCCTTTTAGATGTGCGAACTTGTTATCACAAGCGCAACTTTTAGCTGTAGACTGCAGTGATTGGCTGAGCTTGGGTCACTCTTGTCCGTCTTGATGTGTTACCAGTTGATCGAGGACATAGCGATGCTGCTGCTGTCCACTTCCAAGGCTCGTCACGATCGTGGCTGGTGTTCAGTTCCGAGGTCCTGCGGTCGAGAGTGCGGCCACCATTACTTCATCGGGACGATCTGAGTCCATCTGAACAATTTTTGTTTCATCGCCCGCGGACAACTTCAATGCATGGCGTAAGCGGCCAAGCTTTTAAGTTCATAAGCTCACTTCTCCGACCTATTGCAATTGCAGCTAGAAGCCTGGTTCCATACACGATCAGTGCATCAACAATCCTTTCTGAGTACTTCAGGCTACGAATACCAACAGCTTGAAGTGGAGAGAGAGAAGTTACGCTGAGCTAAGCTGTCGAATCCGCGTTGACTTAGCACGTTGGATTGCCTGGCGCATCTTTTTGTGCAACCATCAACTGTTCTATGCTAAGATGTGCTCGATTTCCCCTTTATACACTCCGCTCTAATAATCTCAATAAACCTATCCTTCTCTCATGGTTGGGGAAGCGAGCTTATATCATTCCCCCGGCGGCATTGATTGAACAGTCTTCTGAGGCGGAACTTGAGGAACATGACAAATTGTCGAGGATACGACAACTGACAGCGAATGCTAGGACGCTAGTGCGTGCTAGGAGACATGATGATGCGAGCAAAGTCATCGATGAAGGTTTGGAATTATATCCATGGCAGTCGTCCCTCTGGTTCTGGAAGATTGCAACAAAGATTGGTAACTCTCGTGGTGCTATAGAAGTATGGGACACCATGACTCGACTTGGAGTCGAGAAATACCCCGAGCACTATGACATCATGGCGAATGCCGTTGCACATACGAGTGCTCGACATCTCGTAGAGGAACTTTATGAAGATTTGAAGTCTCGTCAGCTTGTGGGTAATCCGAAATTCTATGCACAGCTGTTCTCAGTCTGTCGCGATACACCTACATCTACGAGCTTGAAGATCAGCGCGTCGCAGGTCTGGCACGAACTGGTCTCGACACCCAGCCTGAATCACATCGTAGGTGATCCATTAGTGGTTGCCAGCTACCAAGATGCACTAGCGGCCACGAGCCATGTTAGTCCGGTCGTGACGAGGGTCAAGGATTCGAAGGGTGATAGCATTCTGTCAGTCCACGAAGCTCAGCGAACGGCCGAAAGCGTGCACTTGCCAGTCTCAAGTGACCATTCTTCCAAAACTTCATCCGTGCCCTTTGAGCTCTCTACAGCTGAGGCCCAGTCGAATGTTCATGGCTCTGTAAAAAGTCCGACACATAGCTCGGATAGTGTTGACAGTCGCTCGATCAAAGTAACTGAAAGCATCCCAACGCTGCCTGCTGTGCAACCCGCTACGCTGCGTACTGACCAACACTCCAGCTCGCCTGTAGGTACCGAAACTGACACAATGAGGAGTATGCGTAATACATTAGAGCCCTACTTTCAATCGAGTAGCAATGTTTCGAACCATAAGGTGTCTCTTCGCTCAGCAAGAGACTTTCTGCAAAGCACGGTTTCTGTGGACATAACAACCTATAACTACGTCATTCGCAGTGCTGCTAGAGTTTCAGAACCTGCTGCATTACTAGACATTCTTGAAGAAGCTATTGACCGAGGTCTGAAGCCTGATGCAGGGACATATGTAAGCAGGGTCATTATGTTGTGGTGTTCGCTAAACATGTAGAATCCGATCATAAGGAGTTTTTTCCAGGCCGAGCGACCGAACGAGGCTCTGGATCTCATAGATCGAATGGAGATTTCGAACGTCAAGTTTGATTTCAGAACTGTCAATGAAGTGCTTAGAGGTCTGTTCAGGAACAAACGCGAAGACGCTGCTATTTCCTTTTTCGTTGACATCTTCCAAAGTGCTTCTGAGCTATCGCTCATGCCAGGCAAGGATGGTGAAGTCAATTGTTTCAATTTGATGATTGATGGGCTTGCCAATTGTGGGCGTCTTGAGGATGCTCAAAAATGTAATATTTCCTTTTGCTGCTTCATAACTCAATTGACGAATCTAGTGCTATCAATCATGATACAGCGTGATTTGGAACCTACGCTAATGATCTACAATGCTCTGATACGTGCTGCTTTCGCACAGAATCTGGTCATAGATGCCATGAAATACTACACTATGGCTACCCAAACGCCAGAGCTGGAACGTAAAAACATAGATTGGACTACAGAAGTGGATGAGCTTGCATCCACGATTGTCGCAGGTTATCTCATGACTGAACATTACGAGGAAGCACAGCACTTTCTCAATGATGCTACAGCCAAAGGACGTTGGCACAATACCATACCAAAACCCTTCATCCATTTCATAACTTGGTTCGCAAGGCACGAAAGACTTGATGAAGCTTGGAATCTGTACCACTTTCACTGTTCCAAATTTGACGATCTCGGGACGTCCAAGCTCAATATCGCAGTTCTTAAATCCATTTTCTTGGACCGAGGAGACATCATTGGTGGTTTACGATGGGCACGGCGACTGCAGGAAGAGGGACTGGTCCTCGAGCAATCCCAGTATTACGATCTTGTCTCGGCTGCCATGTACAACGGTGAGCGAGACCTTGGCGAAGAACTCTGGAAAGAAGTCATGAACTTCGTGGCTAATCGTGGTCAGCGATGCATCACATCATTGATCAAACTTGGTCGTCAATGGGGTTTAGAACGGTCGGACAGCGCAAATCAGTCGTAAGCATACTCAGCCAAGGTGTGGACCTTTCAACCGCGATCCTTTCGCGTCTTTGAGTCGAACTCTAAACTCCATTGTGCAGGCCAAGGTAACCTCATCAAGATCGAGTGTTCAGCAGCGGGCTCGGCGGTAGCAACCCACGGTATTTATCCAGCGCCTATGGTCAAGCAGTTGGGTTGCGCTTTGCCATTGCTTGGGGTGGCGTTACTGTTTTAATGGGTCTGTAGACCTGGGTATGTGCGGACAAAGGAGACATGGATTGATGGATTATATGTAAATTTTCAGGTTCCACATACATACAGGCACATATGTATCCTTCGCTCGGGTTTAGTATATAGGTTTTAAGCTATAGCTGGAATTTCAATGCCACGGCTGCAGGTCATGTATACAAAGTGCTCGAGCTCGTGATTAGCTATTGCTATAGCTACAGCTGCTGCAGTGGCCTGCGCTGGTCGAAAAACATTTATATTAGCCTCATGAGCTACAAGCGAGGTAAACGAGACTCATGAACAGATATCAGCCACAACCAAATGTTCGTTCTGTGTGGTCCCTTGCAATTGATCTTGAGCTTTCACTACAACAGTTAGTGCTTGTTGGTCGTGAACAGTTACTCCTATTGCATTGACATTTTGCCGCTTGGTGTTGCTCTCGTATGGGGGCTCAGGAATCGAAGCTGTCGTTTCGAAGGGGCATCTTCCGCCTGCATGAGGAACGAAACATAAATGCGCATGATGACTACTGGACCAATTATTGGACTCTACCAGAAAGCGCTGAGGATATATTTACCCTATTTTCAGCAGCAGATATTCGCAAGGCTCGCGACGAAGCTCCTGAAAACCTCGAGACTTTGGTCCTTCGAGTATGTCGCAACTTGTTTGAGATTCGAAATGATCCCAAATTTCCTGAGGACGCAGCGCTCGAATCGCACATGCTCAATTGCTTGCGGATATTGACTCGAATCATCCCTTTTCTCTTCGAAGATCAAGCCAACGATTCCGATGCCGTGGGCTTCTTGTGGGCATTACATGAAAAAGCAGATACGAATCGTGTGATTGATCCACTGCCTGGAGATCTGACACCGACTAGATCAAACCCCACAAGGTCCCAAGGCGAGGGCTATCAGTGGAGGACACCCCAGACGGACAATGATAGAGTAGAAACCCTGGCAGAAGAATTGACCAAAGTTCTTGTGGAATTGCTATTCTTTTGTGGGTTCACAATTCCTGCTAGTTATGGAACGGAAAAGGTCGTCTACGGAATATGGGAGACTGGTGTAGGCTGCACTGTGCCTATGGGCACAACCAGACAATTTGAATCGAACAAGATCGAAACTCTGAGGTGTTTACTGGCTCTGATAAGTCGTGGCATGTATGTTCCTGCCAGTAAGTCCTCTGAAATACTCCCAATACTCTAATGCTTATTTCTGTGTAGATGAGATCCGGGATAATCGACACATAACTCATCTGGTGATGATGATTCCAAAGAACATCGTTCTGGCACTCCTTTGCTCCCTTGTTAACACGACCATGAAATTCAATCCGACCACCTGGCGAACGATCCCTTACTCTTCAGCATTCTTGTCAGATAGTCGACAACTGCTTGTCTCTTACTCGTTACAGTTTCTATTAGTCGTCCTGTGCTATCCATTGCCGAAAGATGGTGCGCAGATGTACGAAGGACATATTCCGGAAGGTGAGACTGGACCGGTCAACCAATTCAGGCACTACTTTCGCAAGTTACATAGAGCGAACGATTTCAACTTTATGGTGGAGGGTATGTCTCGGGTCCTTCATCAACCACTCTCAGTCTCATCTACTTATCTACCGGGCTCTCAAACCCCGGTCAGATTTTATCCTGAGATGCTGCTTCTCTTCTGGGAGTCTCTACAACAGAACAAGCGCTTCAGATCATTTCTGATCGAGACAGACAGAGCCTTGGACTTCCTTGTCGTCCTTCTGTTCTATGCACTAGAACATAAGACAAACCCTGCTCAGATCGGTCTGGTACGAATGTGTGTGTTTATACTACAACCTCTATCATCCGAAGCAAAGTTTGCAAGGAGCCTCAACAAGGTCTTCGAAGGTCAAGCTTCATTACCTGCTTCAGTGCGCATACCTTCATTCAGTGGTACCTACGCTGACTTCCTCATCATCAGTATCTACAGCCTCATCGCGACTTCGAAAGGTCAGCTGGTTTCACTTTATTCCGCCCTCTTCATGACACTATCAAACATTGCTCCATATATAAAGAACATTTCAGTCGTGGCTTCCAGCAAATTGATACAACTATTCAGTTCTATATCGCAACCCTCCTTCCTCTTTGCCAACGACAGCAATTTCCGACTTCTACAATATATCCTGGAAGTGATGAATAGCATCATTGAGCACAACTTCAACGAAAATCCACACTTGATGTACGCAATTCTGCGATCACACAGACGCTTTGAGGCGCTGCAGGATTTGACACTGCGGTCCGGAATCCAGACTGTCAACGAATTGAAGCGGATGAAGTCCAAAATAGCCGGAGCAAAACGTGCCAATATGACAGAAGGCAGCGGTCGAGCAGAGAACGAGTCGATGACACATGGAGAGAACAATACAAGCATATCAGATGACATCCCTCTAGACAGGGCTTCGTCCGAGGTCGATTCTGCACACGAAAATGGCAGTGCTACAGTGATGTCGGAACCAGTTTTGACTCCGAAATCAAAGAATGTACCAGCCGCGATTTCTGCTCCCCCTTCGAAAGCTTCCGTGGTCCCACAAACTCCTCATAGTAGGAAGGCAAGCATGTCATCAGATATCGATTTCCCGCCTCCGTCTCCTCAAATCATGTCGGAAAAAGCTCGAGGCAAATTGCCGGAAGGAGTGGTGCTGAACCGTCAGAACTCAAGTTCGTCGATACAGAGTGCTCACAGCATGTCCCAGCAGTTTCCGGCCGGAGATGAAAATTTCGATCCTTCAGATGCCTGGTTCGAGACGTGGTTCCCGAATCTCGACATGAGTGCCATTACTACGGTCTTGAATTCGATGGCGACCGAAGTGACACGCTTGACCCAGGAAACACCGGACCCGCGCCCCATCATCAAGTTCTTGCAAACAGCTAAGCTCGAAGGAATCACACCACATACACCCAATCCTCGAACCTTTGTCTGGTCGGAGCAAGCAAAGGTCTGGTTTGAGTCTCTGCTATTCGGTTACATCTATCTCTCGGAGACGCAGATCGGAAATGGTGCGGTCGGAGTGTGGACGGGGACGAATGTGAAGCTGTTCAGGGTCCAAAATGATCCGAACGCCAGTGATCCTACATTACTTTTCCGCATTGGACAGGTCGGCCATGGTGTCGATGCTGTCGCTACCCAGCTGGCGAACAAGTTCAACTCAGTCACATTGTAGTGACCGTTGCATAGCACGCTAGACTGTGGCTGGAGCAAGCAAGAATGCATTATCGTTTACACTAATTCGAAATCTTCAATCACTCTTGACCAAGGTATGTCTTGTTGTTGTGTGGCCAAGTAATCTGAGCTCTGCCTGACACAGACTTGATCATCAGCAGCTGTTGTGCTGTAGCTCTGTCCACTCCCTCGCGTCCGAATCAAATTGGACACATGTAGAAATTGATATTGATGGTGTGAGTCCATCTCGAAGGCCGGCATTTGTAGAGGCTTCACGGAGGACCCGAAGAAGCCATGGCGGGGGGCGTAGTGCTTGGCGGTGATTGTCAGCCACTAATCAGCCACATGGTCCTATCTTGCACGCCTCCGGCAAAAGTCCGGGGATATCTAGGAGTCGATGCATTTGGCGATGACGTCGGGCAAACTACCATTCGCTTCCAAACTTGAGCTTGCTCAGTCATCATTGTAAGAACAACCAGGGTCCAGAGCGTGTGTTGCAGTCGGATTGGAGGAAAATGATAGTTTACCACTGTGACTCTGAGGTTAAGCACGAACTTCGTGTCACGTCAAGCAATTGCCAGATTAGCCGGGCGCGGATGCTGGAGTTGATGTGCCGGGACTTGAGAACATTTCCTCTCCAAATTGCCATGGCGCTCAACACTCGAGAATGAATGGCCAAGACTTCTAGTTACCGATAGGATAAGTGAATGCTTTGCTAAATCTCCGGAAGTCTAGGGTGAATTGCTCAATAGAGACTGGGGTCGCAAACATAAACTTGGTCGAAGGCGTGGCACATCTAGCTGAAGTCGTAAGAATACACGAAAATTCGTGTTATTTTCCCACAATGGTGTTCAGCGAGCTCGATTGTCCTGCAGTCAACTACATGATATCCTTACAGATGTCATGATGTATCTCGCAATGGCAGGAGACTGCACTCGTGGTTATTATGTACGGCTTGTCCAATTTAGGCAGAAGTACGAGGTGAATCGCACTCTCTCTCACTTTATATGAAAGGCATTGAGATAGTACTATACAATGAGTCGATACAGTGTGAAGACGCGGCTTCATGGAGTCTTTGAAGGGACAGTAGATTCAAGGAGAGCTGGAGCTGGAGCTGTGATGAGAAAGTGCAAGGGAAACCGGTTGCGGAGTAAACAAGAAGCAGCCTCAAGCCTCACTCCCCCCCAACGTTCACCGCCCAGAATTTCATTTCCAGGCGAATTCGTCGCTTCCTTTCCGTCCACAGCTGCAGATACCACAACTCTACAGATATGATAACAATCCCCTGAGTGTGATAGGTCTTGGTTCAAGTCGACTCATCATGAGCGCCTATATAACGTTGTTGCTCAACGATGGCTATGTCAAAGGAGCACAAGTTCTTGGGCACTCATTGCGGGACCTCGATGTAGAGCATGAACTTGTGGTTTTAGTCACTCCAAATGTCTCCGCGGCCGCACTGGCTGGTCTGATCGTAAGTGAAACAGACTCTCTTCACAGCACAAGGCTTATCGTCTCAGGAAATCTACGACCAAATCATCGAAGTCGAAGAAATAGCGAATCCTTCGCTGAACAATCTCAATCTTCTTGGACGTCTGGACCTTCGTGCTACACTAACCAAGCTCAATGTCTGGAGACAGATTCAGTATGAGAAGATTGTCTTTCTGGACGCCGATACGGTGGTGTTGCAAAACATCGATCATTTGTTCGATCTCGACGTCGAATTTGCTGCAGCCCCGGACATAGGTTGGCCAGACATATTCAATAGCGGGGTCTTCTTTGCGAAGCCGGATATCGGCACCTATGCTGCACTTCGCAAATTAGCAGAGGCTGGTGTAAGCTTCGATGGCGGCGATCAGGGTCTCTTGAACACATTCTTTTCGAAATTTACTAGACTCTCCTTTACCTACAATGTGACTTCATCCTCCGGCTATCAGTATCTGCCGGCATTCCGTCACTTTGAATCGCAACTCAAAGTTGCACACTTTATCGGAGCTGAAAAACCTTGGAATCGTGCTCAGAATGCTACTGCATTTTCTTCAGGTCCGCATGCAGAATTGCTTGCTCGCTGGTGGGCTGTGTACGAACGTCACTATCCTTCTAATTATGTTGCGCCTACGATACCGAACATTAGAAACAAAAATCAGATTTCACCTCCAGCATCGATATTGGCTTCCATTGAGGAGGAGGCACATTCCAATAATTCCGAGTCACCCATACCGTTTGAAGCGCAAAACAATGGTTGGGATGCTCAACGATCGTCTCCGCCCCCCACAGGCCAACCTGAAGCTGCGGATCTGCAATTTATGAGTTACGTGAACTCATGGGACAACAGTTCAACGGATCAAGCTTTTGTACCGCCCTCGACGCCGAAGATCCCTAAGTCTGTACATTTCGAGCCGCCCTCGGTTCCTGATACATCAAAGAAAATCTTTCCGTGGGAAGGCAACTCCGTCGCTCAGCGATCGTTCCCCGAGGATGCTATCGCTCCTCTACAAGAGATTATCACTATAGAACGCAATCCCACCCCTCAATCAGATCCTGACGAGCAGGAAAATACCGAAGCTATTGGCACCTATCAATTTTCTAATGCCTGGGACTCGATTCAAGAAATCAAGGACTATGTAGCAAACATGCCAGGATCAACCACTCGGCCTCGAGCACCGTCGTCTACCTGGGGCTCCGGATCAAATACTCCGAGAGAGGCTGAACTGCCAGAAGGGCAATCCACGATATTGCCACTTTCTACCACGATTCCGGGGTCACGAGCAGGGCCAAAGACTGATTTCTTATTGCAAGAGCCGACTGACTTACCAAGACCACAGGACTGGAACCCGTCCGCTCAACTCGACCAGTTAGCAAGTCGAGCTGTAAGTCTTGCCCGGGAAGCCGCAGAACGAAAGTCTACAGCCTCTTCAAGCGATGCATGAAACTTCCGCTGTCCACTAACCAGCTGTACTTGCCACTTTCCCCTACTTGGTCGAGCGTTATTCTAACTTGTGTTTACAGATCGTAATTTATCAAGCGCAGCATAATAGATGAGATATAGTGTCATACTAATTCTAATTATTACATGTCAATACAGGTTCGCCGTCGCTTGCTTAATCCAGGTATGGGTATCTGTCAAACCTTTGACTCCCTATTCGAAAAAGTCATCCACTTCTTCGTCTTCTTTCTTCTCTCCTGCCTCAGCAATCTCTCCATCCTGTCTCCTTTTATCGGAGGAAGACGCAGTCTGTTTTCCGTCACTCTCCACCGTAAGCATACCCTTCTTCAGTTCTCCACGAGACGCCATGGTCCAAATCTCCATTCTGCGCTGCTTGACCCGTTCACTGCCTTCGATGTCCTTGTACAGAGAAATATACTTTTCCAAGAGAGGAAAGTTTTCGATATACACCACATCTATTTTCCGCTTCTTGACGTCCTCCTTTGCGGATTTGTACGCTGCGACATCACTTTCGTCGGTACCTTTTAATGTCTTCTTCGCCTTTGCCAAGTTTCGAACTGCTTTTTGATGTTCGACGAATTTGACCATTTTGTACTTTTGCGTCATGGTTTGAATATCGTGCGTCTGCTTGGACGCCTTCTTTTCGGCTTGTAGAGATGACAAGGCTCGTTCTTTTTCTTGACGGGTGGTTTCTGGGAGAGTGTCGAGTGCCAGTAGGCGAGTCAGGTCGCGGATGCGCTTCGACAAGCTATCTTTCGGCATTGCGTTGTTACGTGCCGCCTTTGAGGGGTCGCTTTTATATGATTGAGATTGTTAATGCCTTATTCTCTCGTGCTGTATGTCACGCCTGCAGCTGTAATTGTGTCTTGATTGAAATCAAGCTCAAGAATTGAGTATTAGCATTTCAGAAACAACCTTTTTTCCGTTTGTGGATATTTTTGCGGGATATTATGAAATGTGGCCACAGCCTCATCTGGTGTCTTGAATTTCATTCTCCATCTGCAGAGTGTCTCTACGATATCTACTGTAGCAACAACGTTACCGAGTCGAAGTCTTTAGACAATCTCACACGTTCACACAATTGAAGACCCTTGGCACTATGCACAAGCTATTGCTATCGTCGATGATCCACAAGCACACGACTTGAGTCTCTAACAGATCGTATCGCAAAAAGAATTGTCCCCACGACAAAGCAGAGCTCGCGATCATGGCAAGCACCAAGACCAGCCAACTTGCGTTACAGAGTACACTCGATGGCTATGAGACCGCCATCGACCGACTTTTCCAAGTCCTCGCGTCCGCGGCTCCCTCAGCAGGCAATAAACACCAAGCACTCCTCGATGCAGCAATCGACGAAGTCATACGTCAGGACGAGAGTCTCACGCCGGCCCTGGACGAAGGTTTGCCCATTCATAGACGTTAAATCAGGACTAATATGACCGCAGTCCATCAGCACCAACGAAATTCAAAATTAATCGCGGAATTGCAGGAAACGTCAGCATCTCTAGACGTACAATTGAATAAAATAATGTCGACCATGACACTGGCACATAAAGACTTGATGGCATCCATCAAGGAGACTAGTCAAGAAGTTCCATTACAGCACGACACGGTCGACTTCAAAATGCTGATCAAGTACGCGGAACGAATCGCCAAATTCACACGCACATCAAAGAACGTAGACGACACGTCAACACAATCAAGTACTCAAACCCTGCCTTGGCCAACGGTACGTCTCATCCTTGACGGAATCATACATGACTAACGACAAACAGGAAGACATGATGCGTCGCGGCGTGCTCGCAACGGGATCAATAAACATGTTGAAACCCGCAACTGACCGCAAGACACGCAAAAATGAACCTGATCAGTCGCAGATTGACGACTTACTCAACAATCCCACTGCTCAGGTCATGTACAATGAGCGAGACGAGAGTGGTGATGAACAGGTCAAGCCTGCTGCACCTACTGATGCCGCGGCCCTCGATCTGGATTTATTCGATCCCGATGAAGATGACTAACTCGAATTTTACATATGTCAAGAAAATGGTGTGGATGTTTATGGGAAGGCCCTTAGGACAAGTGCGTCTCATGTCGAATAGTGTCCGAATCCGAATTTATTCTCAAATTACTTACTGATCAAAGTCACGTGATGACCGTGATGATGATCGCCGTGGCTTCGGATCTCTAATTACGCCACGTACCTCATCTCGTCATGCCATCGACTCGTTCACCACACTTCAACTGACACTAAGATACCGTAAACCTGACTAGTCGCCACCACCGACAATCGAAAGGAGAAGGAAGAAGGAAGAGATCATCAACGAAACGAAAGACAATGTCTGGCGTACAAAAGTTCTGCCACTCCTGCGGAAGAATAATATCCCGCGCAAAATCAAACGACAAGAACTTTTCCACACAAAAGTACTGCTCGACATCCTGTCGCGCCGAAAAACCAAGCACACTAGACAGGAACCTCGAGAGGGCGTTTTTGGCGTCTCTGGCGACGGTGAAGGACAGGAAGATGGGCGTGCAGTGTGGTGATGTGCAGAGGCGTGTGTTTGACTGTCTTCCCGCGGCCGGAGAGGAGGAAGGAGTGTCGCGTCAGGTGGTGGGGATGGATCTCGCCAGGCAAAGGGAGCGTGTGAGACGCGCTGGAAGAAGAATCGTGGTCTTTCCTGAGCTAGAGAGTGTTGTTGAGAACATTGGCGTCGGAGCAAGGTTAGAGTGTGTACAGAATGGAAAAGTCGTCCAGGGTTCATTCGCCAAAGGAGAGTGGGGAGTGCGTATCGCGGAATAGGATCGTACGGTGCTGAAGCATTTAGTAATGTTTCCATGAATGGCGACGATACGGTCAACGAATTAGCATGTTGAAATGAAGACATGATGGGAGTTTGATGAGGAAAAGTGTAAAATAATATATGTACATGTAATTAGTGAGGTAATGCTTATCAATTGAAAGAAAGTCGCCTTTTTGCCAGAGCTTCGCGAACATTATGTCAAATCTCATCAAGCCAAATCATACTGAATCGATGGGATATCGTCATGTAGCTGGTACAGAAGTCATACGCATACCCCAAAGGGCAAGATTGTCCTCGACACCAATCTCGTCCAGTAGCTCGGTGCTGCTTTTGTTCTTCTTCGGCACTTTTTCATCATTATCTTGATTCAAGAAAAATTCCAAGATGCCAGACTCGTCCTCGAGGAGACTTTCACCGAGTACCCGAGTGCTGAGACGCTCCGATCTGGGTGGTGTTGGTGGAAGTCCTGCACCGACTTGTTGACTCACTAATTGCTTAGCCAATGAATTTGGAGTGTTGGCAGCGACGAATGGGGCAGGAGTCTTCAGTATGGCCGACGGGGTGACATCAGTGATTTTGCTACTTGAGCCGCTCGATTTCGGTGGTGAATTTGAGATGTAGAAAGCGTCGACTTGCTTCAGGACCCATGCCAGCGGATCTGCTTCAGCCTCTTTCTTTATCAGTGCAGCGGCTTGAGCTGCAGCCTTGGCATTCTCAGCCTTGACCTTGTCAGCTTGTATCTGTGACGCAGTCCTGGCAAGGGGAAGAGCTGCATCGCCACCCTTTTTGCGATTTGCTGGTAGTTTGAGGTCTTCCGGCTTGAAGCCCTTGTTGAATGTGGCAGCGACACCGTCGGGCGTGGGCGACATTGCTTGTACCGTTTCTTGATTGCGAGATTGGACAGCTTTTGCGACATTGGTCAAGTGCTCCTTCACATTTGCAAACATCTTATCACAATTGACCTTCAACTTCATCAAGTCCTTGACATCGAGTACATATAGACCTTGGTTGATGTAGCTTAAATGGTCACGGAAGAGATACTTCATCTCGAGAAGTTGTCGGACTGCTTGTGTATTTTTGGAGACGATATAATAGATTGTAGTCAATTGATCGACTCTGGCACAGTAAGGTGCCATACTGGCAACTTGCTTTCGGACCTCTGCCTTCTCCGATTCTGATAAGTCCTTGAATGTGTAATTTCGTGCTCGGGCAGAGATCTGTTCTTCCATCAATGCAACCTCTCTCCTCAATTTGGCTTGCTCCGGAACTGGGCAACTGTTGAGAAGCAATTGCATCATTTGTCCTTTTTCTTGCACTGGTGGTTGGACCACTGAAGGCTGCACTTGTGGTGCGTTGCCGGAAATGGCCGAAGATGAATCGACAGCCTTTCGTCGTTTCGTTGGACTATCATCCGGATCATTGAGTCTCTGTTGAGCACTCGGTGCTTCGGGTTTTCGTTTCGGAGTTGCATTTTGTACGTTCTGGGGTGGTTGCGAGCCTTGAGCGCCATAAGAGCCGTAAGTCAGAGATGGTCCACTTGCTGCGAAAGGACCGGTTCCGGTATGTAATGGCTGGGCAGGACTACTGTAGTTCGGGACATCACCGAGATTTTGGCCTACTTGTTGTTGAGACATTTGAAGTCGCTGCTGTTGCTGCTGCTGCTGCTGCTGTTGTTGCAGCTGCAATTGTTGGTGACGCTGTAACTGCATCTGAGTCTGTAATTGCTGCTGCTGTTGCTGTTGCTGCTGTCGTTGCTGAAATTGTTGCTGCTGTTGCTGTTGCTGTTGCTGTTGCTGTTGCTGCTGCTTCATTTGCTGTAATTGGTGCTGCGGAACAGAACTGCGGCCGGCACCTTGTGCTTGTTGAGCTTGCGATTGAGCTGCCATGAAATTTGCAAGCACTTTTTGGTGTATACTGTACACCTGTCGCACTTGATCTATCTGTTGCGCATTCAGGAGTTTCTTCTTGCCTAGGTCCATGATGCTCATCCAAGTGTTGGCTCCAGGCGGTAAGAAGGACAGACGGGCCAAGAGCGGTGGCGGAATTGGATGTCCGAAGGGGTTACTGGCATCCTTCACGGCCTGTGGTATTTGACCTGCAGCTTGCACTGGAGGCGCTATTGGCTGGGAACGGCTTTGAGGTCTTTGAGCATGGTTAGCAGGTTGTATAGAGCCAGGAAGTGGTTGCGAAGGAGGTGCGGTCTGTAGGATTTGTTGTTGTGCCTGCAACTGTTGTGCCTGTGCTTGAGCTTGAGCTTGCGCTTGACTCTGTTGTCGTCGGTTCGCCTGCGCCTGCATGTGCAATTGTTGCATTGAATGCTCAGCGTTTGGCGGCACTTGTGGGATTGGGCGTTGCATCTGAGGTTGATTGGGATTGCCCTGGGCCTGGGGGTACTGGTTCTGCATCATTGTAGTATGTTGTATGGCCATATTGGGGGCTTGAGCACCATGCATCTGTGATGACTGAGCCTGTCGTGTTTGTTGCATTTGAGCTTCCTGCTGTTTCATTGCCGCGTACTGCTTCATCACTTGTGGTGGATCACTTGTGGTGGAGTTGTGTCTTTTGCCTCCAGGGGTGGCATTTCCATGCGAGCACGAAAGCTCTGCACAGCTTGCAGCATACGATGGATTTGCGTCATTTGTGCAGCACTGGGCACACCATTAGGATTAGATATCGACAAACCGCCATTCTGCTGTGGTATATGCTGTACAGGAGGTTGCTGCTGTTGTGGCTGTGGCTGATGTGACTGGGCCTGTTGCTGCTGCTGCTGCTGCTGCTGCTGCATAGGCATCGTTTGTAGACTTTGTCCATTCATGTTTTGCAGTGGCTGTTGTCCTTGTCTTTGTGCCAGCTGTATGTTCTGCTGAGGCATCGCCATTGTGGCGGCATGCTGCTGATAGGGTGACCCAATGTTAGTTATTGGCTGGTTCAAGGTAGACATTGGATTCTTCTGCATGCCAACCATTGGCGAACCCTGTTGGGAACTTCTCTGCAGCATCGATTGTTGTTGTTGCATCAGAAGTGCACGAGCGTCCATCTGTGCCTTTGCCGTTGAATTCATGTTTGGAGCCGACTGCATTTGACGTTGTGACATCAGGTTCTGCATGTTGGCCTGCTGGATCTGCTGATCGTACGTTAAAGAAGTGCCAGGTTGTTGGCCAATCTGTACTGGAATGGGCCCATTATTGGCACTCATAGTCGTGCCCATTCGAGCTTTCTGCTCCATAGTCGCGAGTCGTGAGCGGCATGTGATGAAATAATCTTCCTTACTCGTTGCTGTGCTGTGCAGGTGTCTTTCTAGAGGCTAATTAGCATATCCGTGAATAAAAAGAGGAGGAGACTAACCAAAGTTCTGAGCAACTTGTGCTATCTGTTGTGGAGCATAGTTTGGTTGTGCCTGTCGTAAAGCCTGAGCAACTCTTGCCATGACTTGACGCCTTTCGTTTGGATGAAGCTGCACATGCCAGTCCATGCTCAAGGCTCTTCAGGTCTCAGGACCCCACTCTGCAATCCTCTACTGCCTGAACAGCGTTCTGGCGTTGATGTTGGTGCTCTCTTGGACGCTTCAAACCACGATCGTAGACTCCTAGGACGCCCACCGCGTCAGATGTCCTCGTAGCGCTTGCCAAGGAATCCTGGCAGTAGCTTAATCTGGTCGAGCTCGTCTACCGAGAGTTTTCGCGGAATCGCTGAAGTAAAGCGTCAGAGAGGATAACCATGAAGTTGCCCAGACAGAGGCGAGACATAGACGAAAGAGGTTGTCAAATGGCCTCAGCTGTCCATGGGGAGCATGGTTGGCAGTATATGCGTAGAGGACGAGAGAGAGGAGGAGAGAGAGAGAGAGGGAAACAAGGAAGGCAGAGGCAGGCAAGGTGGACTGGGACTTGGGCGGGTGGGTGTTTCTGCCCGATGGTGGAGGATGTGCGGCTGGAGGTAGTGATTAGCCAATCAGATCCACGAATCACTCGAGACAGAACGTCTCTGGCGTTGCCACAGGATCCGCCTCTCCCGTCTGGCGTTCTTCTCGAATTTGATTGGATGATGAATTGATTGATTGAGTGGATTGATCGCTCTGGAGTGCCAGTGCGGATCTTTTACAAACACTCCATCTAAACACAATCACAGCTGATGTCTAGAGGCTCTCTTCTGACTATGATACATGGATCTACCTCCTGCTTTGGGATAAGTATCGTACGTGACTCCCACTGGTATGCCTCAGGTGAGTAGGTTGTCTGTTCTGAAGGAGACAAACATGATGATCTTGGAGCCAATATTGACAGGGATAGCATAAGCAATTCTTGGGTCGCGACAGAAACTGATGGAGCCAATTATGCAAAGTGAGAATATGCATAGGTGGGATATGTGCCCTTTCTTTTGACTGTAAATGCTCCGAATCATTGTGCCCTCGCTAATAATCATCTAACATACATTCCATGGCCCTGAGCATATTTTACAAACCGTTCGAACTTCCTGCCATCAGCCAACAACCCTAATGCCATGCTGATCAGCGTCCTTAATGACATACATGATGCCACCGCGAGTCACATAATCACTGTGGTGTGCGCAATTTCTCTGTGCCTTTTCACGTCATCCTCTCGTTCTCCGGACTTATCATCAGATTCTGTAGCGCGTTTCGGGTGGGAACACTCATGTCCGATCTCGCACGATCCAGCGGGGCACGATCAGCCGTTGATGTTGCTCTCTTCCTCTGCTGAGTTTGAAAATCTTGAGTCGGAATATCCGATACACTTTTGGCACCGCTCACCTCGAAAGACCGTCGATGAGACCGCACACATCTCGTCCTCTGAAGTGTCTTGCCCCATTCACACAATTGGTAAATCAAAGACATGTTGGGCCCGATGCTGGCAGACTTGCCTTTAACATATGAGTAAGCCTCGTTCACATCCAGTGATTGTGCCTTCATAATGTATGCGATCACAAGACTTGCTGATCGGCTCACACCTTGCTGACAGTGTATCAGTACACGTTTTCTAGTCAGATTGATCTTTTTATCGATGAATGTGGTGAGTGCGGGTAAATCCTGTCCTAGAGCTTGATTGTGATCCCAAGGCATATGAACATACTCAACCCCGTCATGAGTGCTCGATCTCAGTGAATGACTGTCAAAGTCGAGACTATCAGCTTGCCTCGTCCAGTTTTCATGTGGAGATGACTCGGAAGAATCCGGTGAAGATTGGTGAACCATCTCGGGAGGTTCGTGCCATTCGTGCGCCTGCGGCAAGCTCTGCTCGACAGTATCCTTGCTCAGTAGTGGGTTTGCAATTTCCTTCGCAACATTGATAACAACGTCGAATTGTCGTAATTCTTGTGCAGTCGGCTCTGAGTAAAGCCACAGATTCGGACTCAGTACACAGACGGGACCAGTTTTGTATGCATCGATAGAATTAGTTTCCTGCAATAGTTCGGGAGTGCCTTCACTCTGAATCTCCTTGACCATGGAGAATGTGCGGTCAAGTGGGGTTGGTGGAGGTTCCTTGCCTGCCATGACAGGTAGTGACGGTCGCCGCACAAGACCAATATTGAGACTTGGCAATTTCATAGGCTTCTTCCTAGATAGAGGTGTCGCGCTTTTCGGGTGTCCTTGTGAATGGTCCGAGATCTGTATCAAAGGGCCCAATTTTTGTGCGGCAGAAGTCGACAAGGACAGCTTTTTCGTGTTCTTCTCCTTTTTGTTTCCGATCATAGTCGACCTTGAAGTCATTGCATCAAGACTTCTGGATGCGAGCGGCGAACTTCCATTGACTTTCGTTTCTTGAGCGAAATTATTGGCTGAGGCAGGAGTAGCCGATTGCCCCAAATCGTGGCTCATTTCACTCATACTACGGATCTGCAGAAGCGTTGCAGCGTCGAGTGCATACAGAGCGTGAATGAAGATTCGCAAACAATTATTCCGTCGCGGTAGGCCTGAGACTTTTCAGAGGACTTGCGGCGTAGTGAATCAACAACAAAAGCGCGATGATAAGTTGTCGGATGCTGACTAGCTAGCGCCAATACCAAAATAGTTCTTTGAGCGACCCAAGAGTCTGAATACGTCCTTGTTAGACTGGGGGGTCATCAATCGCAGAGCTCTGCCCGATTTGGGGGAACCGATTCTGCCAGGATCCATTGCACAGGAGGCTGCGATCCCTTTGTGAACATCCAGGCCCTTCCTGAACAAGCAAGACGAGCCGAGATCTTCCCGATGAAGAGATGCACGCTCAATTGGGAAATTCATGTCTTGGGGCTCCACCAGGCTCCACTTTCCAGAGACATGCATCCATTTTTAGTCTCTTCCAAAAGTAACTTGTACATTAGTGAACCAGCAACCTCTTATCATTTGCCTTCGTATCGATGCGAATGTCGCACATGCAGATGGCGAAAGTATAATCATGTTGGTATCTATGAATACAAATCAAATTACAGTGAACTGCAGCGTTGTTTTATTGGGCTGCAATTGCCATCTGGTCACAGCAAAAGTGTACCACGTCGACAATCAGAATGACTAAGTGTCCTAGATGTGTACAATATGTGTTTTGCGGATTACGAGGTAGATTGCCGCTTTTATCCTTCAGGACTTCTCTTATATCGAGCATACAAGCTTTCCCTCGTGACGGGTGACCGTGCCAAGATTTCTGTAGCCGCGCGACTTGGTGCACGGGCATGTCCAATGTTTGACCATTGATCCTTCTCGAGGTCCTGGCCATAGAGTGAGCTTCGCCGTCCACGGTCGTTCGATAATTCAGATTGCCATGTTCTGGAATGTACACCAGCTCCGGACCGAATAGAAGGAGCCCTGGAATGAAAAGTGTGTTGCTCGCTGCGGGTGTCATCGTATTCTGATCTTGACAACGCCGAGACGCGATCTGGTATGCGAGAGGCACGCGATATACTGCGGCTGGCGCCTAACGCTGGAGAATTTGATCTGCTGTCAACATCATTGCTCAAAATCTCAGCTAGACTTTTTCGTGTCGATCGTGCTCGAGACAAACTGCTGAAGTTACTCGCACTCCTAAGTCCCGCCAGGTGCGACTCTAGTGTCCGGCTGCGTGAGCGATTCCTTGCAGGCAAAGCACTTGGACTCGATGTTGGAGCTGTAGACATGTTCTGCAGAGCGACACACAGCGTAGTCAGCGATCTGCAAAGCGTCGTGGCACGAAGCTGAGCTGATTGATCTGTAAATGTAGACGACAGGACGAGAGCGTCAGCAACAACCAACTCCAAGGGCCGAATAACCTCAGTGGGAACGTCTGTACGTCTCAGTTCGTCCAGCACGGCTCGTAAAGACAGAACTTCCCGCGGCGATGCACTTGATTGTCGATAGCGGTCCTCAAGTCTGTTGGATGAGGGAGGAAAATTGTCATAAGTGCTCGAACGAATCTTTTCTGTAGAGATGGGACTGTTGGCAGTTGAGAAGGGAGACTGATGTCTGACTGATCCTGTATACTCCAGGCTATCAATCCGTTTCTTCAATCGTTCTAGTTCCGAAAGCACATCAGGAGTTGTCGCGTGATTTTCGCGCTCGGAGCCGTTCTCTGCTGCACGATAGGTTCGAGGCTGTGGAGTGCGCATTTCTTCCTCTTTCAGCTGAGTTTGTTTGCGTAGATTAGCGGCCGACAATCTGTGAGACAATCGTCTGGGAGTCGCTAGTGGATCATGGAGTGAATGTAATATCGATCCAAGGTCATGCTCCTCATCATTTTTTGCCTCACCGACTCCGCGTGTCGTATGCTCCATGTCAACATGGAATTCATTGGTAGAAGCCGGCTGTTCGAGTTGGCTGTGAGATCTACTCCGCGACTTATTCGATCGTTCATCAGTCGTCGAGCTGTTAAGTGCAGTTTTCCAGTCGTCTGTGACCGAAGTTCCGTCAGACGGAGCACGAGTCGATTGCGTTTGTGATATGGTCGTACGATTTGTCCACCGGGACTCTCCGATGAGATCTGGAGTGAAGTTTCTTGTTGTTAGAAGGCTCGTGTAGCTCTGTAAATATCAGTGTGATTGGACCAAACAATCGTCCTTCACTTACAGAATGGCGCTTAGAGGAGCTGAAAGCAGGCCTGGTAACATCTTTCCGTGGTTCTTTCCGTAGCAAGACGTCTTCATCAGCCGGATCAGGGTATGAACTAGACGAATGTAGCGATGGTGAAGTTTTCGGGATGTCAGACTTTTCGCTCATGTACACGAGTTATTTAGGCGGTTTGAAAAATCGTCGGGATCGATGTAGGGGAACAAAAGACAAGACAGAAACGAGCTCCACGTAACTTGCACCTGCTACGACCCTCGAGGATGCTCTGGAATGAAGTGCAGCTCCTGTTGCATAAGATCGAATGTCCGAGCCGTTCACAGTCCGACTTCGTGCAAGCCCCTTCGAGAGAGATCGTACGAAGAGCTTTCGAGCAGTAGCTTTGACAGATCAGAGCCGAAATGCTTGGTCGGGTCCCTTTGTCTGACTGCCAATAATAGGCAGTCTTGTGCTTTTCGAATTCGCGCTTGTTTAATCGGCCGCTGGATTTCTTGTGCACGTCAACTGCAACGCGCGATGACCCAAAGCCGCACAATACGGGGAAGGCGTGCGCCACACTGGATACACTCTCATGTGAGTCTCAAGTTTGAGATCTGTTCCATTAATTACAAGTAGTACTACTACTGTCCAGCTACTGCTCTCTTGGGCGTGTATATGTATACTTACGCACAAGTATAGCTATGCTTCGAGTCACTCGCTAGTGCTAGCATAGACATCCTCTTGCTGCCACCAAGGACCAGCGCACTCGTCATTTTCTCTTCTTCATAGGGCATAGTTTCTGTACTACAAACATCGTACATTACAGACACAGACAAAGTGATCGAGGACGTTGCACAACGGGTGTAAAGTGTACAAAGACCTTAAGTCATGTCTGAAGAGCTCGAGAGGTGTCCAGTATGTCAGTCGGATCGCTACCTCAATCCGAATATGAAATTCCTGGTGAACCCTGAATGCTACCATAAGATGTGCGAGTCTTGTGTAGCCAGGATTTTCACTTTAGGTCCTGCACCGTGCCCAATCTGTGGTAGACAACTGCGGCGGAACAAGTTTCGAGCACAGACTTTCAGCGATGTACATATTGAGAAAGAGGTGGATACGAGGAGGAGACTAGCAAAGATCTTCAATCGTCTCGAGGAGGACTTTGACAATTTAGAGGCTTATAACGATTATCTCGAAGAGGTCGAGATGGTAACTTTCAACCTCATTCAGGGTGTGGACATCGAGAAAACCGAACGCAAGGTCAAGGCCTACGAGTCTGTCAATAAATCTGCCATAACAGTCAACAACCTGAAAGAGGCAGCGGAGCTTGCAGAAGTACAGGAGATAGAAAAACTACAACGTCAAGCACGAGAAGAGCAAGCCAAGATTGCCCAAAAAGCACTCGCACAGGAGCAATCGGAGAAGGAGGAGCGGGCTGCGGAACTGCTAAGTGCTATGACATCTGGTGCAGACGTTGACAAGGTAAAAGATGAGATAATGAAGAACTCCAGGAAACGAATCGAAGCCCAGAAGCGAGAGGCAGAAGAGGTCATGAACAGATCCATGAGACAAATCAGGGCGCAGAGGAAGGATCGTTTACAGGCACTGAAGCAAGAAGCTCTGACGCCCTTCTCGCCACTGCAAGGCTGGGGTGCGAAGACTGATTTATACGAAGTGCAGGAAAGCTATGATGATCCTTTCCTGAGCAATCTCAAGAAGGACAAGGCTTTCTCTGGAGGTGGTGCCAAGATTGTGGACATTTACGAACGGGCACTATTTGAAGCTTTTGCAAGTCTGTCCACGGCGACAATGTCGGCAAATATCTGAGGTCGACATTCAACGGTCTCAGGGGCTGCTAACAAAGCTGTGGTGTACCGCCGGCGGTACATGCATGTGCCCGTTGCAACCTCATATTTGAGCATGTCTCGTAGCTGTGTACTCCAAGCAGGAATTAAGTGTCAAAGATCACGACCCCTGTTGTAGTAGAGCAGCTAGCGCACAAAGAGGTCCACAGGACAAATCCGCCTGCTTATCCTAGGCACATTACCTAGGCTTGAGACAGGTAGAAAGTATGATCGAGTCAATCTGGATGTACATAGATTGGTCGGGTGCTGTATTTGACCTCGCCCGTGAATGCCTATCTATACATACAGCTGCAGACAGAAGCCAGAACGGTATGACTTGCTGCAATTGAATCGCCTTCATGAGTGATTCGCTACTTGAAAAGTTCACCACCAAGCCACCAATTGCAGAGACAATAGATCAAGTGACTTCGAGCTCTGTGACAGACGACAAATCAGACCGACCTCCAGGCTGGTCGATCGGCCATTAGAGGCTCACTCACTCATCCACTCACTCAGGGGAACCAGGATCATCGTGACACAGTGTCCGTAGCAGAACTGTAAGTGGCCTAAGATGGCCAGACATGCGGCCGACGTGGTGAAAGGGGCTCTCGTGCCGCCCCCCGAGTCGGCCCTCACTTTCAGTGATGGTTACTGCAAGTAGGTAGCCCTTGTCGTCCGAGCACGCTCGTTGCAATTGCATCAGCTATAGGCCAGTACATGTGTCAGTGTGCGAGGGACGAGGCCTGAGTTCGAAAGGGGGAAAAGCGAGCGGGAAGTTCTCTGCAGGGAAACTGGAAAGCGGCAAAAGCTGAAGGCAGGCGGCGCCCAAAAACCTTGAATCGAGTTTCCATCCTCTGATTTCCCATTTCCACCAAATTTCCGTCCCTCCAACCTCTCACAAACTCTCTCATCCCATCTTAACTCACCAATTCTATTCCCCTGCTGCTTGTCCGCGCACAGGCCTTCTCACCGCCGGTCTATCTGTACAGTCCCATCGATAGACTAGCAGGCTCAGTCTCGCTTCCCGGGCGACAAGTTCGACGACTGGTCGGGTGTCTCGACG
The DNA here is from genome assembly GCA_005281515.1 of Taphrina wiesneri. Taxonomy (NCBI): domain Eukaryota; kingdom Fungi; phylum Ascomycota; class Taphrinomycetes; order Taphrinales; family Taphrinaceae; genus Taphrina; species Taphrina wiesneri. The sequence goes on along the minus strand of RHGK01000009.1, from coordinate 363,303 downwards.
GCTCCAGAATCATTGTGTATTGTGTAACCTCATCTCATCTCACCCTTGCGGGTCTTTAGGTCCACTTCTGTGTAGTCTGCACACGCCATTGTACACTGAAAGCTTCCCATCACAATGGGAACCTCCTTCAGGTTACGCTTGGTCGGAATTGTCGCCATAACCTTGTTTATCGCCTGGTCTCTGCTGGGGACGGGTTCGGGAGACAAACCCGTTGCTCACTCCTTCGCGAACAATGATGCTGTTTACAAGGCCGCTCCAGCACATACGACAGCTCAAGTTCAACAGCTACCGTCCCCTTCAGCTGTTGTTTTCGACAAGCCAATGTCATCTCTTGTGCCTCCAAAAGCTGGAATCGAGACATCTGAAGCTGACAATGAACGTGATACTCAAGCTGCTCAGGCGGCAGCAAAGGCTGCATTATTAGAAGCGGTAAACGACGAATCGAAGACTGACGAGAGCAGCGACAATTCCGACACATCAAGCACGGTGTCTGGCCCAAAGCGACCAGGTTTCACCGTTACAGAAGGTGCAGAAAAGACTGAGAAACTTCCTCAAGGGACGGCAAAGGACGACTCTAATGACTCTGAAGATAAGAAGGACGACGAAGAACAGACTGCTGACTCCAAGGACGCGACTGAGGAGAAGGAAAAGTCCACGGATCCAGAGGACCCCGCCATACCGGAGGAGGAAATGACCGAGAAGCAGAAGGAGGCAGAAAGGAAGAAGAAGGAAAGGGCCGCTGAACTACGAAAGCAGGAACTCGAGCAGAAGCACAAACACAATAGAGACGAGAAGATTAAGCAATTGCGGAAGGATCCAGCCATGCAGGCGAGACTCATGGTTACTCCCGAAGATATCGGAGTCATCATCCGTACCGGAGATAATGTAAAGCATCGTCTCGCGGGCCCTCTATCCACATGGGCATCGAACCGGACCTCTGAAAACACGATCTTATTTTCCGACAAAGAAGCAACATTTCGAGGATGGCGTGTGCAGGATGCAATAAAACCTTGGCTGAATCGCGAGAAAATCAAGGACACCGATGCAGCTAAATACTGGCGAGAGCACAATGGGCCTCAGACGGACGACCAGTCAACATCCAATAAGCAGAAGCGGTTCGATGCTTGGAATCTGGACGCCTTGAAATTTGTATCGGCGGCCCATCTCGGGTACTTGCAACTCCGCGAGAAGCGAGACTTCAAGTGGTACATCTTTGCGGACGACGACACTTATTGGCACTTGTCGACTCTGGCGAGCTTGGTGAGCAACCTCGACTATGACGACGAGTATTACATGGGCGGCGTGTCTTACTTTGGCATCCCCTTTGCTCACGGTGGTGCGGGCGCGGTAGCTTCCGCGGGAGCCATGAAGAAGCGATTCATTGACCATGCGGACAGCATTATAGAGTACCACGACATTGGTGCGACGGCTCAATACGGCGACACGAATCTCGCGCGGGCCTTTGAGGCAGTCGACATCTTCTTCGACCACAGCTTCACGGACATGTTCAACTCTGACAGTCCCTTCCACCGAGGCCTCGACCGCGGCCTCATTTGTCAACATGTCGTGACGTACCACCATCTCAATGTGGAGTACTTTCCCAAACTCCATGAGAAAGTCAAAGACTTGCCCATCTTGACGTACATGAAAGTCATGAGCCTCGCTTCGGCAGAAGACAACCCAATCACGGAGTACTGGCACAAGAAGGACTGGTCGTACAATTTAGACGTCAAGGATACCGGCACAGCCAAGGAAGCCAAGGACTTGCGGGACAATAATTGGTCGTTCTCGGTGCCTGAGCGACATAGAGACATGGTCAGCGCCAAGACGTGTCAGGAAATGTGTCGAGACAACGACAAGTGCGTCGCGTGGACGTACATGCCCAACGAGAGGACGTGTTCCATGAGTGAGTGGTTCAGATTGGGGCACGCGCGAGAAGGCAGTGTGTCTGGTGTCGATGCGATGCAGTTCTCCGAGTGGGTCGACTCGTGCAAGCCTTGGTGGCCTCAATGATGGGTCTTTCAGTTTCTGATGGACTTACAGTGTATGAGTCGAGTCTTTTTTATTTCTCCTTCATTTAGATATCTATTTATGTATACAAGTCATCATCATCATCATCACATACCCTAAATTATCGCCTTTGCTTCATTATTCATACATGTATTCTCTGCCATCCCGTTCTCATCGGGCAATGACGCTCTCTGGATTGAATTTTCGCTCGACGTAATGCAGTAATCGAGAACTCTGCTCGAAGGTCCACAAAGTAATGGCCGAACTAGGCGCACTTTTCAGTAAACTGACCGTCAATCCTTTATAGAAACCCCTCACTCCTTCTCGCCGGAAAATGGTCGTGGCACAGGATAAACTGGAAGAGTAGACGGGTATATCGGTAAACACGTAAGCCGTCCGCGTGGGTCCTTGAACCTGCAATCGTTTCCGAATAACGTCGAGTGGAAAGACACCAGTCTTGGACGCCGTGCCGGCGAGGAACCCAGCGACGGCATTGTCCCATCCATTGGGCATGCCGACACGACTCATGCCCGCACGCAGCGGCTCGTAGGTACCAAACAAGAGACCCATGTACGGCACGATCTGAGTGATGGACGCATAGAGACCGCGATACATTCCCCTCACGCCCTCTGTGCGAAGGACCTCCGTCACCGCTTTGCGGAGGGACTTGTACGGCCCCGTGTCGCGTTGGGCAGCGAACCGGGTACGCAGTAAATCAAAGGGATAAGTCACCGTCGTCGCCACCGCCCCTGCCCCTGCCCCAGCAACGAACGCATGTGTCGCGTCCGGCCACGAACGAGGAGTCAGCGCACGACTTGCCTCGCTGATGGTCTTGTACGTCAGGAACTGAGTCGCCGAGTACGTCACGTACAAGAGTTCCGCAGGCACATTGCCCTTCCACAGTGCCCTGAAGCCTTCCTCCCTCACGATCGTGCGGAACCCGTGGATCGTGCCTTTGTATAGTTTTGCCGAGGAGGATTGTAGCTGTAGACGAATCTTGAGGACGTCCAAGGGTGCGATGAAGAAGCGAGCCACGAGACCTGCTGTGCCACCGCACAGAACCGTTTCCCATGCATTGTCTTTTTCTTTCATCTTGTCATTAGCAAATCATGCTAGTAATCTTAATCTTTGCCTGCATTCGTCTGTCGGAGCGATTTTACGTGGCATACAGATTGATGGTGTAGTGGAATGTGCTCGGAAATTGATGTTCCAGTTCGAAATTTGTGTGGCTTATCAGCCACGCGCAGTGACCAGAAAGGATTCTGGAAACAGTCGCTTCAATTGGCAAACATTTCTTGGTATAAACATGATGCTTTACGCTATGCAGTCGCTATGAACATCCATGAGGCATGCTAATATGCAATAATGTCAGAACCCGGGAACAGTGTAGTGGGCTTCTCGAATGAAGTGGCAATCTGGTTCTTGAGCTTCTTTCGCAATTCAGCATCAGTCATGGTCGTGTACGAGTGATCGAGGAAGTCTTCCAAATTATATGAAGGCTTTGTGAATTGCTCTCCCAGAATCTTTGCCAGCGTAGCTACATTAGGATGGTAATGGTTGGTCAAGGAGGCCATTTCCCACAACGAGCTTTCTAGTGCGCCAGTCTTGGAAGGATCAACCTCTGTCGGGTTGAACAGGTCTCCGAATTGATCAGCTGTGTCGACTCGATGAATCAAGGGCATCAGAGTAGGATGCTTTTTCAGTAAGTTGTACGTAAGCGGTATGATGATGACTATCGCTGCTGGGGGTGCCGTCAGAGACAGTCTCGACATGCGCTTGATGAAACTGGCGAGCAGATTGGCAGAGACGTGTGTTGAGTTCAGGAACAGGTCTGCCAAGCGGAAGAACCGTGAGCGGTGCCTGACATGCATTGTGTTTTCGTCGAACAATGCGTAGAGCTTTTCAAAGAACTTTGGGTAGTCCAGACCATGGTTTTGCATAAGGTAGAATAGTCCATTCAAGGCAAGCAGTGAAGTAGATCCACCGGCATCATACGAGTCGATCAGGAAATCCATGAGTACCTGAGGCTTGGGCATCCTGGGGATGATTCGTTTATGCATGATTGAGAGGATATGCTTATATTGTTCTTCTGTGAGTGAAAATCGCAGAGCGGCGACCCAGGCTCCCGAGAAAGCCTTGCGATGTCCATTGACAGTATTGATGCCTTTGCTGGTTGAGGTGACATTGCTCAACCATAATTTGCTGATGTCTTCGTCCTTCTCTGGGAATTGTACAAGTGTGGATAGAATGGACAGGGTGTTGTTACGTACGATGACTTGCTCTTGCTGCGGTAACTTCTGCTTCGCTTCTGTCGTGACCTTTTCGACGAATTTGTAAAAGTAGAAGCGCAAGTCTTCAAATTCCTCTAGATAATCCTGACGGAAATTGTACTTTGTAGAATCGTGAAGCTTACTGGAGTGGAGTATGGCAGACACCAATCGCCCATATTGTTCAACGGGGAATTGGCCAGGATTTGCGTTCAGTGGATCGTCCTTGAGCAGCCGCAAGGACAGAACGATCGCCTCAAGTTGTATCGACGCCTTCTTGTGGTCGATAGCGGCTAACAAGGTCTTTATGTACTCGCTATATCGTTCTCGTAACCAGGAAACGATTGTCGGTATGTCTCCTTTTGTCGGCTTCTCAAGCTTCTTCAGTGCTATCAATTTCTTGAAAACCTTGTACAAGGACAATTGACTTTGTTCCAGAGCATCGGAATTGGACGATGCTGCCAGGTCTAGCAGATAAACGATGTTGTTGAGAGACGACTGGCCATCTGCCAGTTCTGTTTCGAGCTTGCTGATTTTGTCGCGCACGGACTCGGTCGGTTCTTCCGCTTTCCTCTTGATAGACGGCATCTTCAATCGTGTCGACCAATTCACGAAGGACCTTGGCAGATTATATAGGGACGCATCCTGAACGCTGACTGCACTTGCCTTTGATGTTTGAGATTTTGATGGTGGCGTCAGCCCTATGGGTGAAGATGAATGTGGCTTTTTCGTGTTTGAGTATGTGCCATTTTGAGTTGCACTTGCCTCCAACGAGAATTCGGAGCAGAATCAGAGCGCAGCCCATGCATATGACCTGCAGCTGTACGTGCATCTGCCTGCAGCTGCTCGAAATCGCCACGGGGCTCATACGTGTCGTGTGTGTGAGTCTAAATACTCAGTTTGAAATCAGGTAGGATATCAGTCTCGGAAAGATTCCTGAACTTCCTGTGGCCTCTCAGTTGTGTCCGGTTCACCACGAACTGCAGGGCAGCTGATGATCCAAGTATCTAGTTCTTGTGGACGCATTCCGGCATTGCTCACTCGGGTGGGGCATGAAGTAATGATGTTGTATCCTTCGACCTTGATCTTCGAGATGACTTGAGCAAGAAGAGCTCGTGTGGCTAAAAGGTCCATGTTCGAGCCGCCATCAAACACTCGTCCCTTCAAGACAAACTGTGGTACGCCGTTCTGGACGCTGAATTTGACTGCACTCTTCTCGCCCCTGAGCCAGTGACTTTCAAGTATCATCTTCATCAATTCCACAAGTTCCACGGGAGCATCTATCAGTCGCATGGTGTTGTAATCAATGAAGCTGAGAGCACAAACGCCGGCGAGGGGTCTCTCGTTGTCGTTTTTCGGTGCTTTTTGAAAGAACATTGAATGTATATCAGAGACTCGAAGACTAATAGCACTTCCACAGACTAGTTCCCAACCACAACTGATCATGCACCTAATGATAGCGCAATGAATTTGAGGCCCAAAGGTCTCTCCCGGACCAGGTGCCTGGAAAGGCATGCCATTGAGAGTTAAGGCTTGCTGTCCCTGTTCCTTCTCAATGCCGAGTCTGTAGCTGGTCCTCAGGGCCGAATGTAGAAATGTGTACAATTGCCCAGGACAATTGAGAAAGAGCACGCGATTGGGCAAATGTGTCGATATGCAACATGTTTGACCTGCAAAGCTAGGCTCGACATTGATAGGATCCGCATCACGATTCGTCATTGCTGCTAACAAATCCTGATGCGACATCGTGACACGGAGGAATCTTGTGGTGGATAACCGGTAGTGATGTCAAGCTTTTGATTGTGTATACTGAAGCAGAAGTGCAGCTAGCGTTTCAGGCAATGACTATCGGTCGCTCATAAGATACTAAGCCGTCTCTGATGAGGTATCATAATGGCATATGCCGTCAACATTGCTGCATGACTACAGATGAGCACTGCAGCTGGAAGAACACGTAGACAAACGGGAGTTGATGAGGCCTGGGGCTGATCAGATGGAGGAGCCGTGCATTCACTTTCGAGATGGAATTTCCTTCCAAAACAGGAAATTCCTGTGAGTCGGTTTATCCGAGTGATTGAGAGATGATTGAATGTTGACAACTGTACAACTACCTTACGCTTCACACACACAACCTGTAAATCACCTCACCATCCCCTGACACTTGTATACCTCATCTATCTCTAGCATTCCTACTCGACAGATTCCTGTATAACCCTCGTTCTTCACTTATCCTCACGTATTTGCAAACCAAGTTCCAGAACCTACAACAATCGACTTCACCATGAGTAAGGACAAAGAAAGGCAAACGGCTTCAACCTTGCAATTGCTAGTATGCGTTGCCGCTATATATACAGCATATCTCTCGTGGGCCGTCTTGCAGGAAAGGATCGCGACCACACCTTACGGTGCTGACAAGCGAATCTTTCGTGCCTCCTTTGTTCTAAACACAGCTCAAAGTCTTGCAGCATCACTGACAGGCACATCTTACCTGTTTATCAAAGGCTCTGGAAACCAGCAAACAGGCTTTCTCGCACGTCTCTATCCCACACGCGAAGTACTGCTCAAATTCGTTCTCATAGCCATCACGAGCTCTTTGGCTAGTCCGTTTGGCTATGCATCTCTCAAGTACATCGACTACCCGACACAGATCCTTGGAAAGTCTTGCAAGCTGCTTCCCGTGATGGCACTTGGAGTGGTTGTCTACGGTCGGCGCTTTCCCCCCCACAAGTATCTCGTAGTAGCTATGGTCACGACAGGGGTCGCCATGTTCACCCTCTTCAACGGCAAGTCTCGATCAGCTGCAAAGTCTGGAAGTGGAAGCAGTTGGTGGGGTCTATCCCTACTGAGCGTGAATCTCTTGTTGGACGGTCTGACCAACTCCACACAAGACCAGATGTTCAAGCAATTCAAGACGATTTCGGGACCATCAATGATGGTGGGACTGAATCTAATGTCGTCCTTGCTCGTGTCTACTTATTTGCTATCAGGGGCAACGACCGAGTTGTCTGATGCATTACTGTTCATGAAGGCACATCCAAAAGTCGTGAAGGACATCCTCGCTTTTGCTTTCTGTGGTGCCATGGGACAACTTGCTATATTCTACACCTTGGAGAAATTCGGCTCGTTGGTCCTGGTTACGGTAACACTGACTAGAAAGATGTTCACTATGCTATTAAGCGTCATATGGTTCAATCATCCCCTCAGTCTTAGACAGTATGCAGGTGTGGCACTTGTGTTCGGCGGTATAAGTGCAGAGGCACTCTTCAAGAGCCAAGACAGTGCTCGACACAAGCAAGACGCGAGTCCTTCAGTGCAGCTGAACACAAGGAGCAAGACGAAATAGATCTTCGGCTCGACTTGCCGCATTGCGATGATCTGTTGTGGCTTGATTTGCAGCCATTGACGTTACCAGATCTTAACGCCTGGCATATCTCCGACCATCACTTATTATTTCAAACATGTCAGGAACTACATAAGCTTGACAGAAGCCTCACTAAACATGACTGGCAAGCTCTTTTACCTAGACCCTGGTGCAAAGACCATTTACACGGCCAATGTAGACGGCAGCGACATCACTGCGATCGTAAAGGACCGACCACATGTACCTGATGGCATCGTCGTCGATACCGTCCACAGCCACGTATACTGGACCGAGATGGGCGAGATCGAAGGCGATGAGAATGACGGCTCAATTTGGCGAAGCAATCTCGATGGATCAAACATTACGTCCATTGTACCGGTGGGAGGCACACACACGCCGAAACAATTAACCATCAACGTCGACCTCGGGAAACTATGGTGGTGCGATCGCGAAGGCATGGCAGTGTTGTCATGTACCCTCGACGGCTCGGGTAAGACCGTACTACTCGACCGACGTCCCTCCAACACACCATTGGTCACCGCCAAGCGCGATGAACGGAACCATTGTGTGGGCATAACTGTCGACATTACGTCGCAACGGATTTACTGGACTCAAAAAGGACCATCTAAAGGCTTTCAAGGTCGTATATTCCGCGCACCGCTCGGCGGGGGACCGGCAGAGACTCTATTCAGTGCCTTGCCTGAGCCCATCGATTTGGAGAATTGCTTAATCGGTGGACAACAATACCTGTATTGGACCGACAGAGGACGAGAACCCGATGGGAATTCAGTCAATAGGTGTACCCTCGCACCTGACGGCAGTGTGGGAAAAGTCGAGATATTGATGCGTGGATTGAAGGAGGCGATTGGATTAGCCGTCAGCGAGTCGAGTGGCTTGATGTACGTGACTGATTTAGGTGGAAGCATTTACTCTGCGAAATTAGATGGAAGTGACATGAAAACCCTGGTCCCTGGCAAGGAAGGACACCAGTTGACTGGCATCTGGTACGCCGAAGTTTAGAAAAATCATTATAGATGCAACATCAGGTAGAGCGCAATAGATCAAGTACGATTTAGCGTTTCGGAATATGCCACCTTGAATTACTATTACGTTGCGATATCGCGCTTGACTGTACTGGATGGATCATATCGTATTCAAATCTGAAAACTTTTGCAACCACATTGGCCATGCTTCTTGTTCGCATCTCATAATTACAACATTCCATGACTGTGCATACGTATTGTTGCAGACAGCCTAGCACACGGTCTGATAAATCTTCTTCCACATCGGTCGTGGGTTGGTTCGCTCCTCTTCCTCCTCGGCCTCGATCTCTTCAAGATCCAAAGCACGTCTACTGGAAGTGACATCCATAGTGGATGCTCTCTGGAAATGGGCAGTCTTCCAATAGATGGCTTTGTACGCGACGTAGAACACGAGAATGATTGGTACAGCCAGATAGAGCTCGAAAAAGTCATAAGCACTGGCAGTCCCTTCTGCTCCGACAGGCCAGACGGCGACATAGAATTGAGCGATGAGACAAAGGACGTTGAGGATGAGACCGAACCACGAACCAACAACTCCTGCTGCACTTCGGAAAGGAATTTCCTTCAAAGAGTGGCCCTGAGCGGCCCATGCAGCACGGAAACGGATGTGACAGAGACAAATCGAACCCCAGGTGAAGAAAGAAGAGAGTGCTGAAATAGCCAAGAGCCAGTTGAAGATGGTACCGCCAGAAGGTGCGATGTTGATGTAAGCCAAGAATCCAAAGATCAAGGCAAGGAGAAGCGCGCTGAGTGGTCTTCCTTTCCTGTCGACATACGCGAGAATCTGTGGAGCTTGACCGACTTGTGCAAGTCCTGCAATAGTTCGAGAACTTCCATACGTAGACGAGTTACCAACGGACAACACAGCGATTAGAATGACAGCGTTGAAAATGTCTGGTAGCACTTTGATCTGACCAATCTGGATGGCAATGACGAATGGAGATGATGAAGCAGTACCACTTCCGTTTGTAAGTCGTTCATCATCATATGGGACGATAAATCCGATGAGTAGAAGACTGACAATGTAGAAAATCAGAATTCTCCAAAACACTTGCTTCGTGGCTTTCGGTAGCGTCTTCCTCGGGTTGGCTGCTTCTGCAGCAGCCAGTCCAACGAGCTCCGTACCACTGAATGAGAATGCTGCGTTGACAAACACGGCGCACAAACCATGGAAGCCGTGGTTGAACGCACCAGGTTCGTGCCAGGTGTGTGCTCCTAAGTATTTACCAGCCGGTGCGCCACCCACATCGATGACAACCGCAAGAATGATGAAACCGACCACGGCAATGACCTTAATGGTCGAAAAGACGAATTCCGCTTCACCATAACCTCGAACACCGCACATATTGATGGCCACAATGACGATGATGAATATTGTGATGTAAACTCCAATGTTGAGCGGTGTGTTCCAGTACTGTATGACAATAGCGGCAGCAGAGAGCTCGAGAGGCAAAACAATGAGCCATTGCATAGCATAGCTGTACGAATCAGTGGATTTTCATGTAGAAAAGGCTAAATTACTCACTTCCAGCCCATTGCGAATCCCCAAGCAGGGTCAATGAAACGAGTAGAGAAGATGGAGAAGGAACCTTGAATTGGAAACATGACTGCCAACTCGCCCAAAGCATGCACGACCGTGAACAGCATGGCACCGATGAGTAAGAAACAGATGATGACTGACGCTGGACCACCATTGGTGAAGGAACTCGCCGAACCGACAAAGAGACCAGTTCCAATCGATCCACCGATGGCAATCATCTGCAAGTGTCGTCCCTTGAGACTTCGGTGAAGGTCTCCACCTGGTTTCTACCTCATGTCAGTGCAACTGTCAACTGATCCTCGAGTGCAAGCCTTACTGGTTTAATCCCTGCCTCAGGATCATTAGGATCCCGCTTGCCAGTCTGTTCTGCAGGTTTGAAGGAATCTATACTACGTTGCCAGAGACTTCGTTTGCCGTGAACGGTATTGCTGTCTGTGGAGTAGGTCTCGCCCTCATACTGCGGTATGGGCTGACCTGTGCCGTGTGCCAACGGCTTGTCTTTAAGCTCGTACGACATCTACTACAAGCTGACCACTTGGTCTCCACTGGATGTAATATCACAAGTAGAACTTGAGAGGTGATCTAGCTCAAGAAGGGGAATATTAACCACCAGGGTGAAACAATGACCAGTATCAGAGAGTCGTGTGAAGGTTAGAGAGGGAATGGGGGGAACGAAGGAAAGACCGCTACTGAGGCTACATCCGTCCTCGGCGTGCAGCGTGCGAATAGCTTCCTGATCTAGCCGACCTGCACCTTCTCTCTTCCTTGTGGCTCGCAAGAAGAGAACGTCTCATGGCAAGCGTGGCGTCAGTCTTTTGTGGGCCAGTCTCCGTGCGAGATTTTATAGCCAATGGTATAGGGAATAAAACAGCCATGAAGAAAGCAAACAGGAGGGAGAAGCTGTCCAGCCACAGCTGAGCAGACAGACAGACAAGCCCTGGAGGGCGCTTGTGGCCGCTGAACTGATAAGGAAAAACAGTAGCGCAGCTGCTCGAGTATCTGAGGCTCAGTCTGGTGCTAAACGGGTAAGGATCAGCGGTAAATGCTCGAATCGCTAAAATCACTATCGCAGCCCACTTTCTGTGCTCTTGCCTCTTCTGGCAACGATCCTCGATGTTCTCAGTGGGCACGCGTCAGCTGTCTTTCCCCTTTGGGATCATCCTGTGTCAGCAGCGTCTTAATCTCCCAGGATCCATCTATCCCCAGGGCAGAGGGAGTATCAAGCGTGGCACTATGGAAATTGGCTCATGGTCCATATGGGTGCAATTTGAATGAGGCATGCTGAATAGCTAAGGGAACGTTTCGTACAGAATTACACTTTGCTGGAAGTGTTTCTATTGAGACATTCTTTGCGTCACTTAAGCTGTCCCACATGGCATGACTTTAGGCTGTGCCGTTAGTGTATCGTCTACTAGTACGTCAAACCTTGGAAAGAAATGACTCCGCAGCTGGCACAAGCGAGTGGAAGCTTTCAAGGTCTGCTTCGTCGGGTGCGCCATCATGTCGAGTACCAAGGCTGCTGCCACTGCATATTCAGAATACACGCGTCCGCGGGTGATTGATTATTGCACCAACCTTAGAAGGTTGGGAGTCGTATCCAGCTGCTCAAATCCACGGGCATTCATACAATACCAGCCGCACGTAAGGACCAGCTGTCCCGAACCCATGGCCAGTACTTGTAGATTCCCATGACCATTAGTGAGCATGTGATTGACATTGATGCCGATCGTGTTGGACGCTGCAGCTGTCGTATAGAATAATCATCTACTTCGCTAGCTTCAAGATATGGCTGCGAGCCTCGAAAGCCGCTCAATCTTGCCTTTAGTCTTGCTTAATACTTCCTCATTGCATTGAATGCGTTCCTTGATTGATGTGAGCTGAGTCGTGCGTAGCGGACTCTCTGTGGATGGTCTAGCATCACCAGGAGGAGTTACATTCTTGTTCGAAGCACTAATGACCGGCTGCAGTTGCTTGTATTGGGCTTCAGTGATGCTTGCCCTGGCGATCAGACCGCGAGGTCCCATTAGCGAGGAACGAACACGATCAAGTTCCTGGAAATAGCGCTTCTCTGCGTCCGAGAGTCGCGGAGCGTGGTTGTCCATCAATTCCTGTGATATCCTTGCAAACCTTTTTTCGAGATCCTCTTGACGACCTTTGACTCGATCTATACGATCTTGCAAATCCGGATTGATGTCATGTAGCGAGGATTTGATGCTGGCGACCTTGTTCTGCTGCCGGACGTATTCCTTGTTCTGAACTGTAAGCCTTCGATGCATAGCTATATAATTTGACATCAATGCTTCCAAGTCCTTCCGGGCCTGTAAGACGAATTTAGCCATAAATTGCAAGGTCTCCACATCGGACCTTATCATCTTGTGAGAGACTTCTGGCGATACCACTATTTTCGGACCACGAGCTATGTTTGGAGGACGGTAAGCAGGGGTAGTGAGCAAGTTTTGGTACTTATGCATCATAGCGGCTGTATTTGGGAGATTTTCTGGCTCGGATACATCGGTCTCGCCATACAGGTCTGACAGGTCGTGGAGTGCCATGAGATGGACAGAAGTATCGGAACTCAAGCCAAGAAGGTAATACTCCAGATCATTCTCGATCCTAGCCCAACCAAGAAGCCGTAATTTCTGCGAGTCAAGTAGGACACAGACTTCAGAGGAAATGTCTTCTCTGGCGGCATCTTGAACCTGTTGGTCATTCTGTGATTTAAAGGATTGTGAGATGTCATTTAGCCAGTGCTTCGATTCAACCTCGTGAACGCCATTGTTGTGCAGAATGAAGAAGGACGAATTTGTCGATGAGAAAACGTTCTGTTGCAAACAGGGTTTAGAGACACTGTCAAGCACGATGGATTCGTGCACAGTGATTTGTATTGCTTCTCCAGGACTTGGTTTTATAGGCTGTGCGATGACACACACATCTACTTTGCCATCACACGCAACGGCTAAAACATTTAAAGGTTGAGACGGGAGGAAGCATATCCCAGTGGCGGCAATCTGAACTTTGCTAAACTCCAGAGGTGCTGGCGAGAACAGCAGTGGTCCGAGCACTACCGGTGCAGGCAACCTGGCCGGCCGTAAAAAGGTCACACCAAGAGATCCCCGATCACCCCGTTCAATGGCTTGCACAATCTTTGCTGCAGCTCCTGAAAATTGTTGTTCACCTTCTGAGACATGCGCTGCAAAGTTATTCGCGTGATCGTCAGCAATATGGCAAGTACGTGGGAGGAAAGGGCAGACTGCAAGTACGTCTCCATTCTCCAAGAGTGAAAAGACAGTGAAGGCAGTCCATCCTTCTCCACCAGATCCGAAGCAGAATCTTGTTGGCACAGTGTCTTCGGCATCTCCTAAAGTGTAGCATGACTGTTGTTTCCTTGCAGATTCGCCAAGCAGGTCCACTACCAGTTCCGCGTGCTCGAAAGACATGCTGAATTCGTACAATTTTAGATAGCCGTCATTTGAAAGAATAACTACTGATGTGTCTGCTGAGCAGTAAGGATGAATCTCAAATTGTATGACTGCATTCTGAGAATAGTCCCCAATCTCGTGTGCCTTCAAGCGGCGCTGAAGTTGCCCTAAGGCCCTCGGCAGGAAGACAGCAAGCACTTTGAAAGCACCACCGACAATCAAAAGACTTCTTGAACGATTGAGCGCAAGTCTGTTGATCTCAAAGTCGATTCCATCTATATCCAATTCGATATAGTCGTTCATGGACGAGACGTCTGAATAACGCACATGATCCTTGGCCGCCAAGAATATCTCGGCACCACAGACCGCCAGTAGGGAGGCATTTTCGGATTGTTGAGCATCAGGAGCAGATAGTTGCTCGAATAAACGATGTTTCGAGATCCGATCATGCCAACTGCTCACGTCCTTCATCGCGACTGTGTGCCTATACCAGTCCCTCACTAAACCTCTGTAGGAATTGCTATCGGATCATCAGGCAGTCCACATCAAATCAAGTTTCTGAAGCTTTGCCATGCGATTTATTCCTCAAGCTTGTGAAGGTTGCAGATTGATTCGAGCCAATTTTGTGACCCGAAGCAGTTCCGTTAATTACGAGGGCGTCCTTAGGCTCCACTTTTTCGTCTAGATGCCCAGGTGCACAACCCGATTACTACTCTATACAGTACTACTCTACTCTACTCTAGACTACGCTACTCTACTCTAGATCTACCTGCTCTATAGCTGTAGATAGTTGGACGATCGTAACTAACCACCGTTCATGACATGACCACATGCACTACTACAAGACACGATTAAAGAAGAAGCTAAGCTGTTTGTTTGAGGCCCGTCAAAAGCGCCATTTTAGATTTAGCAATTAGGCAGAAGAAAAGTACCATCACCTTTCGTTGGACATAATTACAGCAACGATCGATGTTTGGATTCATCCTTGGCTGGTGAAAATACTGGTCTCAAGGTGATCTGCAGCTGAAGTGGTCCATATTTGCCACAACCTTGGAACGTTCATGTCCACGGATTGGCTCCACGTTTGCTACTCGATTTCGTGCACATCTTCTAGATTTGTTCAAGGAAACATACACGTTTGCAATCACATCAACCAGGACTGGACACAGGTGCGCCATGGAGCGCGAGGTCACCATTCTCCACTGGAATCTGTCGTCCTCGAAGCGCTTCCAGAGCCTCAGACCATCCAATTGGCTTCATCAGGCGCGTCATCTTCTAGTGCGGGCTTCTCGGACGATTGACGATCATTCTTGAATACTCTCAGCGAATGGTTGCGACTATATGAAACGTGTATTTCAGTCAGTCACTAACCTCGAGTAATGTTTATTCTATCATGAAATCGGTCGACGAACACATAGAAGTCGTCTCTACTGAAAATATCTTGCTTGAGTCCGACGATGAGGTTGAAACACCTCAGCAATCGCTGCTGAGGATTGAAATCAACGCCGCACCGAACACAGTTCTGCCCTTCAGACTCCCGGATTTTAACACAAGATGGGTAGGGAGCAAGACCAGCGATAGCGTGCTCGATGACAATTTTGACTCTCGGCCAGCGAAGCGAGAGCATACAGTCTGGAGTACGAAATGGGACAACCCTACAACACAAACAAGAACACATACCGGCAACTCACCTGATGACTTGCTATCTGAGTCTGTAAAGGTAGACCTGCTGGCTAGACACCATGAATCGAGGCTATCGCGAAACGACGTTCAAGATCAAGATCATGCTCATGGATTGTACTCGACTGTAAATTTCCGGCCAACAAGCAATATGTCAGATCTCGAGAATGTCCCTACGACCCTTAATTTTGCCAAGACTGATGCTGTACTTGCGCCGCCAGGTACTGCATTGAAGAGGAATCTCTTCATGGACGATCAGGGTCCTCACACTTCCAACCAAGTAACAACACTGGAGTCTGAGCGGTCGGAGAAGATCTTAAAAATTATGAGCTCAGAAGACAGGCTTCATACAGCAACTACTGATGAAGACTTGGTCCTTCCGAGTCTAGATGTAGCTCGACCCTCGTCATCGAAATCAATTTTGTCACCACAGAGAGACATTTTGGGTGAACGCCGTACTAATCGACCTCAATCGCCCCAAACCTCCAACCATCCACTTGCAACAACTAGTTGTAGTCCTGGAGAAAGGCCGGCTGACGCAGGTTCTGACGTTTCACAGCAGTACTTGCACAATGATCGAACAAAGAAGTGGCTTCAGATTGCTAAAACCAATGATATGACTAACCTGCTTCGAGACCATGGGTGTACAAGAGAAATAGTCTCGAATCTCGCTCATCGGGATCGTATGGCCTTGCATCGTATCTATCAGGATCCTGCGGTTCAAAGCAAGCCGGACGGAGTATTACATTACAGCCTATGGCGAGCTTGGCGTTCGGCTGCGAACCTCGAGGTGCAAGCACTTCCCCTGCCAAGCTCCGTCTGCAAGTCATGTCCAGAATTTCACTGGAAGAAAGGCCGACTTGGTGCTTCGTACCCAGCGTGTCAGACGACATCAGGAGATAATGAAATTCTCAGTGTAGATGAACGCAAATTGAGTCGTCGTGACACCGAAGATTTGCGGTGGTTGGAGGCCTTCTACAAGCTTGAGCCGACATATGAATTGACCAATACTTATTCTCAGTGGCTCAACTGGAAGTTGATCAGGCACCTTCTGGGTCCACAGATACCGAAGAATTTGCGAATATGTCCTCAGGATGTTTGCTCCAAATGTTCGGAGTTCCATTGGACTGCCAACCACCCTTTATCTCAGCCATGCGATCCTTGTAAACGGTGCGGCGCCTTCCACTGGTCGCGTGGGGTGCTTGCCAGGCCTTGTCAACAGTTTGCCAATAAGCGTATCAAGGTAGAGACTGATGTCACGTAGGAGAAGAGAATGGTCTGCACGAGCAATTCCATAGCTCAGCCGACAGTTCTGAGAATGTTAGCCAGACCTTGCATCCAGAGTTTCCTGTTCGGTTGCGAAATTTTACCAAGGAGGATGTTGTACCGGACTCCCCGCCTCAACGACAAGGTACGGAGCAAGTCGAGCAACCTACTGATCTCTCTTCCCCCAAAGGACCGCCCAGCTTGCCTGAGTCACATCCTCAAAACTTTGCAATAGAGCAGTCACTGATGCGCTCCTGCAACGACACAGGCACGAAAACAAGCTTGAGATCAGACTTAGAGTGCCAAGATCTTGATGCATCGTCCGACGATGTACCACTAGTAGCTCAAGAACGATCAGGTTTCTCACTTGCCTTACTTGGAACGGAAGAAGCGAACTGCAGAGCCAAAAGCCTAGCTGCAAGCAGGAAACGGCGTAGATCAGTTCCGCAGGAGCCCGACCAAAACTCGCCCAAGCGAAGTCGTGGTCGAGCTCCTGCCGATATAGAAACAGATCTGCGTCATCAGCATCGCCAAGGACAATTCTCACGCCGTATGGGTAAGGGACATAGGAGATCAGGCGCACCACTACGTGCAAGGCCACCACCAGCAAGATATCTTGAGGCCGAAATGAGCAATTATCCGATCAATCTGACATTCGGTCGCAGTCATAAAGCGCCCTTACAAGCTGGACAATCACCATTGTCACCTGATTCAAGCGGTCTTTCAAGTCACACACCCTCGGAAGCGTCACCACAGTCTCTGATCCGTCCACAAGCAGCCCCGAGCGAATCATACAGCAACGAATCTGTCTCCAATGGCGATAATGATGACAACTCGAGACCTTCACAGTTGACAATTTCATCAAACTCTGGTCATTCATCGGCCCATGCAGCAGTAGGAGCCCTGGCCGGCTCAGATCGCTCGCCGGCAGAGCCGCAGCGGGCAGCGGCCATGGCAGAAGCTATCACCGAAGTCGCCTTCGACAGGGCTTCAGTGACACACGTCGTGGCATTCCCTCAGTCGACGACAACCGCGGTAGAAATGGTTGACGTTCATCGCAACTCCGATCAGGTGTTGTCCTTGCTCAGGCAACAAACAATTGATCAGGCACGCTTGCAAGACATCTCCAACGAGATCGGTTCGTTGGTTGCCGAGCAAGCAATACTTCTCACGAGATTAAGGAACAATGGACAAAGATTGTTGGATCTTTTTACCGAAGTGCCTCGCAGTGCACTGTAAATAGTTCTTGTAAATATTCGTGTTTTACATACCGATCCCGACTATTTCCCATGAAAACGGCAGATCGTGGCACTCAGCCAATTTTCATAATTCTGAACTTTACTTGTACCGCCACATCTTGGCAACTCCATGAATTCGAATTGCTCGAGTTTCACGACCACGAATACTAGTCTGAAGCTGCAGCTCTGTAGCTACTGTTGAATGAAAACGGACTTGTAGGCCAGAACAGTTTGCACGAGTCACGTCATTGACGAGCACACTCTGATGAGCTTGAATCCACGGGGCATGTCAATGCGTCCATTCTGTTCGACATGCAAGAGAACTTTCGCTTCTCGTACCACACGTAAAGCACCAATCATCAGCAATGTTCAGCCCACAAGCGTCCCGAGACGGTCACGGCTCCCTCTTTACGTCGGAGGTCTTCTCGTCTACGGTGCGTCGGTCTTTGTCGGGTCTGCCATATACCGCATATATTACCCGACTTCTAAATCTGGGCAATCGGGCATCAAGGGGACTGACTTGTCGGCACACAAGCCGGAAGTCTATGACGATATTGCGTCCACGTATGATTCATCCATCAACCTCGACGAAACGTTGATGGGTCTGGGTTGGTTGAGATGGAGTCACATCAAGGACGTGACTGGGGACGTCTTGGAAGTATCTGCCGGAACAGGTCGCAATTTAGCGTACTATGATCCGAAGAAGCTCAAGTCTTTGACGTTGGTGGATCAGTCGTCCCCAATGCTGGACGTTGCGCGCGAGAAAGTCTCTAGTGATTCAAGGTGGGCAAAGAGTGGAGTGCAGGTACAGTTCAAGGACGCAGCTGTGGAAGGACTCTCTCCCAACAGAGAGAGTTACGATGTCATTGTGCAGACTTTCGGACTCTGCTCCGTCTCAGATCCTGTCTCTTATCTATCTCACTTGTCACAATTCTGTCGGAGTGGCGGGGAGATCATATTGTTGGAACATGGCAGGGGCAAATTCGAATGGATAAACCGCATCTTGGATAATAACGCATCCAAGCATGCAGAGAGATGGGGATGTTACTATAATCGAGACATCCAACACATTGTGGATTCGTGTCCGGAGGTCGAAGTGGTTAGTATGAGTAGATGGCACTTTGGCACGACTTTTGTGTATCATTTACGGCCGAAACATTAAAACGTCAATCTGTACTCGTAGTCTACGCTGCCCACTTGTCCTTACTTTCCGTCACTTTATCGCCCACCAATTTCTCGCCTTTGCCATCGACTAATTCGAACACTACGCAGAACAAAACATCGCCGTTCTTAGTCTTGCATGTGTACCTGAACGGCTGTCCTTTCCAGTACTGCAGGATCGAGATGTGCAAGTTGACATAAGGTAGCGCAATAGAGAGCGTGTTGAAATCAATGAAAGGGTTGGAAAAGTCGCCTGCGATAGGCATATCTTTCAAGTTGAATTTTTTGCGATGTGCTTCATCTGCGAAATATGCTCTCCTTTGTTTCGTGGTGATCTTCTCTTTGACCAGATTTGATGTATCTTCCTCGATTCGGCCCAGTCCCTTGGTGTCGCCGGTGGTGCTGAGCAAGTTCATTGTTGCCAACAGTGGAGAAAAGGCCCAAGGCTTCTCAGCGTAAAGGTCAGTTTCGAGGGAGGGATCGATCCACTTCAGCGCTTTGAGACCTAGACTTGTTCCAGGCGGAAGACTGTCCTTGATAGGCTCATCAAAGTCGTTTCCGAAAAGCACTTCATCTCCAGTCACATCAGCCTTGATCGTGCCAGAGAACTGTACTGAGGAGGTGTCAGAGGTAGCACCGAAATAGGCCGAGTCTAATTCTGCTGCTGGCTTGTCGTCGGGCGTCAGCCCTTTAAAGTTCTTGATCCTCACTACCACATCGCCCTTGAAAAAGTCGTTGTCGATATGTGTAGCCTTGTCCGGCTCGTTCACGAATGCCGTGGAAAGATCGGTGTAGCTTGATCCGATGGTAACTTTTAGATGCAGATTGTCCGCGCCTCCCATTGCTGATCGATAGTCCTGTGACGTACAATGGATTATCTTTGCTAATTGACAATACGCAGATTGACAATCCGGGAAAGCTTAAGCTTTATCATCGTGGTCTACGACAACTGCAGATGACGTTGGTGGTAATTAGAACTTGTCAGGATCGGCTACAATCACCCCACAATTCGACGTATTTCTGCGCGCAAATAACCAACTCAAAGAAATGCAATTGTTGGAGCAGGGAAATGGTCATTAATGCCGGTACGCTATGCTACACGAATGAGAATCATTGCTATGCTTGACATGCTGATATGTACTGAATGTGAGAAGAAGAGATCAGGAACTATTTCTTCGCTTGACGGAGGACTAGACTTTGTACCCGAATCCCGCCATACATTTTCGATGCGCCGCTATCAGGTCTTGACATTTCGTCATGCCATCCTCATATTCGAACATGCATTCGTCTCGGACTTTCTTCTCATCGAGACAGATGCCTGACTGTATTAGTATGTCGAAGCAAAGAGACTGGGGATGAAGTTACAGCATGGTTTGGGGCGGCCATCTGCAGCTAGCTTCGGCTTTTGCTCTCCAATCTTGGCATCCATTATGGAAACTAAGATTCGGTGATTGAGATTGTTCCTGTGGGCGGGTAGTGAAGCAGAAGAATATGTAGAGACTTTGTTGCCGGATGAGCAGAGAAAGACGAAGGCGACATGAGAGCGTTTGATGACTAAATTCACGCTCCAGATCTCTTGAACCTCAGAGGAGCTCTTGTCGCGGAAGTGCCGCAAGAACACGACGGGTACGAGCGGTCGCACGTCCGCGGGCGGCAGCAAAACAAGTCAACGCTGCATCCTCCCCAGTCAACAAAACACTTTGTACCAAGTCTACACTCGAAAGCCTCGACCGAATCCTGCATTACACCGCACTAGGCCGATATGAGGTCCTTGTCGCAGGTCATGGACGGTTCTCAAAGTCCGACTTCGACCCATAAGCGGAAGCACTCGACTATGTCGAAGGAGAACGTGCAGGCAGTTTCGTTGCCGCCGGATATGATTAATCAAGTCATACAATCACTCGAGCTGCCGAGCCGTCCGGTCACTGCTGCGATGGAACACAGCAATAATGCTGCATCTGCGACTCATATCGGGGGCGTACAAGCTTACGCAAAATTAGCTGGACAGAACTGGACTTATTACGTCAAGGCACTTGATGTCACCATCGGTCGAGAATCGGATATGCCTGAAGCAGCTCGACAGGGCATCGATCTCGACCTCGGACCAGCAAAAGTCATCTCTCGATTGCACGCTCGAATCGAGTACGATCTCGCGGAACGCTTTTGGAAATGTTTGGTGCTTGGGCGGAATGGCATAAAAATCGACGAGAAGTTGTACAAGGAGAAAAAGGTTGCTCGGCTCACATCTGGACAGATCCTCGAGATTGGAGGTGTCCAAATGATGTTTGTACTGCCTGATGCTACGCCCCAAGTGCTATCGTCCTTTATCCCTACACATCCCATGGGTTATCAAGCGCATGAGATGCAACACTCGTACTCGCAACAGTCCTTGGCACAATCTCAAGTCAGCTACCAGTCTGGACACTCGGAGAAAGAGACACTGGATGGAGATATGATCAGAACGCCAAGAACAGTCCACGTCGACTCTTCGTTCATTGAGCCTGAACAAGAGTCTCCTGGTCCAGCATATAACAATGCATATGATCACGACGAAACTACGGGACAGCCGGACTTGTCGCTGGACATCAACCGGGAAATCAAGCCCCCTTTCTCCTATGCCACTCTAATATCCCAGGCAATCCTATCCTCCCCAAACAACACTCTCACACTAGCACAAATCTATTCTTGGATTTCTAGCCACTACTCTTTTTATCGCTATGCTAAAAGTGGTTGGCAGAACTCAATTCGGCACAATCTGTCTCTGAACAAAGCATTCGTCAAAGTGCCTCGAAAAGCGGACGAACCTGGTAAGGGTATGAAGTGGACAATACAAGAAGAGTTTATCACGGACTTTCAGAACAAATCTCGCAGACCTGGCTCATCGCAAGCCCCATTTCCTTCCACCATTTCTTCTTCAACCCAGCGTGGGGGTGGAAAGAAAGCTAAGCTCGCCGCAGAAGCTGCTGCCATGGCGCAGATACATGGCGGAGGGACTCCATCCTCTGTGCACGATACACTGCTGCACCTGCAATACCACGTTCAGACCCCAATGCATGATATGCCCGACCACTCATCCGTTCGAAACCAGTCTCAGACACCAATGGACGTCGATCATCAACAAGACGTTACAACTCCGAAACGAGACATGGAGACACCCCTGCCGTACGAACCGTCTCGATCCTCTCGTGAAGATAGTCGACCGACGTCAACCTCTCGCCAAGTCGCCCAGATGACCACACCTCCGTCACTGTACAAGTCGAGTGTGACCCAGCCATTGTCATCACCGGCTCCATTTTGGAAATACATGGTAAGCAACATGACCACTCCCACTACAAATGGGTTGGGAAGCCCTGTGCGTGCGCCTGTTCAGTCGAGTCCTCGCATCCAATTGCCAATGCCAGATCAACCGCACCTCAAGGACCTTTCGAATGGCAATAGTAGTCCGGTCAAGAAAGATGACGATTCAATGATGGGTAATGCGCCCGAGATGGGCATCGGACTGGATGGACTATTCGATCTAGAGGGTGTAGATCTTCGAAAGGGTTTCCCAGAGATTAGCAAGTGGAGTGCTGCTACATTCACGTAATTGCTCCACAAAGAAAAGAGATGACTGGGCAGGAATAATAATGATCAGGAGGCATGTACGAGCCAAAAAAGCGATAGCGTTGTAGCATTTTCTGCAAATTTATACCTAAACTTCGGATACATCTCGACTCTTGACCAATTTCTCTCCTTGTACGAGTATCGGAGAATTCACGGCAGTTGTCTATACGTGAAGATGACAAGTACCTGACCCGAGCACAAGCTCGCCTACTCAGATACATGTTCCCCGGCGATCCCCTGATGATCATGAACAAGATCATGAACAAGGAAGGATATCGGAACGCAGATTAAGTGGAACAGTTTATACGTTTCCATGCAAGGAAAGTCGCAAGTGGGCGCGTTTAGAAGTGAGCGAGTGAAATGGCTCCACAATGCGATTGTGGCTGCAGATGAATTTCGTTGTGTCCAGCATAAAAATTCGCGACTTTCCTTCTCTCGCGACGTTCATGACATTCATGACCATTTCGTTGTGACACTGGCATATACTAATCTTGTTGTTTCACTATATACGTCTTTTCCTGGGACAATGCAAGTCTGAAAGAATCTGAGGTAGCGCAGTACCCACGAGTCACACTTCTGCCGTACTGGATAGGAAAATGGAGAATGAGCTTACCATCAGGGTCCAGGCGGAGGTCAAGAAACAGATGCTAGCAGTGGATAACAAACTTGAAGCGCAGCTCGATAACAACTTACTCTCTGGCTTGTCCAACAAAATCGACAAATTAGAGCAGCGCATCGATCAGCTCAAAGAGCAAGATACGGAAGAAGGTGAGGATCGACCATCGAGGAAACGAAAGCTAGGTTCGAACGGTCCAGAGCTTGACAATCAGATCCAAGCGATGAAGAAATTTGCCCAGAGTGCGGTGACAAAGATGAGCGAAGTCGATGGACGCCTCGATATTCTCGAACTGCGCACAACGTCGATTGAAGATACGCATACTGCTGTCTTGAAGCTAGCGGATCGATTTTCCTACAACGACAAAATCGTGGTTAAGCATCAAGCAGCCATGCTCCAGATGCGGGACTACCTGACTCAGCATCAAGACTTTATAGATGGCATCTGCAAAACACTAGGCATCACAGCCAATTGTGGGGAAGAACCGGATGATGAGATGAAAGAATTTCCAATAAAAGTGATTGATGACTTGCGCAGTCGGATAGAGGTCAACGAGCCAAAGATAGTCAAGGCAATGGCGGCCTTTCAGAAGATCTTCAAAGAGCTTACGGAAATGAAGGCATATCTTCGTCGTGCCAGTGATCTTGCGGCAGATTGGTCTCAGTGCAAGCCGGGCGTTATGCATGTTGTCAATCGGATAGACCCTGCAATCAACAGAAATGTCGATCAAGCTCAACTGTCTGCCAAGCAAATGGCGACTCAGCAGCAGCAGCGGCAGCAAATGCAACAGCAACGACAAACACAAGAGCCACAGCATCACATGAACCAGGATCAACAGTACATAGCAAAGCAGGTCCAAGCTAGGCCGAACACGCATCTACAGGCTCCTCAGGTGCCTTCACAACAACACTATCGCCAGTCACCAGCGATCCAGATGCAAGATCAGGAACACGGTCAGGGCCTGCAGATGATTGCCCCCAAAGGTGCTCCACGGGGATTCACTGTGGAGGATCCGCACCTGCAGCAGAGGTAGCCGTATCAGGCAAATCACTGAACACGATGTGTACATAGAGTAACAGTCATGAATCTGAAACAAGACAAGAACATCAATCTAATGAGTGATGCTGGTGTGAGTATGAGAGTGGTCTCTTGCTTGAGTGAAGCTGCTTCTCTGGGAACTCTAGAGAGCTGCAAGTGATCACGTCTCGAATAGAGAGCATGTGCTGTAGCTTCATGGCTCTGATTGGTGGAGAGCAGAGTCTTGTGCCAGATGCCGAAGTTCGGATCTCCAATCACTTCCAGGTTCCGCCCTCACTCAATCAGTCGCTCTCGTCTCGTCTCGTCTCGTCTCATGCAAATGGCTACTACTAACAGTCTTGCGCTCCCATATCTCCCAGTCTACCATTGATACAAGTTCCAGAGAGTAGCTCGACTCAATCACAGCGGGACAGGTGAGCAGGGAATATGAAGTTTGGTCAGACGCTCGCTTCGAGCAAGCACAGCGACTGGTCCTACATCGACTACGACAACCTCAAGTCACTCCTCAAACAGGATGCTCCAAGTGAGCAGTGGACCGAGAACGACGAGTCATCCTTTGTCGAGACACTCGATGCCGAACTTGAAAAGGTCTACTCGTTCCAGAACGCAAAGTACGATACACTTTTGCAGGACGTCACTCGTGCCGAGATGGAATTGGATGAGATTCAAAATGCTGGACAAGTCGACGAGAGACAGGTGAAGACTTTCGTCGGTGGGCTTGACGAGTTGACCGAGGAAAGCAAAGAGCTCGAAAGGTATTCTCGGATCAATTACACCGGCTTCATCAAGATTGTTAAGAAGCACGACAAGCTGCATACCGACTACACTGTTCGTCCTCTGCTGACTGTGCGATTGCAGGCTTGCCCGTTCAACAAAGAAAACTACTCACCACTCTTGTACCGTCTGTCTGCTCTCTACGCCGGGGTTCGTGACGTAGCGAGCAGAGACTCGGATCTCGACATTGCTAAATCAATGCCAAAGTCGTTGAATACTTTCGACAATATTGCTGATGGCAAGCAATCCAAGGCTTCATTCAAATTCTGGGTCCATCCCGACAATTACATGGAAGTCAAGACATTCATACTGCGTCGTCTGCCAGTCTTGGTCTTTACCGAGCAGGACGAGAAAGACCCAGAAAACACAGGTCGTCATGAAGACCCTACCATTACGCAGCTCTACTTTGACGACAAGCGGTTCAAGCTATACCTGGACAAATTGGAGCACAAGGAGTCTGCCCGATCAATTTTTGTGCAGTGGTACGGTAATCTGAAGTCCAAGTCTACTGTCTACTTCAACAGAGAAATCACGACTGGCGACGATGACGCTGATTTCGTCTCCACCGGCTTTCCTATCAAGGAGAAATACATCAAAGATTACATCTCAGGCAAACCAGTGCTCGACAAGCAGTTCAAGAAACAAAGGGACCCCGAAGCGTTCGAGACCATGGTCAAAACGATACAGCAAGAAATCACGAGCGACAAGCTAGAGCCGGTCATGCGGGCATCCTACACCCGGACAGCTTTCCAAATCCCCGGAGACGACTCGATCAAGGTCACTTTTGACACAAACGTAGCACTTATTCGTGAGGACTGTCTTGATAAGGAGAGACCTTGTCGAGATCCCGATAATTGGCACCGACATGACATCGACGAGCAGGGTCAAGTCTACCCATACAAGGCAATCAATAAAGGAGAAATCAACAGGCTGCCATTCGGTCTGTTGGAGATCAAGCTCACAAGGATACCAGGTCAAACTGAACCTTCCTGGATCGAGGAGCTGTCATCTTCGCATCTCGTCAAGCCGTCTCCACGATTCTCCAAATTTGCGCATGGAGTCGCTTCACTCTTCGAGAATCATGTCAATCTGTTGCCTTTCTGGTTGCCGGATGCAGACAAGGACATTAGACGTGATCCAAAGACTGCTTACGACAAGAACGACCCAGAATCAGGCTCGTCCTATCCACCAAAAATGGTCTTCACGCCGACAGGTAAGTCTTTGGAGTCAAGTAATCTGGAGGAAGCTTCGAAGAACGCAAAGCGCAATGGAGGCAAAGGTCGAGCATCGAAAGACGGGCCTAGCAGTAAGATCACGAGGACGGATCAGGATGACTCCTTCAATAGCGCTGGTATCGAGATAACAAATTCATCAACAAACACTAACAAATCATATGGCACGGTACACAAAATGAAGAGCTTTGGACAAGTACTGCTGGGCTCGAACAACAGTCAGAGCGACTTTGACACCAGCAAATTGCCACCTGGTGTGCGCAAGCCGGGTAAGCTCATCAAGGACTCCGGACCAGTCAAGGTCGAGACCAAGGTCTGGCTTGCCAATGAGCGAACTTTCATCAAGTGGATGCATGTGGCTTTCCTTTTGACCACTGTGTCCCTGGGATTGTACAATGGAGCCACGTCGAGAAGTGGCAGGATCCTTGGAGCTGTTTATGCAATAATCTCGGTGCTTATGGCACTGTGGGGATACTACATCTATACGAAACGAGCCAACATGATACGCGCGAGGAGGTAAAATCATGCAAAACGTGTCAGATGAATGTGCTAATGTGATAGTCCAGAGCACTTTGACAGTTTCCTTGGACCCATCTTTGTTTGTTTTGCGCTCATGATTTCACTAATTGTAAACTTTGTGTGGAAATTGCAGGAGACTCGGGGCCAGGATCAGACTAATTATATCATGTTTCAAAAGGTTGGACAAAAGTTGGGTCTCTGATCCAGACACAAACATAGACACGCAAAAGCAGCAGTACTGGAAGTAATAACGAATTCTAGTATAGTTTCCAGTATAGTATAATGATGAAGATATAATAAGGAAGGACACTAAGAGTGTGCATTGTACAGGAAGCGGAAACTACTCCCGCGGTAGAAGCTCTGCACTCCACAAACTCACAATCTCCAATCTTTCCTCTCAGCAACCACCACCACCAACCAACAAAAGAACCCATCACAAACAACCAACCTCTGACTCCATGAGACTTATTGCACAGGGTTCAATCGTGAACATAGACGCACACACATAGATCAGTCACAATCATCCAAGACACTCATTGCTCATCTCAGTCAAGCACCATCACGTGAAGACTTCGACTCCTCGACGACAATTTCCCAGCATAGAAGAGACTGGCACAAGTTACTTTTCGAGGACGCGAGAATGAATGATGTGGAGCTTAAACCGAGAAGTCTGCTTGTTGGCAAGCCATTGTTGTACTTTACATCATGCTTCGTCTCTTTGGGCGTCTTCTTGTTTGGTATGACCATCAGTCTCAATTGGGAAGAACAGCAAGCTAATAAACGACTAGGCTACGATCAAGGAGTCATGAGTGGCATCATCACAGGACCGTACTTTAAGGACTACTTTAACCAGCCTTCGTCAGCACAGATCGGCACAATGGTCGCTGTGCTTGAGATTGGTGCTCTTGTGAGTTCTCTGGCGGTAGGCAGGATCGGAGACATCCTTGGACGACGTTTGACCATCTTTTATGGCGCAATCATCTTTGTCATTGGTGGAGCGCTACAAGCATTCACGAATGGATTCTCCATGATGATTGTGGGTCGCATCGTGTCTGGGGTAGGTGTAGGCATGTTGTCCACCATTGTGCCAGTCTACCAGAGTGAAATCTCACCTGCGCACAACAGAGGTAAGTTGGCTTGCATTGAGTTTACCGGGAATGTGGTTGGATACGCATCCAGTGTATGGGTTGACTATGCATGCTCGTACATATCGAGTGATATTTCGTGGAGATTGCCTCTACTCTTGCAATGCATCATGGGAGCCATTCTCGCATTCGGCTCAGTCGTCCTGTCCGAGTCTCCACGATGGCTGCTCGATCACCACCACGATGAAGAAGGTCTAATTGTCCTTGGTAACTTTTATGGTGGTGGAGACCCTCAGCACCCAAAAGCACGAGCAGAGTATCGCGAAATCAAGGAGGCCGTGCTAGTCATGCACTCTGAGGGAGAGCGATCATATGCCGAAATGTTTAGACGGTACAAGCAACGAGTCATCATTGCCATGTCTTCCCAAGCTCTGGCACAATTGAATGGAATCAATGTCATCTCATACTATGCTCCCCTCGTCTTTGAACAGGCTGGCTGGGTCGGCCGAGACGCGATTTTGATGACTGGCATCAATGGTTTGATATACGTCGCATCGACCATTGTTCCATGGTACGTCATTGACCTGTGGGGTCGTCGAGTCATTCTACTTTCCGGTGCCATTCTAATGTGCATTTCTCTGTCCGCCATTGCATACTTTATCGCCATTGATCAATGGTACACGCCAACCTATGTAGTCATCTTTGTGATGATTTACAATGCCAGTTTCGGGTACTCGTGGGGGTAAGCACCTTGCGACTAGAATTCGATTGATACTGACCAGACAGCCCGGTTCCGTGGTTATACCCACCTGAAATTCTACCGCTCAGCATTCGAGCAAAAGGAGCATCATTGTCTACGGCAGCGAATTGGTTCTTCAATTACATTGTGGGAGAACTGACACCGATCCTGCAAGATTCGATTCACTATAAAGTATACCTCATCCACGCCGGCTTCTGTGCCCTCTCGTTTTTGGTGGTATACTTTGTCTTTCCCGAAACGAAAGGCTTGGCACTGGAAGAAATGGACACACTGTTTGGCGACGACTCTGTCTCGCCCACTCCACGAGGCCCAGAATCTCAATCGCTGTTTGGTGGTCCTGACGAGGAATCGGGAGACGGAAATGCGGAACCGCCGGACGAGGAACAGTTGGCGCAATACATCATGGCCATGTCGAAAAAGACAGACTTGTCCTCCTTGTTGGACAAATTACGGGGCGTGCAGGAATCAAGAGGTGAGGCGGACCACGAGCAGGAATGCGGCGGCGGCGGCGGCGAGGGAGACGGTAAAAGCATGGCGACGAATTAGAGAGTACATGTTTTATGTTTTATGAAAATGTGATGATGATACAAAGAATTACAAGTACCTGATTGCCTGACTACTTCTTACTGCTGCTGCTGCTGCTGCTCAGCCTGTTGTTCAGGATGGGCAATCAAGTGATTCGCCAATGTATCCGTACTCTGCGAAAAAAACAGCCGGGCGTCCCTTTTCCCAACATTTAAAATCTCATAGAAATTTCCTCGGGGGACAGTGAATTGTCCACCCTTGCGCAGACGAAAGACGACATCGTGAATCTTGACTTGCACGTACCCCGTGAAAATGAAGAAAAACATGGTATTCTGTTTACTCGGCTTCACGGGCTTCCCCGCGCCCACCGGAATATCCAAAACTCCCGCCGCAAAGTGAGGTTCCTCAGAAAGTGTCTTTTGAAAGAGGATTCCCTGGCCGACGACGGGGTGAGGGTCGTACGCTGAACTAGGAATCGCAAGCACCTTTTTCACCACCCTTTTCGCGTCTTCAAAGCTGCGCACGGCGGCTTCGACCGTGATTGTTTCTTCCCAATCGTCTCCGGCCGTGCCCTCAGAGTCACTCGCATCGGTAGAGGCGTCTTCTTCTTCTTCTTCCCTCTTGATTCGTCTTTTTCGCCGCGATGGAGTGCCCCTTGATGAACCTCGTGCCCGACGACGCGGTTTGTCTTCGATCAGATCGACGTGAATGATTTCCTTGACTTCCGGCAACGTCAGGCCGATTGTCCCGCCGACGGATTTACGACGCGAGCCGCGGCCGTATACCACCTTTTCGCCCCGCCAGAACGCCAATGGAGCGATCTTGAAGCGGGAGGATTTACGTACGCCGTCTTCGTCTTCTTCATTGTCCACGTCGTCGTGGTTGACCGGTTCCCTCCATTTTCGTAGAGGTGAGTGGGAAGCGGTGGATATTTCGGGTTTATTCGCTCGTGAGGGACTCAATGATTTGTGTGATGTGACTTTGTCTTTGTCAATAGTCTTTGCGACCGCCTTGTCGGCCTTTCTCGGTCTTCCTCTCTTCCTCTTGACGGGAGCCTCGACCTCCCCTGTCGATTCTGGGCCATTCTGCTCTGCTGCTTCATCCTCATTAGCTGTCACTGGTGCATCGTCCTGCTCTGACATTGACTTTCGCTTGCGTCCTTTTGTCGGCGGGGGTGGTGATTGTGTCGGCTCGGGTTCCTGCTCTTCTTGGGGCGGCTCGTCTTCTTGGTCATTTATGTACTCGTTAAATGGTGGGTCTGCATCATCATCATCATCATCGTCATCATCATCCGCATCCGCATCATTGGCCGCGGCATCATACGGCACATCTTCGAGCTGGTCATCGTTGTGCAGACTGCCTATCGTGACATCCGCCTCGGCCATCTCGTCTTCTTCATTCATGTCTGGCGGTGCCAACGACTTTGTCGTGCTCCTGGCGTCCTTCTTTGCCGACTGGGAGGCGACTGCCGGTTCGGCGAGATTATCCTCCGACTCGAGACCGGAGTCGACACGGTTAAAGTCGAGTTTTCGCGCAACCTTGGCATTCGTCGACGGATTGGACGGCCTCGCAGGGTCGCGTAGGGCGGATTTTGGGGGTGAGGCAGGGTGTCGAGATGTGCTTCGGACGCGCAAGGCAGGCGAATTGAGATGCGTCTTGGTGGGTGATCGTGAACGTCGCAAGCCCGACCTGAGCGGTGACTTTGGTGGACCTTCGCTCCTCCGCCTGAGTGTGGTCGCGACATCCTGTGCCGAGCTGGCTTCGAGGTCCATGTCCTGATACGATCCGCTGTTTCGTGTCGCACTCTGTACAGATCTGGCGCTCGAGATGTCCTTGCTCGACGGCTTCTTTGCCGTCGTGGTCGGCGAGAAGAAGGCAGACTCGTTCTCAAAGCCATCGCTGCCGCGATGGGCGCCATCGACCCTGAGACCTGTCCTGCGACCGGCGACTCCTATGTTGGTGACGTCCTGGTTGGAGTTGCGGCCCCTACGGTCAGCCTCGCTATAGCGAGTTGACCCAGCCATTGTCGGCTTGTAGTACTGTACAGTAGTACTGTACAGGGAGGGATTGGGAAGAGTCGGGTCGGTCAGTCAGTCAGTCAATCAGTCAGTATGGGATGAATCTGGAGGAGCGTGGATAGGATGGAGGGTATGATGAGTGTATGTAGTGAGTGAGTGAGTGAGTGGGAGTAGTGATTGACAGAGAGAGAGGGAGAGAGAGAGAGAGAGAGGGAGAGGAGATGAAATTGGTTGCCGCGCCCGGAGTTTACCACTCAATACAGAGAGTGGATACAGAGAGTGGATACAGAGTGAACGAACGAACGAACGAACGAACGAACGAACGAACTGAAGGGGAATCGAAGCGGAAGAGAGAGAGAATGAATGGGAGGAGTGGGTGGGAGGAGTGGAAGTGCACGCGTTGGATGTAAACAAAAACAAATCATTCACTCACTCACTCACCCACCCATTCACTCTCATTCATTCATTCACTGACTGCACAGAATATTCTCCGTCTCCTCCATCTACTGATCCACTGATCTACTGATCTACTCATTAATGTGATCAGTACTGTGTACACCCATCCCTTGTCAATTCTTCTACTCCAACTATTACAATCACTACTACTATTACTACTACCACTACTACTACCACTATAATTGACTGTCAACTCTTATTCCGTCCCTTGCCTCATCACTCACAGTAGTCCCGGAATTGTCACATGTCGTGGCAACCACCCTCCACAACTTGTTCAAATGCCTCCCTCACCGATTCATACTCCTTCATCACCCCGGTCCCCGCCGCCATTGCCCAAGACAGGGGTGTGGAATGTATCCTGGGCGTGGACGAAGCAGGCCGAGGTCCCGTGCTGGGTCCAATGGTATACGGCGTCTCTTACTGCTCGATCGAGTACGCAGAAAGCATCGCGGGCCACGGATTCATGGACTCCAAAGTCCTGAATCACGGTACCAGGGAATCCCTCCTCCGCCGGATCTGCGACGACTCTGACGGCCTGTCGCGCGAGCTTGGTTGGACGGTACGCGTCATGTCGGCACGGGACATTGGGTCCGGCATGTTACGTCCCACCGCACCCTACAACCTCAACGCACAGGCCCACGACACCACGATCCAATTGATCCGCGACGTCCTCCACCAGGGCGTCAACGTCCGCCAAATCTTTGTCGACACGGTCGGCCCGCCAGAGACATATCAGGTCAAACTGCAGCGCGAGTTTCCCATGACGCAAGTCACTGTCTGCAAGAAAGCAGACT
This sequence comes from Taphrina wiesneri, assembly GCA_005281515.1. Classification (NCBI taxonomy): domain Eukaryota; kingdom Fungi; phylum Ascomycota; class Taphrinomycetes; order Taphrinales; family Taphrinaceae; genus Taphrina; species Taphrina wiesneri. The sequence goes on along the minus strand of RHGK01000009.1, from coordinate 330,898 downwards.
CGCTCTTTCCCATCGTCTCGGTCGCCAGTATCTGTGCAAAAGTCACCCGTGACAAGGCACTCTTGTCGGCCGTGGCCCCGAGTGATGCCGTCTTCCCTGAACCAGTCGACTCGCGACCCGACCAGGTCGACAGCGCCAAGCGCAAGAATGAATTCGACAGCGACGTGTCCGAGTCTGAAGACAAAGTCACGTCGTCGGACGGGGAATTGCGGCGGGACCAGTCGTTTGTGGACAAAGTCTCCACCGGTCCATGGGGATCAGGCTACCCCTCTGACGCACGCACGCAGCGCTGGCTCAAGGACGCCATGCACCCCGTCTTTGGGTGGTCCGGACCCGTCAGGTACTCTTGGTCCACAGTCAAGGACATGCTCGACGGCGCAGGCAAGATGGGCAACAAGCGTGAGGCAGTCAAGGTCGATTGGTCCGAGGATGCAGAAGTCGAGGAGGGACAGCAGACGTTGTCCTTCACCGGGGCTACCACCAAAAAGGCAGGATTCAGTGTCGAGAATCACTTTGGAAACAGTGTTGGCGTCAAAGGATTCGCTGTTCAACAAAACACTACAGGACACGTCTTGTCACAGTGATCGTGGCACAGGACGGTGCTATCCTAAAGACCATTCTTGAGGTCGTCATCAGGCACGGTCAGGTGGACGGATCCAGCCTGACTACTCGCTCTGATCGTGCCGGATGCGATATCCTCAGACCGACCAAAGTACCCATCGACCATTCGGGACGTCCATGTCCGCTTGTCTGATGTCACCACAAGCGACCTCGGTATCTCTATATGTCCCAACGTTGCCTCGAGATGTACTCTGGTGCTCACTTCAGGCTCTACTGACACGGACACAGATCCATACTTGGCACTCGCTGCAATGTCCACTAGACGAACCAGTCTGGAATCAAGAGCGATGCTGCCTGCCTCTGTAGATATATCTACCGACCTCGGATCTTCGATGTCACTGCCATCTTTTGGTTCGTTAATGGCAACATGGATTGACCCGGCATCCGATCGAAGAATTGTTTCGCGTCCCTGAATCAAATTACCCCTTACGTGTCCAGCACTTGTAGTGATCTTCTGAGACGTCGCAACAAGTCCACCGTCAATGCTGATGCTGCCGGCCTTCAGATCGGCCACAAAGTGGTCAGCGTGCAAAACAGAGTCATGAGTTTTGATGCTTCCAGCATCCAGTGAAATTTCGAGAGTGTTAAAAGTGCTCTTGACGGAATCAATCACCACATTGCTGGCCTGTGCATCAACGATTAGATGGTGTATGATATCAGGTAGATAGACGTGCGTGACTGAGACAACGCACTCTCGCTGCACACTTGAACCAACGCCGGTGCCATCAATCACGAAAGCGACATCGTTATTGTCCTGTGTCAAGGTCACTTGTGTCTGCAGTGACTCGTCAGATAGGAGGACTTCATAGTCCACGAGAACCACGTCCTCCTTGCCTTTGTGCAGAACGATTGACTCTTTGGTCTCGACATGAAGCGAGTGATGAGTGCGTGATATGATGCGTGAAAGTGCAGCAGGGTCTAGTCTTGCATGTGTGGTGAAAGGATTCCATGGGATGGTTGCCCTATCGCACGGATGCATACGCAAGTCGCGAATTGTACTCGCTTGGGCTATGGGTACCAAGAGATGGATTAGCAGAATCTGGAGCTTCATTCGTGTCTAAGAATCAGGACTATCTGTGCAATGGACCCATGTTGCAAGACAATGATGACTTTTATCATTTGCGATTGACAGCGCAACCATGAGTCTGCAACATCCCGCGGCTCCGCCAACAGTGCTGATTGAAGCCACCCGTTGTTTTCTGTTCTCATGGTTCACAGGAACATTCTGGCGAGGACCCGCAGTCATGAAACGATTAGCAATCTCCAGTCGCAAGCCCGCAAGCCTCAGAAGCGTTTCCCGCATGTATTTGGGATGGGTTCAATTATACATCTGCGTGTTGTGAAGGATAGATTGCAGACTCCGCGCTTGATTTAGAGGCCACCAAGGCACTCTATTGTTTGCACAGCGCGCGAACTTTGCCCTCAGACAGTCCAAATAGATACAAGATGGCGTCTAGTTGTCCGAAGCGAATTCGTGCGGGAGCTTCGCGTTGTACCTTTTCCTTTGCATGAATAGCCACTCCAAGGCCAGCAGTGTTCAACATTGGCAAGTCGTTCGCGCCATCTCCGACCGCAACAACTTGTTCGATGCGACAACCAATTTCTGCTTGTAATCTGAGTAACAGTTCCTTTTTCATTTCTGCGTTGACCACAGGCCCGTATGTGACGCCTGTCAGTAATCCGTCCTTGACCTCGAGATTGTTTGAGTACATATCATCGAGTCCCAACTCCTTTTGCACATATGAAGCTAGAGGCACAAACCCACCTGAGATGACTGCCAATCGACATCCCATCCTTTTCAGTGCTCGACAAAGTTCTCGCGCTCCGGGAGCAAACGTGATTCGTTCCTTGACCTTGTCAAATACGTCTTCAGACAAGCCACGTAACAATGCCACTCGTGCAGCGAGCGAGGCAGTAAAGTCGAGTTCACCATTCATTGCTCTTTTCGTGATGTTGGATACTTCATCTTCCACCCCAGCATACGATGCAAGCAGATCGATACATTCTTGCTCAATCAAAGTCGAGTCCATGTCGAAGACTACCAGGCGAGGATAATGTCTCCAGCAGTCGTCTTGACGGACTATCAGATCTTCGTCTGCCAAGGACATGATCAGATCATGCGTGGGTGGATTGTCAGTCCTGTACTGTGAAACGAGTGGTGCTAAGCTCGAAGCATTGACATCGCAAAACTCCGTACGAGACACCTTGTCATCCCGGAGAATCGACGTTACTGCATACATTCTGGGAATTCCTAGTATACTCTCAGACCTGCAGACTAATTTCAGTGGCAGTAAGGATGTTCTTGAATTCCAAATGTCTCGGTACTTGTAGTTGTAAGTTTGGTCAACCAATAATTTTTGGATTGTGGCTCAGTTGCAGAATTTGATCAATCCTCCGTAAAGTGATCAGTCTTGTCAAGTCATTACACAGAAGCTCAGTGATGGTCAGATGATGATGAATCTTTGCAGGCAAGTATTCCGTTGACACAAGCGTGCACAAAATGCGATTACAAACAAAGATATCTATAAGAAATATTCTGGACAAACGGTTCACTCTTTTTCTATCTGATCAATGCTCTCCACAGCCTTGTCCACACATTCCTTCGGTTTTACACCAATCTCGATCGCCTTCAACTCACCGCCTTTCTTGAAAACCCAATGGCACCTCAGGGCGGTTTTCTTCTCATTTGACGAACCTCCAAGCAAGGACAACAACACCTTCTTTGGATCACTCAAAAGTGGATACTGGAAGCCCTGCTTGTTCTTAAACTTTGACTGGGCGTTGACAGTGTCGGTACTGATACCATAGACCTTGTATCCTCTGGCTGTGATCTTTTCATAGTTGTCACGATAGGAACATGCTTGAGAAGTACATCCAGGGGTGCTTGCTGCAGGATAGGAGAAGAGCACGATACCATGTTCCTTGGCCACAGATAAGAGGTTCACATCATTGTCAGAGTCGTCCTTCAACGTGATGTCAGTCAAAGTGTCTCCTATTGTAATCTTACTGAACTTCGACTTCTTGGCCGGCGTCTCTTCGACCTCATCCGTTGTCTTCGTCTTGTCCTTGGCTTCCACATCAGTAGCCTCGACAGACTTCTCGTTGCTCTCCAGAGGTTCCACTTCAGATTTGATGTTCTCCTTTTTGTTTGTAGAAGGTCTCTTTTCCTCAGCCTTGTTCAATGCGGGCCTGGCTGCAGTCCTGCTTGACCGCCGTGGTTCGGTATGGTCTGCAGCGTCTGATTTACGTTTGACAGCCATGAAATCGCTTTGATAAATTCTAAGCGCTGTACTAGTCGTTACAAAGGGATTTATGCAGAGGATGGCCAACTACTGCCCGTGTTTACTTGTATAACAGATTGCAATCAGGAAGCACTGCTGAACCTTGGAAGCCTGCCAAATTCCAGGTTGAGCGAAATTGCGGAGCCGGCGTATCATCCTTTCTGAACATCCACGGTTGATCATAAACTGTGCAGATCCAAAACCTTACGAAAGAGTCAGAGAGTCAAAAGAAGTTTATCACTGCAGAAGCTCGCGTGCTCGTTTGAGCGTGTTGTCTGGCTACTGGCCTCATATCAATGCTCCTAGAACTGTAAATCACATTGCATTGTGCACAAGTCTTGGCTGTTGTTGCTCAATCTAGACATGACATTGGCTAGTACAGAAGTCAAGCCTTCATCCTCAACAATTGAGGAGTCTCATGTTCATCAAGTCTACAACAAGATAGCCACTCATTTCAGTAACACTCGTTACTCTCCCTGGCCCATAGTACGAGACTTCTTGCTTTCTCGTACACCTGGTAGCGTGGGTCTCGACATTGGTTGCGGCAATGGCAAGTACTTGGCTGTTAATCCGGATATCTTCGTCATCGGCAGCGATAGAAGCGAGGGTCTGACTAAGATTGCGTTCGAGAAAGGTCACGAGGTGCTGCTGTGCGACGGCCAAGATACACCTCATCCACTGAATCGATTTGACTTTGTTATTTGCATTGCCGTGATACATCACTACTCTTCACCGGAGAGGCGGCAGGCTGCCATCAAGCACATCTTATCATTGCTCAAGAATGATGGAGAAGGGCTCATCTACGTATGGGCCTTGGAGCAAAAGACGTCTAGAAGGGGTTGGGATGGTGGTGACCCGCAGGACATTATGGTCCCTTGGAAGACCGTGGAGGACGGCAGGGAAGTAGTATACCAGCGATACTATCATCTTTACAAGCAAGGTGATCTCGAGGCAGACGTCAGCGCAGTTTCTGGACAAGTCATAAGCAGTGGTTATGATAAGGACAACTGGTGGGCCGTGATAAAGAATCCCTGATGCTCTCACTCAGAACAATTAAAATGGAAGACCATATGATACATGATTTTCGACCCGCATCAACCTCGAATCTCATCAAATCGCCAATCGCTGTACACCCATGCAGTTTCTAGCCAAGTCCAATGGTTTCTCGGCATGCTAAAGCACTCAACAACAACCTCCAGCTTTCTTACCGTCAAAGGCTGGAATGATACCACCTTTAGCCTGCCTAATTTTGATGCCATTAGACTTGTCATTCAGGTCAAAGACTCCTTCTTTGATATTCTCGTAGACCTTCTTAGCCACAGCCTCGAAAGCTTCCTCGACATTGTCTCCGGTCTTGGCTGATGCTTCCACAAACAGTACCCCATTGTCGTCTGCCCATTTTTGCGCTTCCTCCGTACTGACTTGACGATTGTCACTCAAATCTGCTTTATTTCCAACCAGTGCGACTGCAATGTTACTGTCGGCGTGTGTACGCAGATCGGATAGCCAAGTTATGGCATGTTCGAACGTGAGCCTCCGTGTTATGTCAAAGGCAAGCAAAGCACCAGTTGCACCTCTATAATACGATCGAGTCACAGACCTAAACGACTCTTGCCCAGCAGTATCCCACTAGAGCATTAACTTCCATTGGACACTGTCTCTGTATGGGTCTCACAATCTGTAACTTCATTTTTGTATTGTCCACATCCACGATTCGCGCGCCGAACTCGACCCCGATAGTCACATCATGCGTATTCTAAGACTTGAGCATGATTCTTTCTGCGATGCAAGGACTCCGAACCATATACGTATCATCAGTCAAGCGCAACATCAGATTCGATTTCCCAACACCCGAATCTCCAATGATCACAAATTTGACGATGTACTGATACGGCGCAGGGTCTGCCATATCGAATAGTCGACTTGTCTTTGCCGGTATGCAGTGATCAGCTATTCGACACCAGATTCACAGATAGAGCATCTCGTCGAGCTTTGGTCGCGGCTAAGCTCGAGCTGATATGCATGCGCATGCGAAACCGAACATGAGCGCACTTTGTGTACGAGGCAAACGACCGCCATCTAAATGGTTCAATCAAACTTGTACCACTGCAGCTGCAGCAGCTGCAAGCTCCGTCACTGAGAAGACAACTTGATTGCAAGCAAATATCTCAATAGGTCAAGAACAGTCATCTGTCTATGAAGCCTCGTAGGGCGACATCATTCTTGGGGAGCTTGAAATTGTGACTTCGGTGACCCATAACCACAGACACTAAACTGTTCCACCATACCATCACCTAGACCCTAAGTTGTGTCTAGCACACGGGCAGGTGCTCTTCCGTTTGAAAATCATGACTGTGATAAGGGTCACTCCGATCACCAACCATTCGGTTATTGAGCCGTGAACGCCAGCAGGATGGTAAAAATCCTTACATGGAATGTGGCAGCCTTAAGACCACTGCCACCAAAACTTGCAGGCCAATCTCTGGGCACATTCTTCAAAGCACATTCAGCAGACATAGTCTGTCTACAAGAAACTAAAATTAGTGACTACTCCAAGCTCACGAAGGATCTGGCGGTCGTTGATGGCTACGAATCTTTCTTCTCGTTCTCAGGTAAAGGTTATGCTGGGATAGCCACATTTGCCAGAAAAGGCTCAACTCGGTGGTGGACAGACAACCCATTCAATGTCGACATTGGATCAATCAAGGAAGTAGAAAAGGGTGCACCCAAGAAGCTTGCAGATCCGGATACTGATCCTGATGTGTCAATTGGTCGCTGCGTACTTACTGATCACGGATCATTTCTGCTGCTGAACATCTACGCGCCCAATGCCGGTCGCGGAGAGGAGTATCTGGCACGAAAGTTCACGTTTTATCGTATCTTGGCAGACTGTGTGCGTAAATGGACGGAAGCCGGACGCCAAGTGATTGTCACTGGAGATATCAACACTGCCCATAGCGAGCTGGACATTTACAATCCAGAAAAGTACAAGACAGGGACCGGCTTTCTGCCCGAGGAGCGACAATGGATAAGCAAACTGCTTCACGATTATGACATGAGTGACGCTTTTCGTGCGATCTATCCTGAGAAGCGGAAATACAGCTTCTGGGACCAGCGACGTCAGCAGAGAGCGCCAAACAATGGATGGCGTATTGACGCCTTTTATGTGTCTAACACACTGCTTTTCCCTGAAGACCGCCTTTCGAAGGATGCTAAAGATGATGGGACAGATAGTGAGATTCTCAACGATGTTTTCGGCTCTGATCACTGCCCAATTTTCTTATCACTACCAAAAGTCGTGCTTGCTGACACGTACAATTGTAAAGATGCTAGCAGCAATCGGCCATCTCTTAATCCTCGGCGAATAGACGGATTCTTTAGCAAGGCTGCTCGTGGACAGGGTGCAATCAAGAGGCAGGCGACAGACACTGATGATGAATGTGAAACCAATAAGAAGACTAAAGCATCAGCATGAGATTGACATGTGATGTGCAATTGTTTGCAAGAAACTCGACGAATGCACGATTTACAAGTTCCTGACTGGTCTGTCAGACGGCACACTCATGTTGCATCCTGATGCTAGTACCACTGATACTTGGAGCGAAGGCTCTGTGTATCATCCAGAGTGCTCTCATCCCCTGTCAGGATGACCTTCCTCTTTGGGACAAGCAGCAGTGGCTGAGGAGAGGCTGCCATGTCTGCCAAGGAAGTCTGTCAAATTTTGGGAAATTGAGCGGAAATGCAAAAAATCCGGGGTAACACACGCATCCCATTCATGGCTTTTTTTGCCTAAATTTTTACTGCAAATCACACCATTCAACGTGTGGTCGGCGTCTCCTGAGTATTGTCTTCAGCTCTTTCTCAGACACACTCTTATTGTCTATCATCTGCCCTTCGGTACAGCACAACGATCGCGAGAATACTCCAGGATAATCGTACGTCTTGGCAAGATGTCTGCTGTCAGCATTGCTGCTGCCGAAGCCACCAGATCGTACGAAATAGAGGAAGATAAGTTTGCACAACTGAGCAATAAGCATAATGCTTCGAAAAACATCACACAGGTCCGTGAGAAGGATGCGACTGATGACGAAAACTCCATCAGCGGTAGCAATGTAAATCAGAATAGTCCTGACGGATCTCCAAAACTCAAGCGAGAACTGAAATCTCGACACATGCAGATGCTCGCCATGGGCGGAACCATAGGGACAGGTCTCTTTATCGGATCCGGCACTGCATTGCAGAATGGTGGCCCTGTAGGCTGCTTGCTTGGGTATCTCTTGGTCGCACTCATCGTCTTCTGCGTCATAATCTCGCTTGCAGAGATGTGCACTTTATTCCCTGTGTCTGGCAGCTTCACTCACTATGCTGCACGATTTGTGGACCCTGCTCTTGGATTTGCGCAAGGTATACCATTTATGAGATGCCAAGCCGAATGCTAATTGTACAGGCTGGAATTACTTCTACTGCTGGGGCATTGCGATTCCGTTAGAGCTTGTTGCGGCTGGAATTGTCATCACTTACTGGGACACGAAAACGAACATCGCAGTATACATTACAGTGTTCTTCATTCTGATTGTGGCTATCAACCTGCTCGGTACGAAGATGTATGGTGAAACTGAGTTCTGGTTATCTGGACTCAAAGTGATCACAATTCTCGGGTTGTTGATACTGGGAATAGTATTGATGCTTGGTGGTGGTCCGACGCACGACAGAATTGGATTTCGATATTGGAAGGAGTATGGCGTCTTGAATCAATACAACGATATTCCAGGCTCTCTAGGTCGTTTCCTAGCAATTTGGTCGACATTTGTAAACGGTGCTTTCTCGTATTCTGGCTCAGAGCTCGTGGCTGTGACTGCAGGAGAGAGCAAGGATCCACGTCGCAACATACCAAAGGCTCTGAAGAAAGTCTTCATTCGACTCGTGGTGCTGTACTGTGGTAGTGTCTTTGTCATTGGTGTTCTCGTTCCTTACAACAGTCCTCAGCTGGTATCTGCCGCCAGCTCCGCGTCGACAGCCGCTGCTTCACCATTTGTCATCTTCATCAAGAATGCTCAGATCAAGGTTTTGCCAGACATTATCAATGCTGTCATTCTGACTGCAGTCTTGTCAGCAGCCAACTCGGATCTATATGCAGCAAGTAGAACTCTTTATGCTCTGAGTACGCAGACGAGCTCGATGACACCCAGGCTTTTCAAAAGAGTGCCAAAGACGGGACCTTTTAAGAACCTGCCTGTCTGGTGTGTAGTCGTTACTTCACTGCTAGGATTCCTTGCATACCTCAACCTCAGTTCGGGAGCCACAGTCGTGTTCAATTGGCTGGTCAACCTCTCGACAATCGCGGTGCTGCTTACCTGGTGCTTCATCTGTGTTTCGTATCTTCGGTTTTACTACGCTTGCAAGGTGCAGAAGCTCAATCGAGATGAGTTGCCATTCAAGGGACCATTTCAGCCATACCTGGCATGGACTGGTACCATCGCCACATCACTCATCATCCTGTTCTCTGGCTTTTATGTCTTCCTGGAAGGCAACTGGAGCGTCAGCAGTTTCTTGACTGCGTACCTAGGAGCACCAATTTATGCGACCATGTACTTTGGCTACAAATTGATCATGAAGACCTCAATTATTCCGCTTGCTGAGATCGATCTGCAGACTGGCAGGAATGACTCTGATATACAATTGGAGCATAAGGAAGGAGAAAAGACGTGGTTGAAGAAAGTCTACAGTGCAATTTTGTAAATATACTTGTCCAGCGATGGGCATATGCATACGCGAGCTATGTCGAAGCATAAAAAGCATGATATAACAATTTGGGATGATTCCTCTACACAAACAGCCCGTCCACATGTATATACAAAGCAGGCCGTCGTGGTGTTGTTAAGTCGAAGGAGGTCGAGCTCGAGCAAAGGATGCTGCAGATGGATGTCACTTCAGCGGGTGGCTTGAGAGTGATGGCTTTATTCTGAACAGACGACTGGGCAAGCACAAGAGAAGAGAACATCGGGGCCACACCAGGGTTGGCGTTCGGAACAGAGCTAGATGCGGTATTCGTTCTCGTAAGTCGACTGCAACAGCTGCAAGCTTAAGCCTGTGGTTTTGCTGTAGAGAGAGCGGGGTCCAGATGAGATTGACGTTGACGGCCATATGCATGCTCTCAAGAGCTGCAGTGATTTGTGGTTGTAGATATCATGCTAATAACTAATCTGCAGTTGACACTATCGTTCATTTGTAGAAATGTTCTGTATCGCAATAGACTTCACAACTAACGGGCAGACTACAGCCATTCCGATCCATAAGCTAAACAGCCATCAGATCTGCAATGGCAACGGTGCCCAAGCGGAATATGAACGCTATAGCTTCTCTCTGCACGAACCCGTTCCCACTAAATTGATCTTCCGTCTCGAGCTACGACCCTTCACCAGGTAGTCCGACTGCGAGGTAGCACCGTAGATTGATAAAACAACGCAGGCATCTAGAAGAAGACGCAAGACCGGTGCCGAAACCTTGTTCGGATCTCACGATGAGCATGGATCTATCCTTGGACGATCTGCTCTCCCCTGGTTCGGATCCGTGGCCGGGCTTGCTTCATAGCCACCGGTCCACGATAACCCACCAAGAGACCACAGCCACGGAGTGCACTCGAGTTTGGTGGAGTATCAGTTCAAAATATCCTCCGCACATTGACATTCACGCTGCCTTGATTCTTGTGCGCGTGTTTGCTCACGAGAGGCACAACAGGCAATGGTATACTCCAAATATGATACATTGGAAGGTCCAGTAAATTCAAGTGCTTGCATACTCACTGGATCTAAAGCTATCTCTATAGTTACATGTGTTGCACTTGACAAAGTACGAGCGAGCAGGAGGTTCAGCGCGTGTCCACCAGCAGACGAGAGCCTGGTGATGGGGGGGGGGGGGACAGGCAGCCAAGGAAGTTAAAGAGAGGATTTGTCCCTTTCAAGGGAACAGAAGGTGCCAAGCAACCTTGGAAGCCAATCACCGAAAATCTCGCGGATCCCACCTGCTGGCTCCCACATTTTGTCCGCCCGCCCATCCATTCATCCATCCACGTCCATCGGCAGCAGGAGCTTGTCTCTCCATGTTGTCCGCGCCATATGCCCATAGTAGCTGCTGACCTACACACTCTTATGTCTTTGGTCTGTCCATCAACTCAACGCTCTCGTCAGTTAAACGCGTTTGTAGCGTGACCGTTTGTGACTCACCCCGGACTCTGCCAGGTCTTGACGACTCGCACCCCCGCGTGCTACTGTCGGCCTCATTTCAGACGATTTAGCGAATCAGTGTGACACGGATCACGTTATATACCTGTGTCCTTGCCGACCCGACTCTCTACAAATCTCCACCCCGCGATCGCCTTCGACAGATCTCTTGTAAACGATAGCAAATTCTTCCTGGAGTACAATTATAGCGATGAGTTCATCAGCTCGAATGCCACTCTACAAGGTGACAGTGCTTGGTGACGGAGGAGTGGGCAAGACTGCTCTGACGATTCAGGTACGTGATTGACAGGACCTTTGACAACAGAGGAACTTATTCGACCCAATCCGCAGCATTTCTGACACTCGCTAGCTTTGTCTAAACCATTTCGTAGAGACATATGACCCCACGATAGAGGACTCCTACAGGAAACAATTGCAGGTGAATGGCGTGCAGAGCTTGCTAGAAGTGCTTGACACTGCCGGACAAGAAGAATACACGGCCTTGCGCGATCAGTGGATTCGAGACGGTGATGGTTTCGTCTTGGTATACTCGATCGCGTCGCGCAGCACATTCGACAGGATTCGCAAATTTGTGGAACAGATATCACGAGTCAAGGACATGGACTTTCCGGAAATCCCGGTGGTTATTGTAGGCAACAAGTCAGACAAGACACTGGAGCGCGAAGTCAGTGCGACAGAAGGCAGACAGCTTGCGCAGGTTCTCGGATGCGGCTTCATGGAGACATCGGCCAAGACGGGCACTAACGTAGAGGAGTCTTTTCACGCTGTCGTCGAGGCCATTCGCCAGTCGCGAGAAGGGATAGTCAAGCGCTCGGAAGCACCAGAGGCACCAGCAGTACAAAAGTTGCAGAGCGGTGCACCCACCGCAACCTCTACCAAAACAAAAAAGAATAAAAAGTGCATCATCATGTGAAGGAGAAGGATCGGACGTAGGACTCCGACTACTGTGATAGCTTGAAATGATGCCAGCAGCAACAATGTATACTACCGCGACCGAGTGTGGAGGGCATCTATAGACTAGCGCGTTTTGGCATGCACTATTAATATTTACTTTAGGTTCAGATGCTGATATTTGGTTTGTTTCGATGTGGGAGTGGTACAAACTAGTGTGGAGAAATCCAACTCGTTCTGCAAGCTCTACTCGCGATTGGTGTAAGTACATCATACGAGCGATCGACATAGCACGCAATGAGGAGTGCAAACCCGATCGCTGGAATGCTGTATTTGCCATTTAAAGTAAAGAACGAACGAACCAAGCCAGAGACGGCACGCTTATTTTCGCGAAGCGTCAACGGCACTTAAGCTTGCAATCGCGGCATGCATGGTAGAGTATAGGTTGCAACGTTGATCAATGATCGACATGACGAGCCGCTGACTACTAATCTTAAACATATCGTGCGACTCTTTTCCCTACGAGATAGCGACGCATTATCAAAGCCGCCGTAGACAGGTACTTGGTTCACCACGGCGCTACCTTGATGTACTCAACAGCCACAGACCTCGATCGAGAGTGTTACTAAGCAAGTTCCGACTCATCATCTCTTCGTACTGCTGCTCGCAAGTGCGTTGATCAGCCAGTGAAGATCTGGTGTTTCCAAGACTAAACTGAACTTAGCCTACTTTTGCAGCTGTATTTTCGAGCCTGCAGTGGCTATAGTTAGTTAGCTACAGCGTATAGCTTAAGCTTCATCAGCTGCAGCTCTATAGCCAGCACTCGGAACCTTGGAACGCTTGACATCGGCAATGTCCGTGTATATTTGTGCACGTGAAGTCCGGAGCCGTTACCCCGCGACGAAATGCTCCGATGGAAGCTGATCATGCATAGACCATTTATTGGAATTGTTGCATGACAAATCCAAGCTATATGAAATCTAATTGCACCGTGACTGTAAACTATCGTCTCACAGGCGCCGTATAATTTCAAAAGTGACAGGAGAAGCAAACTCAGATGGCAGACACGACGCCGATAGTACAGACCATTGCTGGACCTGTGCAGGGATTCATTGACACCCATCTGCTCAGTGAAAGATCAACAAAGTCATTGCCCAAGTCGAACGAGATTCCAGTACAAAAGTACTTGGGTATACCATTCGGTCAGGCTGAAAGGTGGACACAAGCGACTCCGGTCGAATCATGGACACAAACGAAGGAGTGTTTCGAGTTCGGTCCCCAGTGTCCGCAACCTCCGGGCATGTTGAACCCGATCCTGAGAAAGGCTACACCAGGAATAGATCTGCGCGAACACATCGGTTCTTCCGAGAAGGACATGTTCACCGTCAGTGTCTTTGCAACAGAGGGCGTCAAGGAGGGCGACAAGGTTCCTGTCATGGCATGGATCTATGGAGGAAGTTGGAAGGACGGATCGAATTCTTCCATGTTCTATGACCCAACCAATATCATCCGATCAGCCAATCGTCCTATGATTGTTGTTTCTATCAATTACCGCGTAAATATATTTGGATTTTTTGCGTCTAAAGACTTGGTCGACAGTGATGGACTCGTTGGAAACTATGGAGTCAGAGATCAATTGTTGGGATTGAAATGGATCAACAAGAATATCGAGAACTTTGGTGGAGATGCAGACAATGTGACGATTTTCGGAGAGAGTGCCGGTGCTGCTAGTGTTGGCTGGCAAGTCGGTGGTATTGACCCAATTTTCAGGCGTGCCATTGCTCAGTCGGGTGCTGCATCCACCATGGGCTACCAAAGCGTCGAGGCACATGAAAAGACATGGCAGTTGCTGCTTTCTTGGTCCAAGATTGACCTGAACGATCCCGACAGGGTCAAAAAGGCACGCGCCTTATCTGCGGACGAATTGTTAAAGTTCCTGTCTGCTCACCCAGCCCTGCAGTGGGCCGCTTGCATCGAGTCTGGACCAAAAGCAATTTGGGCACAACATCCCGACGTCAGAATTGCCAAGGGTGAGTACGTCGAGTCGCTGGAGTCATTGATCGTAGGGTGTACACAGGACGAAGGCAGCATCTTCACTCAATTTTTCGGCATGGAAAAGTCGCAAGGACCCGTCGACAAGTTTCTCGGAGCGTTCGGCGAGGCAGGACCCTATATCAAGAACTACTATCATGGCATAGAAGATGTTCAGAGCCACAAAGGTAGCTTGACTAGTCATCCGGTATCTCGATTCCTTCACGATGCACTCTTTGACGGCCCGGTGAGATTCTTTGCCGAGACAGTCAGCAGTACACCTCATGCAAAGACTGGAAGGAAGGTTGATGTCTACTTGTACAAGTCCGAGGCTATTCTTCCTGGCTGGGCTACACTCAATTGGGGGGCGCACCACTTCAGTGAGGTTCCATTTGTGTTCAATTCGTCTCCCTTATGGAAGAACGACGCGCTCTCACCCGAAGGAAAGACTGCCGCAAACTTTGTCAAGAAGTGGACTTCCTTTGCATTCACAGGCGAACCAGGTGCTGATTGGCCAAAATACACGGTGGATGACAAGAGACGTTTGGTATTGCAGAACGGAGGGGAGCAACGAGTAGAGCCAGTCTCGGAAGGAGCATCAGAAATGGGGCTCCTCATCTTCTCAAATATCATTAGAGCTCGATGGGGCATAGAAGAGAAGAAGGGTGAGACAATGTCCAGAATATAGGAGATATATGGAAACGGTAAAATCTACATTCTGGGCAGTGTACAAGCATCAATCTTTGACTCCAATGAAAACGCATCTGAGCATATGCATATGCTACCAGACTTTACGAGGTCAGGCATCGGCACGAGGAATCTGCATTCGGAACAATCCTATACTGCACAATTTTCCCGGGAGATCGAGCTTATAGACTCGAGCTCAGGACAAGTGAAACAAGAGCAGTGTCTTATTGATTAGTGAAGCAATCAATCTGGCATTCCTGCTGTACCAGGATCACATCTCCCATGCAGAAGAGTCCTGCAGACCATCTGATGCTCCTCGGTGCTCCACAGCAGCAGCAGCAGCAGAACATTCTCACACAATTGATACTGATCACATAGATGTCCCACCCATGATTAATCCTCATCATCCGGTCATCAATGGTAGCAACTGCAATCAGACCATTTCATTACTCCTTATTTCTCTGAACCACTAGTTCGTGCTCATGGACATAGCTAAGTCGCTACTCTGAGGTCGCAGGATACCATGGTCAATCCTATTCTTGTCGGCGAGTCGCTGTCGAGCTCAGTCCTCCAGCAGACATGTCTTGTCAAGACTCTGAACGATCTTGGTGAAAGACAGCCGCGAAGGCAGTCATCTCAGAGTTCTGCTAGAAATCACGTCTCTCGAAGACACTCATATCGGAGATCACAAACTGGCGAAAAGTCTCGAACTTCCGTGGGTGAAGATGAGTCAATGCAGCATGAGTGGCGATCAAAGACCACTAGTCAATTGACGTTGGCATCGAGCGTACAGGACAACCTACTTGAAGAAGTCTTTAAGCTTCAAGCAGCTCTTGATAACGCAAACTCGAGATTGACCGCGGCACTGACTCAGAATGACTTGTTACAGTATGACCTCAACGAGGCACAGAATGAGATTAAGACTCGGGACAAAAGTAACCAACCGCAATGTTGCTAAATGGCGCACTGACATGCTAGCATGCAAGGATCTGAGATCAGAGGCTACACTCCGTGCCAAGGATCACAATCTGGCATTGTCCCAGACTCTTGAGGACATGAAGGCCCTCGAAACGAAACTCGAAGTGGCGAAGAAGGTAGAGGAGAGGTATAGTCGCACTATAGCGACACAGAAACGAGATATCGAATTTCTTGAAGAAGTGCAATATCAACTGGAGGGAGACATTCGAGAGCTAAAAACAAACCTGGAAGAGGCTAACCATCAATTGAAAGACCTACATACCGCAAACAAGATTGCGGAGGCGTCTCTGGTCAGTAAGGAAGTGATGCGTGCAAACGCTGATGGATCGCTTACAGCGTCTACCAGACATGACACACAGGTGCACAATATTCCGATCCATCAGCGAGATAGCTATCTCATGTCTGGTCACAGGGCTTCCATCGCCTCAACCCTGGCCAATGGTTCCCCGGGTCGAAGAACACAAACGGATCGACGCAATTTGGCACTTTCAATTAGTTCCTGTTTATCACAAGAATCGTTGCAGACGGTCAACTCTGTTGCCACACCAAGTCTGGCGAATGAGGCAAATGATTGGTTGGAGCATGTGCCCGAGACGTCCGCGCAAGATGACGAGTCCTTCTCTCAGCGTCCATTGCATTTGGCGGCCAAGAGCTTAGGACAGGAGCTTGAGGCGATCAATGATGAAATTTTGTGCCCAGGAGTGGTTGAAGGCAAACAAAACGTCGTGGACAGCTGCTCACCAGAAGAACACGAAAGCCAAGGACAGATGACGGCAGACGCGCTTAGTGCTACGGCTGTCTCTGATCCAACCTCGGTTTCTCCTCGCGCAGAGTACATCTCCGTCGGTGTCCAGACTGAGTACGACTATGTCTCGCTTGCTGCAGAGTGGCGAAAGTCGCTTCGTCTTGACGAATCTGACATGGCTAGATCTTCCACAACGAGCACTCGAGCGAAGATAGAGACCACATCCAGTGTGTCAAGTACTGAGGACGACGCGACTGTGATCGAACAATGCGATGATGATGATGATGATGCCGTTGGTGAAGACGTGCAACAATTGAACATCGGTATAAAACGTCCCCGCACATCTCACCTGTTCGAAGTTGTCGATCATGAAGGTAACACGGAAATGAAATTCTGTCGTGTGGACCAATTAGAACAAAACATGGTGCCAGGAGTGTCGCATCTTCATCCAACAAATGGGATACAGAGTGACTCCTGTACTTCATCTTCGACTCTAGCTGTGCCGATCAATGTCCCAGTACGACGTGCAAGCTTGTCCAGAAAGTCCAAGCCTATTGTCACCAAGGACACAATTCCAGTCCCGCATGTGATCAATACGACGAAATCCATACAAGGTAAAATTGATAGGCATGTAGTCAGAACCACGAAATCCACGGGATCACTCAGACCAACGGAACAACCACACAATTTCGAGTCGTCTGAGTTGAGACATCAAGGCAGCATTTCGTCAACAGTGCTTTCGCGCTGTCTAGGCCTAAAGAATTCGATCGTTTCACTTACACCCCAAGCAGCACTTCGAGGATCCACCAAGGTGGTTCCAACTCAAACGCCACCTCTGGCTTCTGTCGAAACCCACGCTGCGCAATTGACAAGGACCATGATCGGCACTGAGATGTACAAATATATCCGCCAAGGACGATCTATATCGCTATGGAGTGGAACAAGAAGAAGGGACGAGGAAGTCGTGCAACGGCATAGACGCTATGTGATGCTCAGACCTATGGACGGTACGATTTGCTGGAGCTCTAGCAGACCTGCTGGAAAGGTCTTGGGCTTCAAGAAGTGCTACATTACTGAAGTATATGACGTTGAGGACAATTCTGCACCAGCAGATGGTATCACTCTTCATGATCGGTCTTTACTCATCATATCCGAAGGCAAGACTCTGAGGTTCACAGCTCTGAACGCAGAGACTCATCAGTTGTGGTACAGTGTCATGATCCGCCTTTTGCAAGAGTGCAAAAGGACTGCAACTCCAGGCAGTCGCACGATCGTGCCAGGAAGCTCACCAATGAGCCGTCGTGCACGTCGTAAAAGAGCTTCGACTTTCATCAGTGCTAGACCGGATCCCATAAAATTGAATCGTCCCTCATTGCCAGAATTGTCCATTCTACGTGTCCGACTTAGTGAGGACGAACCATGGGACTTGGCGGCTACGATGCACAATTGGAGATCCTCTTACTCGCAGGATGTGCCAGGCCCTGGTACAACGACACAAAGTCTGGTAGTGCCAGAGACACAGACCCCACCAGACATTGCCACTTGCCGTCCCATAAGTCGTGAAAGGCGAGCAGAGACGCCGAATTCGACGCAAAGGAAACAGATTCGTCGAGAAGTATCCATGAATAGTATACAAGGCATCGAGCATTCGTTTGCTGCCTTCGTGTCTTGAGCTTACAAAGACTTGATAAATGCTAGTACTCCGGAGACGTTGTATCAGTAGTATATTAGCACATTGGTCGTCCTGCGTATGCGTTTCAATTTGCTATTGCATTGTGCTCATCACTGATTCTCGAATGATGCTTGTGTATGTTCAGGCTGCGTGTCTGAGGGAATCCAAGTCACAACCCAATCACGTACCGCACGTACTCGTTCTGATTGCAGATCATCCAATAGCAATGGCCGCAATGCATCGTCCGCAGCACCCCTTCTTTCGACTCTGTACAACACAGTGAACTTGGTCCGTCCCTGTCTACTCGTACCACCAAGCACATCCTGAAACTTGGAGAGAATGAAATCCTGAATCAAGACGACATCGAGGCGCCTGATTGATCGCATCACTGAGCCCGCATGACCTCCCCAAACCGCCAATTCGAATCCATTGCGAGTGACATCACCCAGTGTCAGCACGACAATCTGAGTCTGTACGCCCGATTTTGTAATGATCCGTCGCGGTTCGGAAATATGCATGATGGCGGCCAATGTGGAATGTAATTGTGGTCTTCCAGACTTGTCCAGTACCGTTGCGTAATGCAAGTCTTCCAAGTCCAACACGGCAGACATGTCAAAGTCGAATGAAGGCAGTGGAGGCGTCGGTAACACAGAGTCGAGAAATGGTGTCGGGCATGGAGCGGAGGAGTCGTGCGTCTGGTCTATCGTGCCCGTCAAGTATAGTGAGTAGGAAGTATTCAAGGCATCCATGTCGCCGTCACCATCTCCAGCATGCGATTCGTCCATGGTGTCATTCGTTGTCGAGAACGTACCTGGTAACGTGGCCAATCGACGCCAAGAGACCTGTGATGGTTCTTGGGAGAGGGCGGAGATGGGTAGTGTCAAGTACTCATCTCTCCATGTTTGTTGCAGTCTCTCGTTGCTGGGTGCACCGAGGAACAGGATGGTATCTGATTCTGACATGTCGTAAAGTCCTCACATCGATCCAACTTGACCAAATGGAACAATTGTTCTGAAGGTCATTGACGTTGCGACAGAGCAGACGAAGAGATGAATGAAGAGATGATCATGAATTTGAAGTTTAAATTCTCCACAAAATTCAAAGTTCATGCCACAAAAGCCACATCGGCAATTGACGCTGCACGTGAACGGTAGACACTGGACGCAATTGCAATCCATAAATTCGAAATCTCTGAATAATTGCCATCGACTATTTCATTAGACTCGGCCGTCAATATAGCGACCGGGCGTGTAGCGATCTGGTCGAAATGGTTGTGCCAAAGCAGGAAACATTGGATCCTGTCTTGCATGTGCCGCCTGCGAATGATACAGGCACAAAGAAGAGATCACACAAAAGACTAATTTCGAACCTTGATCCATTGCTACAGGCCAAGTACAAAGGGAAGAACTTGACAGATTCTATCGCAACTGCCCAGGATAAATGGAACCTGCTACCGGCATTCTTGAAAGTCAAGGGTCTCGTGAAGCAACATATCGACTCCTTCAATTATTTTATTGGTACAGATTTGAGTAAAATCGTCAAGGCAAATGAAAAAGTAACGTCTGATGTCGAGCCCTGGTTTTACTTGAAATACAATCGAATATGGGTCGAAGAACCAACACGACACGATGCGGAAAGCGCACTGAGAAAATCAATCACTCCTCACGAGTGTCGGTTGCGCGACTTGACGTATGCTGCAAACATTTATGTCGATATCGAGTATACCCGTGGCAAGCAAGTCGTCAGGCGCAAAAATGTATCGATAGGTCGTATGCCTATCATGTTGCGATCCGATCACTGTATTCTCAAGAACAAATCAGAAGCTGACATGGCACAAATGTTGGAATGTCCATTAGACCCTGGTGGTTACTTTGTCGTCAAGGGCACAGAAAAGGTCATTTTAGTGCAGGAACAATTGTCGAAAAACAGAATCATTGTTGAAGAATATAAAGGGATAATCCAGGCTTCCGTCACCTCATCCACGCACGAGCGAAAATCGAAATCTTATGTGCTCACGAAGAAAGGCAAGATATACATGAAGCACAACTCCATATCAGAGGACATTCCAATAGTGCTGGCACTAAAGGCGATGGGTGTGCAATCCGATCAAGAAATCTTTCAATTGGTCTGTGGCGCGGATCCTGTGTATCAAGACCTCTTCGCCATCAACTTGGAAGAATGCGCCAAGATGAAGATTTACACACAAGCTCAGGCATTGGACTACATTGGTTCAAAGTGTCGAATCAACAGGAAAGCACCCGGTCAGGGTCCTCGACGACCACTAGGAGAAGAGGCTCTGGAAGTTCTTGCCTCGATTGTTCTTGCTCATGTCCCTGTCGAAGGTCTCGATTTTAGGCCAAAGGTCGTGTACTTTGCAATGATGACACGAAGAGTGCTGATGGCTATGGCGAATCCGAAGATGGTGGATGATCGTGATTACGTGGGAAATAAAAGGTTGGAGCTTGCAGGTCAACTCTTGTCTTTACTCTTCGAGGATCTCTTCAAGACCTTCAATCAACAATTCAAGCTGAATATCGACAAGGTTCTGAAGAAGCCAAATCGAACGCAAGAGTTTGATGCTTTCAATCAATTCCATATTCATGGAGATCATATAACGAACGGTATGATTCGTGCCCTGTCGACCGGCAATTGGTCACTCAAGAGATTCAAGATGGAGCGTGCAGGTGTCACTCATGTCTTGTCTCGATTGAGCTACATCAGTGCATTAGGGATGATGACTCGAATATCCTCGCAATTCGAGAAAACTAGAAAAGTCAGTGGACCGCGAGCTTTGCAGCCTTCACAATTCGGTATGTTGTGCACGAGTGACACACCGGAGGGGGAGGCATGTGGATTGGTCAAGAATCTTGCACTCATGACGCACATTACGACCGACGATGAGGAAGAACCCATCATCAAGCTTATCTTTGCGCTTGGAGTGGAGGACATCACGATGGTGACCGGCCACGAACTATACGCCGAGGGTTCTCACGTCATTTACATGAACGGAACGATTCTTGGAGTGACTAGGTTCCCTGTCAAGTTTGTCAACAACTTCAGACGGATGAGAAGAGCTGGAAAGGTCTCTGAATTTGTAAGTATACACATCAACAACCATCACGCAGCAGTACATATTGCCTCTGACGGTGGCCGTGTGTGTCGACCACTGTTGATTGTCGAAAAAGGTCGATGTCGAGTCACTGCAAAAGACTTACGACTTCTCAAGCGCGGAGACATGACATTCGAGGACTTTTTAGTGAAGGGCCTGGTCGAGTACGTGGACGTGAATGAGGAGAACGATTCTTACATTGCAATCTATGAAAGTGAGATCGTAGAGACCACGACTCATCTCGAAATTGAGCCATTCACAATCTTGGGAGCTGTGGCAGGGCTGATTCCGTACCCTCATCACAATCAGTCGCCCCGAAATACCTATCAGTGCGCTATGGGAAAACAAGCTATTGGTGCAATTGGCTATAATCAGCTTAATCGAATTGACACTCTGCTATACCTCATGGTCTATCCACAACAGCCCATGGTAAAAACAAAGACCATCGAATTGATTGGCTACGACAAATTGCCTGCTGGCCAGAATGCTACTGTCGCAGTCATGTCATATTCTGGCTACGATATCGAGGACGCTCTGGTGCTGAACAAAGCCAGTATTGATAGGGGATTTGGTCGATGTCAAGTGTTCAGAAAGAACGTCAGTATAATCAAGAAATACGCAAACGGTACGTACGATCGACTCGGAGATCCCGTCAAAGGAGATAATGGCGAATTGATCTGGAAGCACGAAATCCTGCAGCCCGATGGTATTGCTGGTGTGGGTGAGAGGATTGAGTCTGGTCAGGTATACCTGAACAAGCACACGCCTACCAATGCTTCAGACAACTCAATAGCTCCTGGACAACAGACACAAGGATCTTATAAAGCGACACCTGGATCTTACAAGTCGGGCGAGGCAGGATATATTGATAAAGTCATGTTGTCTACTACCGAGTCTGATCAGACGTTGGTCAAGGTTCTGATTCGCCAAACTCGACGCCCCGAACTGGGAGACAAATTCTCCTCCCGTCACGGACAGAAGGGTGTGTGCGGACTGATTGTCCAACAGGAAGATATGCCGTTCAACGACCAAGGCATCAACCCAGACATCATCATGAATCCACACGGATTCCCGTCTCGAATGACGGTCGGTAAAATGATTGAATTGTTGGCTGGCAAGGCAGGCGTCCTGAGCGGTAAATTGCAGTACGGTACAGCATTCGGGGGAAGCAAGGTAGACGACATGTCTCGCATCCTGATTGAGAAGGGATTCAGTTACTCTGGCAAAGACTGCATGACGTCCGGGATCACGGGTGAACCACTACAGGCGTACATCTTCTTCGGTCCAATTTACTATCAAAAGTTGAAGCACATGGTTCTGGACAAGATGCACGCCCGAGCGAGGGGACCGAGAGCAGTGTTGACGAGACAACCGACCGAGGGACGAAGTCGTGACGGCGGGTTACGGTTGGGTGAGATGGAGCGGGACTGTCTGATTGCGTACGGAGCGTCGCAACTACTGCTCGAACGACTCATGCTGTCGTCCGATGCCTTCCAGGTGGACGTCTGTGAGAATTGTGGATTGATGGGGTACAATTCCTGGTGCACGCACTGTGATTCCAGCAAAGGTGTCGTCAAGATGACTATTCCGTATGCTGCCAAGCTCTTGTTTCAAGAGTTAATTTCGATGAATGTTGTTCCGCGAATGGTACTCGAGGACGACTTGGTGTCGTCGTAGGGCAGTCCTCTCTTGAAGGACATTCCAGGGATAATGAAGCTAGTAACGCGTCAAGGGTTCATCATAGCGTGGCAAGGCATAGTTTAGGCATTAGTCATTATTATTCATTCATCGTTACAAGTACATGTCAGACTAGTTTTGTCTTTCTCACCACCTTGACACCGAGCAGGGATCCTCTCGGGCGCTTGTTGACCACTTGAGGCATGAACTTGGGTACTGATTTAGCAATGGTGGGAGGGACAGCACTACTGTTGTGGTCGACATCGCTTGCATCGTCCCTGATACGTCTCACGATGGTGCCTTGATCGCCTTGAAAGACGGCTTTGGCAGCAACTAAATCTTCCTCCAACGTGCCGCTCTTTTCAACTGCCTCGGCGAGCCTGGCCTCCTCTTCAGCCAATCTGTCCCTCTCCATCTTCTTCAACAGCTTGTCCGGGTCCGCACGGGCATTCATCGCGTTTCGCGTACGAATCTCATCGAGTGCGTCGGCGATTTCCATCTCTTGTTTGGCGTCCATAGTCTTACTCTCCAACGCAGCCATGACGTTCTCCTCCTCTTCCTCCAACTTGTCGAGTTCCGTCTCGTCGTCGTCTTGTGCGGCGGGTTCGGTGCGCCAGGGCTCAAAGTTCCTCTGGGCGCCTGATTCGGCTGCGTAGTCTGCGTTCTTGGGGTCCGTCCGAAACGTGATTGACCCGGAACACCGTGTGCATTTTATGTGGAAGCGGTAGATTTTGACGGAGTAGTATTTCTCCAGCGTGTCTTCCTTGCGAGCATTGAATTTTTTGCCCTTGTAGATGTATTCGCCGCATGCATTGCATCGCATCGAAAAGGGAGTCATTAGACGGACAGTCTGCAGTTTAGGGCCTGTCCTGTCTTTCGCTTTGACACGTTTGAGTTGCGATGGGTCAAAGTCTGGGGGAATGTATTTGTTCAAGACCTTTCGTTCTGCCATGTCTGATTACTGAGCCCTCACGCCTGAATCCTTAGGGGTATGCGAATCAGTAAAAGTTCTGAACAGTATCAGCCGCCGGCGCTTTCAAGCAATGCAATCGTAAGCTTGCTGTCTATATACTGACTCTGTATGGTTCGCCACACAAAATATAATCGTTTGTGGAGTGGACAGTATACATCGTATCTTGGCGGGAACTGATGAAGTTGACGGGAAGAAATGAAAGCACATGCATCTTGGTTTGGGCGGGAAATCACTCGTCCGAACCTTGGAACCTTGGAAGGATTGGAGGGAGGGAGGTAGGGAGGGAAACACTGGAAGTCTCTACCAGCGATTCACTCACTCAACCGCTTCCTCTCCACTCACTACGCAGCAGCTTCTATCCTGCTCCCTCGTCGTCCCTCTCGTTCTCTTCTTCTCTGGTTGTCTAGCGAAGCTCTACTCTGTATCTCAATATAGCCATGAAGTCTACTGCAGCCATCGTATGTCAAAGGACCTTGATTGGCATATATCAAATCACTGACTATTTGTTAGCGAGCTTTGGCTAATGCCAAGCCATTTGGTCAAGTCCGATCTTACTCAAAGACTGCCGTAAGTCCCAGTCGACACATTCTTCACCCGAAGGATTCATGTACCCGCTATCAGACATCTGCTGACGGTATTAAGTCCTTGAAAGAGACCCTCGCAGCGATCATCCCACGAGAGCAGGAACTCGTCAAAAGGGTTCGTGCCGAGCATGGTTCGAAAAAGACCGGAGAGACTACCGTCGACTCGGCCTACCAAGGTATGCGAGGTCTCAAGGCTATGGTCTGGGAAGGATCAGTTCTCGACTCTGAGGAAGGTATCCGATTCCGAGGCCGAACCATTCCGGAATGTCAGGCCGAGCTTCCGAAAGTACCAGGTGGTAATGAGCCATTGCCAGAAGGTCTTTTCTGGCTTCTCTTGACCGGTGAGGTTCCAACCGAAGCACAAGTAAAGGGTCTGTCCGCCGAATGGGCTGCCCGAGCAGACTTGCCAAAGCACGTCGAGGAATTGATTGACCGATGTCCAAGCACACTTCACCCAATGGCACAATTTGTCTTGGCCGTCACTGCCCTCGAGTCAGAGTCGTCCTTTGCACAGGCTTACGCCAAGGGTATCAACAAGAAGGAATACTGGGGATACACTTTCGATGACTCGATGGATTTGATTGCTAAATTGCCAAACGTGGCCGGAAGAATCTACCGAAACCTTTACGCCGATGGAAAGGTTGCCGCCATCCAGAAGGACAAGGATTACTCCTTCAACTTCTCCAACATTCTGGGATTCGGAGAGAACAAGGACTTTGTCGAGCTTATGCGATTGTACTTGACCATCCACTCTGACCACGAGGGAGGTAACGTCTCTGCCCACACCACTCACTTGGTCGGATCTGCTCTCTCTTCTCCAATGCTCTCGCTTGCCGCTGGACTCTGCGGGCTCGCCGGACCTCTCCACGGACTTGCCAACCAGGAGGTGCTCAAGTGGATCAAGAAGATGCAAGCCGCCATCGGAACCGATGTCGGTGAGGAAGACATCAAGAAGTACTTGTGGGACACTCTGAAGTCCGGACAGGTCGTGCCAGGTTACGGTCACGCCGTGCTGCGAAAAACTGACCCTCGATACACCGCTCAGAGAGAGTTTGCACTCAAGCACCTGCCAGATGACCCAATGGTATGCTCCAAAACCTGTCACTACATGACTCGTCTCTAACGTCTCTAGTTCAAGTTGGTCGGTCTCGTCTACAAGGTTGCACCAGGTGTGTTGTTGGAGCACGGAAAGACCAAGAACCCATACCCTAACGTGGACGCTCACTCTGGAGTGCTCCTCCAGTACTACAACCTTAAGCAAGAGGACTACTACACCGTTCTCTTTGGTGTCTCACGAGCTCTGGGAGTCTTGCCACAGCTCATCTGGGACCGAGCCCTTGGTCTGCCTCTTGAACGACCAAAGTCCTTCTCTACCGCTGCCTTTGCCAAGATGTTTGACGGAAAATAAATTTATACAATGAAGATAAAAATATTCTTCTGTAAGGTAGTGCAAGGCCTTTGTGTGAAATGAAGCTCTTTTTAATACATGCCCACCCTCAATCAATCTGTTTACGTCCCTGATCCGTTCTTGTCGTTTGATTGGCAAATCAATGTCCGTTGAAGATATGCAGAGCAACGAAGTGAATGTAATCATAATTGTCAATCTATCCTGCCAAAACTACCAAATGCCTATAACAAGACTTCTCATGATCAAACAAAGATTTCTTCGCGTCGAGCAGCCTGTGGAGCGTCCTTGGAAGCCAAATTACACTGCCAAAAGAGCCTCTGAAGCCCTTCGAGTTGTCCGGTAATGGAGTGCGATACGGCATGATTATTGAAGATCACGAGATCGTCCTTTTCGTAGGCGTGTGCGTAGATATACTGCGCCTTCATCATCTTCTTTTGCAAAGCGTGAATCTTGTCCCTGACTTGACGTAAATCAGTGATTGTCTGTGTGCTTCCATCCGGCAAGGTGGTGGTGAGAGAGTAGAGGCAGCACCCGAGTGCCTGAACCGCAGGCCGCTCAGGACGTCCCGGGTTGCGCCAGACGAGAGGATGAGACTGTACCTTTTCCCATTCAAAGTCGATAGCGTTCAAGTTTGTCTCCTTGCCCTCTGAAATGATGGTGAGGCCGTCTGATGAGGCTTTGCAGTTCATCATAAAGTTGTATGGTTTTGGAGCATATTGTACGGTCGTGTTGAGTGCCCACTCTTGATCTTCGTGGGAAAGCAAGTTCCACAACTTGTTTCCGGAGAAGAAACACGTCGCACCGGCAGCCAAGTCTAGACGGTCGCCATTTTCAAAGGAGATGAACTGTGGTTCGGAGGCAGGGTTGATGAACGAGTAGAGCATAGTCACCTTGGCGGGCTGTAGTTCATATAATGGCGCATCAATGTGCCATCGATAGAATCTCGTTTCCCCGGCCGCGATTTGTGATGCTGGAAGTGGGTCGTGGTGGAAACTGGTGTGTTCGACGTGTCGCAGCTTCAACTCACCGGTGCCAAAGTGATCATCAAAGTCCCCGTTACCGATGATAGACACTTGTGGTGCGTGAGGCACACGGGCGGCGTGATTTGCCGTCAGGATATTTCCCTTGTCATTCATGTTCTTGCCATGACCATGCACACCTAATTGATTCTCATCCCAGATTTTGCATAGTTCCGGCACCAAAGTGGCGTCCAAGTCCTTGACATTCTTGATGACGAGGACAGAGTGGTCGTAGAGTGCTTGTCTCAGTGTGGAGACGTCATCTGACGATAGAGCAGCAAGGTTGGCACCGTTAAGGTGGACCTGTGCACCGAGCTCAGAGTCCTTCCTGAGTTTGTCCTGGAGTGGTACCACGGTAATGGGTGTGCTTCTCTCTGCGACTGATGGCATTGTTCTGCTTGTTTCTTAATCTTGAAGACGACATGTTGAGGATGAAGACCCTTTATATATGCACAAGACTACATGAACCTGTATTAAGACATGCCAAGTGGTAGAGGTGAGATCGGACCTTCGCACGACGCCGGAGACTTGGCTATAAGGTGTAGCATCGGAATCACCCCGAACTGATCCCAGTCCTGCTACTGATCACGTCCTCGGAGTCGGGCGAAGTGCGGAATGCTCTGCACGTGTTTCGGTCTTGTGCGAATTCTGCATTCGATGAAGGAGATATCGATTAGCAGTACCTGTTACGACTGAAGCGATATATGCAGCGGCTCCACTTGTTCTAGAATCGCTTGTTATGTGTTGTGATTGGACGACTGAAGCGATGTGGAATCGCTTCGATCGAAAGTGCATCTGTTGATGGCAAGTGGAATTGTGGAGTGGCTGATGTATGTTGTCACAGTACATGAAAGGCTCGGTCATTGTACATGTCCCTTCAAATGTCAATGTGGGGTCTCGACAGGTCGTATCGTGCTATTATTTCTATGCAGAGTATGCCAAAGTAAATTGTACAAGTGAATTGTATATTGTGTCCATCGCAGCTAGTACTTGGCAGTATATCTCAGAATGGCAGAAACATGGATGACGACCATTCACGACCAGATCCGCACACGGTCAGTCTTACAATTAGCGATACCCGGTTCCCATGATTCAGCCATGTACAAGGAAGGGATGGGAAAGACTCTCGGTCCAGACACAGAACCTGAAGTAGTCAACATCTTCAACAAAGGTACGAACAAATTAAAGGAGAGCACTGATGAAGACTAATGAGACAAGTCGGTTCATTGCCCATCATCAAAGGCATAGCGTCCTCCGTGACAAGGGACATCATCTCTCGCTGGTCACGTACGCAGTCATTGGACTTGGTTGGTCAAGTCCAAGCAGGCATCCGATACATTGATTTGCGAATCGCTTTCGCGGATGGTGACTTTCACGCAACTCACACACTCATGAAGTCCGCGTCCGTGTTTGACGAATTGACTGCGCTGAGGGACTGGCTACTGGCGCACCCGCTCGAGCTACTGATTATAGATTTCCAGCACTTTTACGCACTCGATCCAGCTGCTCATCAAACATTCTTCGAACGACTCTCCGCATTGTTCAGTACCGAGCGAGGATCAATGATGGTAGATCGATCACGTATGGGATCACCCATCGGTGAGTTTCTCGATGTAGGAGAGCAAGTCCTCGTCTTGTACGGCGACGACTGTAAAGTTCCCGCCACAGGTGCTGTCGGTGATGGAAGTAATGCCCTGTTGGATGCACAATCTACGTTATGGCCGCGCAACAACAGTATCAACAGTATTTGGGTCAACAAGAGGACAGTCAGTGAGCTGATTCCTGCCTTGAGTCAAATAGTAACACAGAGAGCACAAGAGAGTGCTGAAGGGGACCGCTTATGGGTCTTGCAAGGGGTTTTGACGGCCGATGGCGAAGACATCAAGGCGCATCCTCAATGGACACTCAAGAAATTTGGGGCAGAGTCAGTCAATTCGACACTGGCTCTTGAAGTGCCGCAGTACTTCAATGAGACACAAAAAGGATGGATCATCATCATGGACTTTGTTGAAGTTGGTGATTGGATTCAAAAAGTCATCGAATCCAATAGATAACCGCCGGTTTGTTCCGGTGCGTAATGGCAATTCTATGCTGTATTGTACCAGCTATATCTCGTGCAAAATGAATTTGCTATATGTGTTCTATTCTAGTGCTAGCGCATCAAATGCATTTTGTGTCTTGGTGGTAATTTCTCGCTGATACGTGCTATTCCCTTGCTTTTTTCTTGATTCTCGGTACGCCATATCGCCGTTGCGATCGATCCAGCACAACTCGGCACTGTTGGCGATATCTGCCCTTGTCGTTGCTTGTCGTATGCATGGGCGCAATCTGGACAATTCGACCTCGACCTGTTCGGTGCTGAGCTCGCTGTCTTGCGGCTTGAGATACGCATATTCGCCGTCCTCGGTGATCTGAACATCTAATGTAAGTGCTGAAGATGCAGCCGACTCGAGCGCCGTCCTCAGGTATTGTCGCACCTCGTCTTCTGTGGTACCAAAGCGCAGAGCTACAAGTACGAAGGCGTTGTATGCCTGCCCTTTCTTTTTCTCTAGTTGTTCTAACGTAGTGCCTGCTGTAGCTGGAGCTCTCGATAGTGACGTCTGCGCTAAGGACTGTTGCGGCGGTGTTGTGTGTTCTGTCTTTTGAATTTGAACACTGCGCTTGGGTTCGTCGTCCATGGCCTCTGATCGCATCCTGTAAGCTTCGGCCAACTCATGAACAAATTGACGAAGATCAGCTTTCATGGGTTTGAAGTTCTTCAGCTTGTCCGGTGACTTTAAAAATGTGCGAAACGCTTGCTCAATCGTGCTACACCATATCCGATTGTCACGATAGTACTCGAGCGTTGAATCCTCATACAAATTGCTCTCCAGGATTTTGTGCTCCTCGGTGACTCCAAGAGCTGCAGAGAGCTTTTTGTTACGCTCGATGATGGCACAGAAATCAGTACACTTCAAGAACCGGCTAGTCTGTGTTGCTGGATCTGCATCTTGACTGTTGCATCTCACGGCCATTTTCGTGCTTCCACAGGCGCAAGAGGCCATGACACTAGTCTTACAAGGATGCTCTGTATCTTGAGGACAAGCGCCATTGTGGCACGGCATTGCACATGGATGTCCACAACCACTTCTCGGCGTGCCGCAGGTCTGTTGACAAGGATTTTCGCACTCTCCTTGGAGGTGACACCGTCTGAGGCACTTGTGATTACCACAACGGAGTGGCTCTTCGCACACCTGACCACATGATACATTCTTCTTCCAACAGGATTGATTCTTCACCATCTGTTTTGAGCACATACAAAGTCGTTCTACAAGATATGGACATCGAGGACAACTCTCATCGTCCAGGTGACAATTGTGAGGAACGACCGGATGCCCACAGGGTGTCCTGCGAGTGCAAGAGTATCTACAAGGTGGAGGTTTTGTGCCGCACGCGATTGGTGCAGGTATTGACGTACGACCGCAGTGACAACTGAGATCGTCAAAAGAGGCTACCAGGCAAGTTGGACATGCTCCAGAGTGGCAAAGCACACCACACGAGTGGTTGCCACAAGACAGCGTCCGTCCACAAGGACGAGTGCAGAAATGTTCTGCCTCCAGCTCTTCACGTCGAGCCGCCAAAAGAGCTGCCTGGCGACCTTTGGGTCGTCGCGATATGCGTTCTTGTGCCAAAGGTAGACCAGAGCAGCAACGACTCTGGCATATGTGTCTCGCACAACTGAGTGAAGTCCTACATACTCGTTCACAACTGGGCTGCAAACCCAATTGCATATCTTGGCAAGTTGTAGACACTTGAGAACTTCCGCACTGACAGAGTATGTCAATCTCGACCGTGCATTGAGAACAAGGCCCCTCGTGGCACTTCATTTGACAAGGATGACCACACGAAAGTACTCTTGAGCATATCTTGTAGCATGTCGGTATTGGATCAGAGCAATTAGTGCGAGGTGTTGAGAGCAATTCTGGTAGTTGCGTCTGTCCACAAGGACATGTGTCTATTAACACAGGTGAAAGAGGGCATTGAGATGCGGCTATAGTGCTTTTCGTGTGACAGGGCATTTCGCATTTGTGTATACCACAGTCGTAGACTTTGTCACACTTGTTAGTGCATTGCCAGCGACCCTCGACCATATCTCCGTCTCTGTTGAACCCTGTGACAGGTTCTTGCAACTCGTTACATGACAATGGCCGGTCCTCCTGTCCACAAAAGCAAGATGCATCCTGCAATACCATACAAGAGCCGCACAAGCCAGGATGACACCGTCGATCACAAGTATGAATATCGCAGGGCATGAGTTCGCCACACACTTCTTGGCATGCCCACGCTCCAGACGAATAATCCGTATCGATACAACGTCTTTGTGTAGAGTTCTTTCCGCAGAAGCACTGCAGCTGGGGTCCAAGATTGGTACATGGTGAGCATGGTCCAGGATGACAAGGAAGAGAGCATGGATGAGGACAATTGTTGCTTCGTGCCTTACCACAAGTCTGTCCACAAGAATGTGGTGCCGTGCGTGAGACCTCCGGCTCTAATTCCTTGGTACACCAACATGTATATGCTCCAGGCAGGAGCGTGTTGGCAGAATTACAAGCAGGACATCTCCAACCTTCTGGAACAACACCATTCTCAGGAATTGTTTGTCTCTTGGCCCACTTCGTGATGCAGGACAAATGAAATACAGCCCAACAATGCTGGTCTTCGAAAACTGGTTGGTGGCGCTTGATTGTGTCGCAGCAGATGCAGCATTCGTACAGATTGGCTCTCAAAGCCTGCTGCAACCTCTCTGTGATCGTATCTGCCTCCTTGACCTCATTGACAAGAGCGTTACTGGCGCCCTCTGAAACACCTGCATCAATGTTCAATTCTCGCGCTGCTTGAAGTTCTTCCTGACCGGTGTGTGGCTGTCTATGTGAGACACCATTTCGTCCTTGCCCTCCTCGATTCCTTCGTCGATTCCTTGTGTTCCTACCTAGATTCGACGTTGAAGGATCGCTCGGTAGACTGACAGTATTTGGAACAAAATTGGGTGCTGTGGCCGAGAGAGTGGTGTCGTTGGCTCTTCTCGGTCGTCGTGCTCTTTTGTGACCAGAATTCTTGGATGCCTGAGATCTTGTATCTGTGGAAGACACCAACGTATCGGTCATCAGCGTGATCCGCGATTTGATGAGCTTGATCAACGGAAATTGCGATGAAGGTAACTGATGTGATGAAAGACATGGTTTTACTGCCTGGAGATTCGTCCAAATTCGCCGCGATGAACGAATGTGGCGCTCGCGGGCTTGAACATCTGATCAGAAGTCTCTGGAAAAATCGTGATCAGCTTACACATCCACTCAACATTGTAGCATATACATGGGCAAATAAATATGTAGTTACCTGCCTAGGTCCATGCGACGAATCTCCGAGCTATGTCAGTCTTCCATTGCGATATGAAAGACGGCGAGCAGCAGATTCTCGCGGGAATTTACCGATAGTGGTTGACTGTTTTCAAGACCAGATCATAGAGCTTAGAACGAGTCTGTCCACAAACTCGAGAGTGACCTCACTTGTCCGTGCAGAGCATCGCATAAAGTACGTGGTGGGATCCTGGAGAGCACGTATAAGTGACTCAGGTAAAGCCGCAGCCAGCGTTTAGAGCGTTTCAAGTCAGATTTCGTCCTCACTATCCATCAACTCATCGTCAAGGTCTCGAGCAGGATAGTCGCCAACCTGAATCTTTGACGATCTCAGGAACCCTCCAAAGCTTGTCTTCGCATCGAAGTACTTCACTCCATGAATTGTGCCATCATTCTTGCCCACCGGTTCGTCATATTCTACGCCAATCCACAATCCCCCACTTGGTATCTGTGGAACTTGGCCAACATAGCGTATGCATCCTCGTCTGTCTGCTTCACCCTCGACACGACAGCGTGCACCTTCAACATAACCCAATGCGTGTGCTTCTTTCAAAGCAGTCTCTTCGCGTGATCCGGCCTCCGGATCGAATCGTCCGAGCTGATTGCGTTTCTTGAAGGCTAGAACCGAATCTGTGCGTGATTCATACTCCTCTTTGCTCAGTTCGAATTTATCCACATTGGAGTCGTCTGTGTAATTTGGTCGTTGACCCTTTGGCCGCTTGTCCCTCACCTTCAATACCGACAAAGGCTCCAGGTTGAATGACGCGACTATGTCATCTTCTGATTTATATGGGATTGACAATTCTTGTGAAGCCGGGGGTATGCCCGTGATCGGCCACAATTTCTGTTTCAGCGTAGCAATAGTCCAGCCCGGGGAGATCCGACGTTCTGAACTTGTGTCATCACTGTCTACGAAGACACTGAAGTCGGCCATAGCGCAGGAAATGCTATAACAATGATTGTGAAAGTCAAAAGGCGTTCCGTCGCGTCTGGAATATTAGACATGAAGACAGTTTCATGTAGACACGGTAATGAATCATAATTAGCGCGTGATATGGGTAAAGTACGGCGAAAACTGTCTACAGATATGAAAATTGGCTTGTAGATCAAATGCTCCGCAACAGCCAATCGTTCATCCACTCAACGCAGGCGCAGTCGTCCATGCCATTGGCCTTTCCTTGCTGTATACTATGGCTAGTACTAGGTAGGTAATTGTGACTAGCCCCGAACTAAACCATGCCATTCGCTTTCGATTGCAAGTTGTCGATGCATGCAAGTACAGTGACTGATCGGACCGTGTACATGTACAAGTCGCATATGGTTGTCGACCACAAAGTTAAGTCCGGCTGAGCTTACAATGCTAAGCAGCGTATAAGACAGTCGCAAGGTTACTACCCTGCGAGAATGGACAACAACAAATACGATGCCAAGTCGATTGTGACTCTGGTCTTTTTTGTCATATCAATTTTCTTTATCTTATGTCCGGTGAGGATACCTCGCACCAGATTAAGTCTCAATCTAGCCACAGCGCCTCCTTTGTGCGTTCTCATACTGTTAGCATCTACGTGTATTCCCATACAGGTCGTTTGGGACGGTATTAGGGGCACGGATGGAGTGAAGCCATTTAATATCTTGCTACTTTTCTTCGGGCTGGCATACATGTCCATCTCGTTAGACATGACCGGCATCTTGCAGGCTGCAGCATTCTGGATCTCCAACAAAGGAGGTAAATCAGGGTACAAGCTATACACTTACTTCTTCCTCATGTCTCTATTTCTGGCAGTGATACTAGGAAATGATCCAGTCATTCTCAGTGGGACCGCGTTCTTGGTGTACTTCACAAAGGTTGCTGAAGTCAATCCACTGGCTTTTTTGATTGCGGAATTCGCTTCATGCAACATCGGATCTATGGTTTTGTTTGTCGGCAACCCTACTAACGTGGTACTCTGCGAAGGCTTCGAGCTCGGTTACCTTGCTTTTTCAGCTTGGACGCTCTTACCATTCGTTTCCTGTGCCTTGGCTGGATATATCACTCTGCTAATTCTATTTCGCAAGCATGTTCCAAAGGTCATCATTGCACCCGAGCTTAACCCAATGGAAGTTCTCAATGACGCATTTGGAGCAAAGGTTGGCAGTTTCCTAATCCTCTCCTGTTTGATCACAATCATCGGCGTGTCATTTGTCGGTGTCGATGTATGGGAGATTGCCCTTCCATTTGCATTGTTCAAGGCTCTCTTTGATGTTTCGTGGGACTACTATAGACTCAAGAAGGACAAATTACCAGCAGAAATTATAAAGTTAGCGACTTCAACCACATCTCACGCACGGCTCGACAACGAAAAGGGCGACGTCGTCCGTGAAAGCCATCTCCATCGGGTACTACGAAGTCTCTCGACAAGTTACCAGAAATGTAAATGTAAAAGTCCGGTATTCCTAACCACACTGGAACGACTTCCTTTTCCACTTTTATCCTTTACCTTCAGTCAGTTTATGCTCGTCGAAGCACTCGTTTACAGAGGTTGGACGAATACATTCGCTACGTGGTTGAGTCATTTGACTACATCAGTACCGGCCACGATCTTCTCAGTAGGGTTCATCTCGATTATCTTGTGCGGCGTCGCCGGAACAAATATACTTTCTACGATTCTCCTTACCAAGATCATTCAACAATATGCTACTCCACTAGACGACAAGACGATGAGGGCGGCTTCCATTGCCTTGGCAGTGGGGTCAAATATTGGTGCTGTTAGTGTTGTATTTAGTGCTTCACTGGCGGGCCTCTTGTGGCAGGGAATATTAAAGCAAAAAGGACTGCCCATGACCAACAAGAGCTTCGCTAAGTGGAATAGCTGCATACTGGCGATCATTTCAGTGGTAGGATTCGCGGTGGTATATGCTGAAGTGGAAGTATACTTTAGCAAGATTCAACATGCCTAGACGTGGCTTGATATTCGAGGCAAATCATCGAAAATTCACAATGTACACACTTAGAGCCTGGAATGAAATGAATAGACAAAGTAGACGTTAAGCATTTCTGTGAAGGGTTTTACTCCTTGATGACAGATCTATGACAAAATCTATCACTCTTCCATAACGTCGTCACTTGTCTCTGTGCCTTCTTGGTCGAGAGTTTTCTTGACTGCTCGTAGAAAAGCCTCAACACCAGAACTACCTTGTAAATTGTTCGCATTTAGTCCTAGACTCCTGATGACAGGTTCACCGCCATGATTTAGAGCATACGAAAGACCGGACAAAGCTTGGCGCCACTGCACAGATGTCATGATGCTTCTCACCTCGGACTCTGTCGGCGGATCTGAGATTAGATTCGATGGCAAATGTGGAAACAGAGATTTTCTGGTGTCCTCGTTCGAGAGTAAAGGTAGTATTAGATCCGGTGTCAGCACATCCTGTAGGTCTATCGGTTCGGATTCAGCTTGAGCAGTCTGTTGCGAAGGGACTTGTATTCTTGCAAGGATATCTCGTAATGTATCGCTAGTGTTGGCCTGTCCATCGTTGATATGCGGAATTCCAGCTGTCTGGGAGGCACTTGAGATGGACTCTCCAGAAGGCAAATTGGGTTCCGGAATGTCCCTTGCTATTTGCTCATTCGTGTCACCGGCGTCAGTAGCGTCCATAGCTTCACCTGCCAAATCGGCGTCAGCGGTGTTATTGCTGCCCCCGGCGCCGAAAAGTGCTTGGCCAGGAGCACTTGTCATGAGTTGTGATAGGTCTTCCGAGCCCAAGATTTGCATCAGCTGATCTTGACTGAGACCCATTGATTGTGCTGCAGCAGACAGATCAAGTCCACCAAGGGAATCGCCGGGTGCTTGACTACTTAGCCCTGCCAAGGAAGCTAGTCCTTCCAAGGCCGAAGCACCTCTGTCGATTTGTGGGGCTGTAGCCTTTGGGTCAGCGATCAGATCGTTCACGCGCTTGACATCGGCTTCATCATTCGACGAGTCTTTCTCCTGCATCCAGTAGAACATGATCTGTGAGGAGGAACTGAATTTCAAAGCAAAGACTCGTCCACTAGGCGATTGCTCGACTTTGATCAATTCAGCTTCCTCAGGAAAGATGATCAGATCATCCTCGACAACACCGCTCGAACGGTCTTTCCAATAGAAATGGAGCAATTCGTCAACCTCTTGTAAGTAGATCAGACCTTTTCGTGAGTCTGGCTTGACTTTCTTGGTGCCCTCAACTCGAGTCAATTTACCTGCCTTGAATGAATGCAATCCGACTTTGGGCACGACTGGTCGGCCATTCTGTAAGGGAGCAAACATCGACATAAGCTCGATTTTATGTCTAGGTTTCTTCTCTTCAAGTTTGAGAAATTGACTTATCTCAAGGACGAATTACAAGGTTGTTGTGCCTATGAATGATATGTCAGGTGTATTGTATTGGATTGTGCATCACTTTTGCGCCGCGGACTCGCGTCTACGAGCTCCGCAACCACTTGATCAGATCAGTGTGATCAGAAGTCGATCAGTACTCAGCTCGACTGACTTATGCTCCCAAGGCATATATACATGACGTCTAGCGGCTGCCACGATCTTGAGGACCAAGCTGAAAACCTAGAGAGCAGCGAACTCAATCTAACAGGGTCTCATGCTGTCTTCGAGTCTGCTACAACAGATCGAAGCTGATTTTCCATGCCGAACTCAAGAGCTTAAATCCCTCAATGCGCTTCTCCACCTACATAAGTCCGAAGAGATTTCTATTCAGGAACAATCAACGGTCGAGCTCATTCGGACACCAAGTATCCTTGTTTATGGGTCGAGTCAAACGGGGAAGACTTCAATACTGAAACAGTTTCTAGAATGCACCGATGAGCACAACTACTGCTACATTGATTGCCGGAAATGCATTTCTAATCGAGCCTTGTTCGAGTACACTATTGATGAACTGCATAGCAAGGACCCTATCGTGCTTGAGAACGGCGATTTGAGCCACGAGTCGGAATCTATTGAAACTCTGGGTACGTTTCTATCGAGCTTACAACGAAGTCTGTCTCTACCAGGCAATATTGGGAAGATCCTGGTAATGACTTTCGCGCTTGTACTGATCTGCTTTTTGACTTGGCTAGGTCTTTGATCATGTATCTTCTATGCTTTATGAAGACCTCGAGAGCATAATTCTTTCGCTCGTCAAGCTCTTCACAAGTCTCTCTGCCGGCCAAACTGTGATCTTTGTCACATCACATTACCAAGATCTTCCGGCGCAAGCCATGGCTACCGTTCCCTTCTTGCCATATTCTCCTGATGAACTTAGTCTAATAGTACAAGAAACTACCGAGATTCAGGTAGACATTGAGGGCTCACTCATTAAGGACTCAGTCGAGCTGAGAGGTCTTTGGGAGCGCTTCTGCAAAACTTTCTTCTCGGCGTTCTTCGACACGGTTGGTCAAGACATCGAGCTTTACCGTATTATTGCGGTGAAATTGTTTCCAAAATACTTACAACCAATCAATGACAATATCTTGTCTGTCAAAAATCATACGCAATTAGCGAGATCCGCACAATCTTTGCTCATACCTGAACCATGGATCTTGACTGAAATTTCGCTTGTGCAGTCTGCATCAAATGTGGAGAAGATTAGAGTAGACGAATTAAGCACTTCTGCTCGCTTTCTTCTGATAGCATCTTTTTTGGCTTCTTACAATCCGGGCAAGACGGATCGAACCTTCTTTTCGCGTGGCAAAGGCGAAAAGACGAAGAGAAGAGGTGGCAAAAGGGCACTAGAAAAGGTGGCGAAACAACCACAAAAGTTACTCGGACCGAAAGGATTCTCCGCTGAACGAATGTTGTCCATCTTCCAAGCCATTGTCCCCACGAGTTTCAGGCATACAGCTTTGCTTGATCAACAGATAGCCACTCTGACTTCATTAAGACTGATTCTCAAGCAAGGCAGCTCAGGCGATTTATTGGACGATGGCAAGTGGGTCGTCAATATCAGCTTGGAAACAATAATCAAGATTGCTAGAAGCGTTCAGTTTGAGCTCAACAGATTTTTGGTCTCGGACTAGGGCTGTTCATCATATGTCAAGCTTCAAAGTGCCACTGATCTAATCTGCCGTGAGACATTGACCATAGAGTGTCATGCTCACCTGGTACAGCACTTGGAAAGCACAGATCGTCAACCAAATGTTCCGTTTTGAGAGTCGTCAGACAATCTCCATCCAGGTTCCACAATTTCGTGTCACGACCTTCTTGCGCGACGGCCAACACTTGACCACAGACTGCCATTGCATTGATGCTCATGTCGTAGTCATTCTTGTGGCCATGAAACTTCACCAAGGATTGATTTGACCGCAGAAAACGTATATCGTACAGATGCAGACTATTCTGCAACCCACCTATCACAAGCGATTGTGGGCTGACAGCTCTGACACTAGCGATGCCGCATGAACGTCTTTCCGAGCCATGGTAGAAACGTATACTGGTCATCGGGTCCTTCGTTCGAACATCGTAAAGCTGCAAGGAACCATTCCTGCAACCCAAAGCCAGAACATTGGTGTCTAAAAAGTCCATGGACATTATATCAGTCTTCCTTTTGATCATGACTTCTTGACGGGTGTCGTCCGCTCCTGCGATATCATACAGGAGAAGCGTGCTACCAGCTGCGGCAAAATGATTCGAGCCTGGTCTGACTGCAGAGCACCAGAGTGTGCCGTCTACTGTAGCGATCTTGCCTCCGTAAGCATTCTTGATGATAACCTCTGCCGGACGATGGGCTTCGCCCACAGAAGTGCCGAGTAAAGTACCTGCACTGAAAGTCAAGGACGAAGCCGAAGAACGTAGCGGTGCTATAGGCATCATTCTTCGAGTTCGAGCATCTTGTGTTATAGTACTGTACATCTCGTCTGCTTCATCAGCCAGGCTGTGAGCTTCGATAAATCGACTTGCTGCTATGTAGAGCTCGGAGCTCTCTCTATTATACGCAAACTTTGTGCGATATCCTGCAGTGTTCAAGAGTCTTGATTTCTTAACATCTCGTCGCATTTGGCGAGCAAACAGATCTTCCACGGAAGGGATGCTCGGACAGCCAATAGCACGTTTAAGTATCAGATCATTGCCCAGGCTCACCTGCAACTGTTTGCGACTTGCCGCGTTCTTGGCTTGAGCAGTAGATAGTTCAGCTGCCTTTTGAGCCTCTTTTTCACTTTTGTGTCTCTTGGCTATGGAGGATGCAGTATATTGGCCACCAGAAGCAGTGTGAGCAACCTTGAAGTACCTCTTCCGCGTTTGGTCATAGTAGAATCCTGGGATCTCTCTTTGTCCGTCTTGAAGTGCGGCATTAGACATATAGATCTACCACAGGCATTTATCTTTTTGAAAAATCGCAAATGAATTCAGAGTGTTTGAGACAATGAGAAGGCTTCGATTTTACGTTCCACATAGCATACACTGAAGACCTTGGTAAATTGTGCAGCTATGGGAAGACAACAAGCTCCATCGACGCAAGTGAATTGTCGTGGGCCAGATACGATCGGGGCCCAGAATAGTGATCAAATGGTGGTGCGATGATCAGTGATCTGGGGTCATTGTCTATCATGATACCGTACTTGTCCAAGAAGCTATAAATACTTCATCGTTAGCATTTGGCTCAACAGCTTGTACTCAGATCGTGAAGAATTTACCAGCATGTCAGCTATAGCTCATGATTTCGTTGCGTTTTTAAATGCGTGTCCTTCTCCTTACCACACAGTTTCGATGGCCAAGACATTATTATTGAAAGCAGGCTTCACGCAACTCTCAGAGAACACGAATTGGTCTACTAATGCTATAATCAAGCCCGGCGGCAAGTACTTCGTCACAAGGAATGGTTCGTCCATTATTGCATTTGCTCTGGGACAGAAGTGGCAAGCCGGCAGTCCAGCTGCCATGGTTGGAGCACACACTGATAGCCCTTGCCTACGTTTGAAACCTCGATCAATGCGAAGTTCCGAGGGATACTTGCAAGTCGGTGTAGAAACATATGGAGGTGGGATCTGGCACTCATGGTTCGATCGCGATCTTTCTCTGGCCGGTAGGGTCATGGTGGAAGGTGCGGATGGCACGTACCAGCAACAACTCATCAAGATTGACAAACCACTGCTGCGTATTCCGACGCTAGCCATTCATCTTGATCGTACACAGAATGAAGCATTCAAGTTTAACAATGAGACACAAATGACACCGATCTTGGGCACTGTCGCAGCACAACTCAATGCTACAACGCCCACACCAAGTAAACCAGCAACAGCACCTTCAGCAGGCCTTTTGGGAATGCCTGAACGTCATCATCCTGTATTGCTGGATCTGATAAAGAAAGAACTAAATCTTTCCTCTGTAGATCAGATCAACGACTTTGAACTCGTACTGTACGACACCCAAAAGGCGTGTTTGGGAGGCATCAATGACGAATTTGTATTTTCGGCTAGACTGGACAATTTAGGATGCACATATGCCTCGCTTCGCGGCCTCATAGATTCACTCGACAACGATAGTGACGCAGTAAATGACTCCTCAGTCAGGTTAATCTCATGCTTTGATCACGAAGAGATCGGCTCGCTCTCACAACAAGGCGCAGATTCTAATTTCCTACCTGCTGTCTTGGAACGGATCAATGGCTCTTCCGGCGCCACACTAGAGGGCAACAGTGCTTCATTCCTGCTATCGGCAGACATGGCACACGCAGTAAATCCCAATTACCTCGGAAACTACGAGAGCGAGCATAGACCAAGGATAAACGAGGGCGTGGTGATCAAGGTGAATGCTAATCAGCGATACACCACCAATGCACCCGGAATAGTCCTGATTGACAAAGTAGCTCAAAAAGCAGGTGCCAAGCTGCAGAGCTTTGTGGTCCGTCAGGATTCTGCTTGTGGTGGCACAATTGGTCCAATGTTGGCTGCAAAGTTGGGTGTCAGGACAATTGATCTCGGTAATCCGCAGTTGTCTATGCACAGCATCCGTGAAACAGGAGGAAGCCAGGACGTCGATCACTTGGTCAACCTGCTGGCCACTTTCTTTAGAGAGTATCGTACACTATCGAGTAAAATTTTTGTGGACTAAGTTCCTTCAATACATAGAGAAATGCAATCAATATTACGTGCCGCCTCTACTCCAAGAAAATATCGCTGCCTAGACTTGTTCCTGCAAAGTGACTCCTGAAAGACTCGAAAATGATTAGTCCGAATGATGTTGCTGGTGCTCCCCTGATAGCGGTAGACACGATGCCCTTGAACAACCACTTGTTCCAGCCTCCGTTCTTGGCTGCTACAAATGAACACTGTTTTGCGGTTTTCCAGTATTCTGA
This sequence comes from Taphrina wiesneri, assembly GCA_005281515.1. Taxonomy (NCBI): domain Eukaryota; kingdom Fungi; phylum Ascomycota; class Taphrinomycetes; order Taphrinales; family Taphrinaceae; genus Taphrina; species Taphrina wiesneri. The sequence goes on along the minus strand of RHGK01000009.1, from coordinate 289,285 downwards.
TGCGTATATGGAAATAGCTCGTCGTTGTTGGAATTTTTGCTCATACCGGTTGCGATAATCTAAAGATTCCAGACGTGCTAGGTGAATTTCCTGAATCTTTGATAGTGGGAAATGCATCGAGGTGTGTGCTACGGAAGCAGCTAGACCGGACACAAGTAGAAAGGTAGGCGCAATCAACCAATAAGGTTGTTTTTGCGATGGCTCCTTCGTGTTCACGTACAGTGAAAGATGTTGTCGACCGTAAAAGAGACGCAGAAAGCTATAATATCCTTGATTCTTGATGAACTCGAAAGTGCCAAAGAAAGCACCCATCGCCAGAGACTCTTTGGCGGCCGACAACAAAAAGCCACCGAAGACTGGTTTGAGACCTACATCCTTCAGAGTAGAGATGCAGTAGTGCCACATTGACTGATACCGGCCTTCCAGCATTTGACTGACCTCGAAGCGAACGGTCAAGGCATCGATGGGCTGGCTGACTAATGCTTGTGCCAATCCAGCAATTGCACCGGCCTTATAAGTAGTCTCAAATGGAGGCGGAGGTATGGCACGCTGCACATTTTCTGATGATGGGGGATGTAGGAGCTGAAGAGTCTCAATATAGGTCGTATACAGTACAACCCCAATAATAGAGTTGGCAAGCAGAGGTGGAATCACAAAGGCTGGGATGAAGCTCCAACCATGCTGGCGCACCGCCGATACCAGTAGCATTGGCGAGGACGTCCTCCATGACCACGGCTCACCTTTGAGAATTCGAGGGTTGATTGCCCGTGGTATGATCATATAGTCGATCCGAGTCGGACGGAATAATTTGACTGGTACCCTGAACCATAGTGCTAAGAACTGTCCTACTAATGATCTGGTCACGGCACTGGCACCGCCGATTGAGACACTTTGTTTCGCATCCTTTTCCTTCTTGTCCAGGTTCTCCATAACATTTCTAGCGCGAGTATGACATGTCTCCTCCTAAGACTTGAGATTCTTCCTTTTGAGAGCACACCAGCATCGAAGGGTGTCTTCACAACATAACTCTAGCTAGACTCATGATTACCCGAGCGCTTGCACTCAAGCTTGAAGACCATTGTTCAGATCCTGTTCCATGGTTGCTAATTTTGGTGGAGCTCAAAACAGTTGGGCAGACATCACTGTGGAGCCTCATGACACGGTGCCCCATCATGGCCAGCACTGCAGCACTGCAGCATCATGCACATCTATATATAGTTGTGGTCGCAGTAACAGAAGCGTAAGCTTAAGACTTGACAACTGATTTTTCACAAAGACTAAACTACTGAAGGCTACATCTTACTATAGTACAAATTTTCACCCCAAGGGGCGATTAAATCCAACATCGACATACGTGCTCATAACTTCGCGGTGAATTCTTTGTGAAGGTTTTCCTGAGCGTTTTGGTCCTGCTCGAGAATCTTGAGACTAGTATGATGCGCAAGAGCCATGGTTGAGACCATTGGATTGACACCGGATGCCGATGGGAAGACAGACGCATCAGCTATCCACAGATTCTTGACACCAAAAACCTGAGCATTCTCATCACAGACCGTACCCATAGCACAAGTTCCCATTTGATGCGCAGATCCGAGAGAGACCTTGCCTGATGTTATACCGGCCTTCCTAACTTGACGGAGCCATTTCTGGTACTCTAGATCGTGTGTACCCAGCTTCGATGCTTTGTTTGGCCTGTAGGGCAGCACATTCACCTGACCTGTTGTGATCTCGTCGGCACCAGCAGCCAGGGATATGTCACAGAGCTTGATGACTCCTTCGAGGATGGACTCTGCATCGAACTTGGAAGGCACATACTGGATTTTTGGCTTGCCAGTGGCAGGATCAGGAAAGACATATCCAGAGTCACGATCACGAGTCAGCGCAATGTAAGAAGCGGCGTGAGGATACTTGAGCAAGGTGCGCTTCCAGTCCGCGGCATTTCTCCATGGAATAATGGTTCCATGCAATCCAGGTTGGTTGGAAATGACCTCCAAGAAAGCGCCATGGCCCTTGCCATCCCTGTTCGCGGCAGCTAACGATACGGCAGTGAGGACGCCGCCCTCGTGGGTACGTGTAAATTCCGATTCATAGTGTGCAGTGACGAAACTGCAAGGATGCAGATGCAAGTTCTTGCCAATGTTGCCGTTCTTGAGTCCGGACTGCTTGAGTATACAAGGTGTGTTGAGAGTTCCAGCGGAAAGAATGACCTTATCAGCTCTAATGACTAATGTACGGCCTTGATATTTTACTTGTGCGCCTTTAGCGACACCCTTCTCGATGATTACCTTTTCAACAAGGGTGTTCTTCAAAAACTGGGCGCCGGCCTCCCTAGCATCAGCTAACCAAGTAATTAGGCCACCTTGCTTCTCTCCGTTCCTGCAACCATGTGGACAATGTCCGCAGTAGTGCTCATAGCCACCAGTGTTTTGTGGCACAACGTACGCATAATGTCCAAGCTTCTTTGAACCCTCAATCAACTTGGCATTGGCAAAGTTCTGTCTGACATGTTCTGTGGACACTCCCATTCGCTCACAGACATGATCTAGGGAGTGTTGGTATTCTGGCTGCTTGAACCACGGATAGCCTGTTTTTGAGGCCCATTCTTCCCTGACGACGATTGGGGTCTGCAATGATGCCGACCAGTTGATTGTGGATCCACCACCGAGAGTGGCACCGGCCAGTACGGTGAGGCCATTGTCTTCCGTCGTGACGATACCTTCGTTCTCATACATCTGTTTTGCTGCTTCGGCCTCTGTCATGGGGAATGATTCTTGCTCGTGATCAGAACCTTTCTCAACGACTAATACTCTGCGACCGGCCTTGGCTAGAGTAGCAGCGGCAACTCCACCGCCACTACCAGATCCTATGACGAGGACATCGGTATAGATCTCCTTCTCGTTCGCTCCAACATTGAGAAATTCGTATTTGGGAGCCCGAAACTTTATATCGTGAGAACGAGTGTAGTCGCCCGTATCATAATCGAGAAATTTCAGATCGTAATGACGAGCGAAGGTAGTGGTGATGAGGTTGACGACACCTCGTGGAAGACTACGAATCTTTGCCAGTCTAGAAATGTACCAATTCTGAATTGCAGTCTCTCTAGCCTCTCTTGGCAGATTAGCAAAGACGGTGAATGACTGAGTAAGCACAAGCGAGCCAAGATAAGAGTCAAGCGCATCGAGCACTCCACCAATTTCGAGTCTCTTGTCTGGGGCTAACAACCACAAAACATCCCGGAGAGCAGTGGTCAACTCTATTCAGTTTAGTTCATGCTATGCATTGATGTCGATCAGAACCATACTCGAATCATTCGAAAACTTGAAATTCGCGAAGTCCTTGCAAGCATTGCTATGCTTGGTGACAGCGGCAGAACGAGAGTCTACTAGGATATTTTGTGTCTCCTCATCTGTCAATGTTGCGACCACGGTATCTGCAATTGCTAATAGGACTTTCCACTGACGTGGCGTCAAGGCATTCTCATGATGTTTGATTGAAGTCATTCTTGTATCTATAGGCGAGGATGGCCGGTTAGGACCAAGTTCGTGATCTCAGGTGGTCGCCTTAATTGCAGCTCTATTGTAAGGCTCAATGGTGATTCAAGTGTGACTTGTACGTGTGTTGACGTTGTGCTGACAACTAATATATCTGCACAGAGCCTCCACAATTGGTCAACCATGTCAAGCTCCGGGGAATTGAGCCACGAAAGGCGGAGAACCGAGCGGCTTTTTGTCCTCGGGATCTGCCCCAACCTTCACTCGTGCCACTGAAGGCTTCCACAGGCCACCTGGAGATAAGGTCAATCAATCTCTACCCGTAGCAGATACGATACAGACGATTCATCCGGTCGAACTGCGGTGATGAAGTTGATCAGCGTTTACTGATCAGAATGGAATTGATCAGGGGTTGAAGAGCGTGTGAGTGATGAGATCGACCCGCCTGAGCAGTGCTCGAATCAGGTGCCACGAAAGTGATTCATGCTCATGCAGGTGATGCCACACATGCACACTCTCTCCCCTTCACGGCTCCGGCTAAGACTCATCCTGTCAGTAACTTAGTACCTACCATCCATCCATACACACACCCTGCGCTGCTCTCACAGACTCACTGGATCAAGTCTAATTACCTCTTGGCGCAGGTGTTCATCGCTCCTCGCTTGGGTGGTCATCTGAGGCGGGCAAGTTACCAATAGCCCTCCTGGTCATAGATATCAAGACCTCAAGCAGATCAAGAGTGCCTGTGATACTCCAACACCTCCGTCACGTGGAAGACAAATGTCGAAAAGTTTGGGAAATGTTGGAGATATCGCGGTCTTCGTTCCTAGCACCCAGCAGAAGAACAACTTTGGCAACAACAAGGCCAATGTGTCAGCCCGTGTCAACAATGGCTCGCCACAAAGCTTGAGTGGAAATTCACAAAAACTCCCTCGAAATACTCATCGACATCATCGGAAACCAGAGGCAAATCTGAACCACTTGCTCAATTTCTCTTATGCCCGTCAACCTGCGCCAGCGCATGCTATGCCAATCAGACGTGCTACGAAGTCGAATCCCACATACGGACGAGGTAGCGGGTACCATCCATTAGACAAAGCACATTTTGTCAATGCGAACTACCGTTTCGTGGTTCATCCTTCCGGTGACTACCGACCCAACCTCACAGAGTCCGATATTCCGATTCCGTGGGAAAATGTCCTACAGGTCCTTGCCTCCGTACAAAGCCAGTGCAATGCTTGTCCAATCTGTCTAGAGGATGTTCCTGTGGCTCCGCGAATGGCTAAGTGTGGCCACATTTTTTGTCTGCCATGCGCACTCCGATATCTGGATAGTGAGGATATGAAGACCGGCAAGACCACTGGCAAATGGCGCAAGTGCCCGATCTGCTTCGATGGAGTCTATGCCAGTGAATTACGTCCTGTCAAGTGGTTCTCTGGTGACGACGTGTTACCTGTGAAAGGTCAAGACATCACTCTGCAGCTCATCATGCGAAAGTCAGGGTCAATGTTTGCATTACCTAGGGATAGTGTTCAGATCGCGGCTGATGCCGTGCCCTGGCATGATCAGCACGATGCACTAGAATATGCACGTCTGATCAAAGGCGATGAGCAGTATATGACGTCTGAGTCAGAGCGCGAAATCAATGACTTGGTTACCATGAGGGATGAGGATAAAACCGCCTATGGTGAAGAGAACCAGTGGACTGCCACAGCGATTCAGAACATTGACGACCGAACGACTACTTATAATTTGCTTGGTGCAGCACCGAAGCGTAAGGTTAACATTAAACCTCCGTCAAAGGTCGTTAGGCCACCTATCGAATATCTTGAGACTCCGAAGTTGCCAAGTGATATCTCGAAGCCGTCTTCAGTACCTCTGCATGCTCCGCAGCCTCATCGTGAGCAGACAGACTCGGACGCTGCCGAGGATGCGTACTACTTTTATCAGCCTCGTACGGGCAGCCATTACTACCTGGCATCTCTAGACATTCGCATCCTGAAGCGCGCCTTTGGTTCCTTTAGTTCTTTTCCCTCTGCCCTGGTAGCTTGCACAGAGCACTTTACCACTCTAACAATTGATGAAGAATTACGGCGCAAGAACAAATATTTGTCACATTTGCCTCTTGGATGCGAGGTCACGTTTTTGGAGTGCAATTGGTCCGGTGTTCTTGCTAGTGATGTTCTCGGAGCTTTCCAGGTCGAGATCGAGAAGCGTCGGAAGAAGCGACACGACAAGGCTGTATCAGAAGAGTCGGCACGGCGAAAAGCGCAAGCTGCAGAAGAGCGTCGTGAGAGAGCCGGACTTGGTGAGCTTCAGTGGCATGACGAGGACACTAGTTACTTTGCTCGAAACGATGTGTCCAATACGTATGAAATATTTGGAGAGGACCAACACCATATGGTGACCTCTCCGGGGTCGTTGCCTTCGGACACTATGCCTTCGGGATCGTTAGAGCGTCGATCCATTTGGGGTACTGCCCTACCAGCCGTTTCCGGCGAGCAGCTCCCTCCTGCGGAAGATGATGAGTGGAAGGATCAACTGGAGAAATTTTATCAGGAGAGTGCCATTGCGGCCAGCGTCAACGAGGCTGCTGGTACGACAGGCAAGAAGGTCAAATCGAAGAAGAAGAAACTGGTGTTGATGACCAGTGGTGGAGGACGAGGTTCTGGATGATTGTAATTGCGGTGTGAGCACGGCATAATGAGGATGGAAGGACGAGAGCGAATTTAGGTTATAGCGATTGTTTGAAGGGAATACATGGACAATGATCTATTGGTCGATAGGTCTGCCAAGGATTATGTACTACAATATTCGTGTTACAATGTGGTGATTGTGCTTCATTCGACCAACAAACAAATGTCCACCCCAAGTGTTAGACCGGTGTTGCCTTTTCTTCTCATTCTGCACATGCCAGGTGATCGTTCGTCCTTGAATGCTGATCGAACGCCATCAGGGCTCCACCATCATCGGATCTCTCCACTCTCTCATCACAACGTTGACCTTGGAAATTCTACCTTTAACGATTGATATAGGCATGTGACAGCTGCTTGAAAGACTACAGTGAGTCTTGTACAGAGACCAAACGGAACATTGATGTTCAGATCTGGTCTACACACTCTCTTGTTGCGCAGAGTGCCCGCAAGCTATCGCAATAGACTCTTGCTATCTACAGGCTTGGCTACACTTTCGGTCGCAGTCTATAGTCAATCGTATAATCATGCATTACATCTCGAATCTCCTCTCGAACACGATATCAGAGCCAAAAAGAATATCGTCAATGAGCAATCACCTATGCGTCTCCGGATGGAGCGTTTTGTCAAGGAGAAACAAGCCGAAATAGTCAACGCCCTGGAAGACATTGATGGCCAACATTTTCGTATAGACAAGTGGGAACGTAAGGAAGGAGGAGAAGGAATAAGTTGCGTCTTACAGGACGGAGAAGTATTCGAGAAGGCAGGAGTCAATGTCTCCGTCGTGTATGGCAAATTACCTCCGGCGGCAATAAAGAAAATGAAGGCGGATCACAAGGGACTGGACGAGACGGACACGGCACTTCCTTTCTTTGCAGCAGGCCTCTCACTCGTCGTACACCCGCATAATCCAATGTGTCCGACGGTCCACTTGAACTACAGATACTTTGAAATTGAGAATGAAGACGGCACCCCTCGAGCATGGTGGTTCGGTGGGGGATCCGACTTGACGCCCACTTACCTCTTTGATGAAGACGCCATCCAATTCCACAGCGAACTGAAAAAGGCATGCGACAAGCACGATAAGTTATACTACGACACGTTCAAAAAGTGGTGTGACGAGTACTTCTTCATCAAACACCGCAACGAGTCTCGTGGTATCGGAGGAATCTTTTTTGATGATTTAGAGGATAAAGACCCGGAAGAATTGTTTTCCTTCGTAAGGGACTGTGCGGACGCTTTTCTGCCGGCATATATACCTATCATGCAACGACGCAAAGAGTTACCATACACACCGGCGGAAAAGATGTTTCAAGCCGTGCGACGTGGAAGGTACGTCGAGTTCAACTTGGTATATGATCGAGGGACCGCCTTTGGACTTGCGACGCCAGGTGCACGTATAGAGAGTATCCTGATGTCTTTGCCATTACACGCCAGTTGGATCTATCAACACGTCCCTACCGGTCCACGAGAGGAAAAGATTACAGAAGTGCTAAAGACACCCAAGGCATGGGTCTAGTCCGTCAAATTTACCAGGACTGAGGAGAAGAAAGTCACTCCGAATATGCACGGCATACATGCATGATCGCATAAGGACGCATTCATGGATTACCTAAGGAGGTATACTAATGAGGATGTGGTTGCGGCATAGTCAAGCTGCTCGCTGCCCGAGCTTGTGACAAGAAAGTTCTTGGTGCACTATTCGCCCGTTGAAGTGATAGATTACTCTGTTGCAATCGCCCAGCTAAATCATAGAATGCCTTTGCCACGAGAGTATTCTCCTGCTTCAAGCGAGCGATTCGCTCTTCTGCTGTGCGACGATACATTTTGAATTTTTGGTCCTTGATGGATTGTTCTTCCTTTATCGCTGCATAAGACTGATTTTTCTGCAGGAATTCAAATTTCTGTCGGTATGATTTGATGATTGCATCTTGTTTCCTCAGTAATCGAAGGATTTCGTGTTGTGTTGTTGATGCACTGGTATAATCCAAAGAAAGCATACTAGCGTCTCGTGAATCATTTTCATTCTTGTCTGATTCGATGTAAGGTCGAATGGTTTCAGCCTCTCCCTTTGCTAATTCACGGTAATGATCAAGTTCGGCTTCTTGTGCCCTCCAAACACTGAGCTGTTGTAGTATTGCTCCAACCCGTTGCTTTTCTGGACGGGATCCATGTCGCTGGAGCTTCTTTTCCAAATTCTCGGACAACAAAAGACTGTGTAGTTTCCAATTCTTTTGCATTTCTGCAGCGTGATGTTGATTACTAGTATAGTCTGCACATGCAGTGATGTGTCTATCCGAGCGGCTAGTACTTGACTCTTCAACGGCTGACTTTCTCAGCAGGGTTGCTGGCAATTTTGTGTCCAAGACGGGACCATTTCCGGACTTGTGAGACAGTTCTTCGTTGAGCTCTTGGCTCAAGATGGTCTCGAATAGTTGAGCGTCTTGCATAAAGTTTGGGAACTTGGACACTGTACTCGATAATGGGCACTGACGTTCGGATCCGACATCAAAAGCTGCAGGAGACGATGCTTCAGGTAGAAGACGCATGTCTGCAATCATCCCTTCCAATGTAGATACTTCTGTTTGCGTGGCCGTGAGCACTGCTTCGATAGTCGCAATCTTCGTCCTTGCATCGTTTAGTTCAGTTTGAGTTGCACTTAGCAAGCTCTGGACGCCTTTTTGCTCGTGCAAGGCATCACTGAGCTCGCAGTTGTGTGTATCCAACTGACAGATACGCTCTTCCATGACTGTCATATCCCGGCCATCCTGTGAGGACTTTTTCTTGAGCTTCTCGTTAATGCCTTGTAGTTCTTGCATCTGTGTAAGGAGTTCTTGTTGTCTTGACAACTCTGCGAGCTGCGAACCATGGTGAAGAGAACTATTCCGTCGGTGCGAGGATAGCTGCCTAGTAAGCTTTTCTATCGTGTCCTGCTGTACACTACATTCTGCCACCTTGTCTGCATATCGAGTCTCCGCGACTAGAAATTGGTTCTGCAAGTCTTGATACTGTTTCGTTAACTTTGAATGCTCGATTTGTAGAGCCTCGCGGTCGGAAATGTATGTTTCAACATACACCACAGGCCGCTCCTTGTCTCCAAGCGTGCCATTGAGTCGAAAATGCTCTAGTTTAGCGAGTAAGGCATTGTACCTCCCAGCTAGCGCTTCGTAGTTGCGTACCAATTCCTTCTCTTGAACCATGCGGGAGCTGTTGTATGTTTATGCTAGACTGCTTGTCGAGTATTGAGTTGGCCGCGCTCATAACTATCAGATTTTGACGACATAGGGGCACTAACAGTTGTGAAACGCATGTCGCTGCAGCAATATATCTGTGAAATTGAGCTTCGAAACCAAAAATTCCGAAATGCATCGTTGCTAGGACAAACACTCCTTTCAAGCCAGTCAAGGGCAAAAATTATTCTTTGTTCTCAGTTGTACTTGTCTCTGTAGACTGTGCACCATCACATCATGCGTTGAACGCATAGGCTTGCAGCATGAGTGTGCATGGACGAAGGAGACGGAACAGCTTTTGAAACAACAGGGGATTTCCCCACAGCACAGCAATCGGTCAGGAAAATCAAGCTTCCGGCATCACAAGCACTACATGCAGCTAGAAGCCACTGAATGATGAAATGGACGGCCACAGAGTCAACGATCCTCGATCAGATGATTCTGCACGAGCCACACCTGATTATCACACACTCGATGACGTGTGACTAGACTATGTCTGTAGCTCGGACTCTTTAACGGTACAAGGAGTTACGGCTCGCTAAGGTATTGGCGATTAAGCACTACGAATTCAATTGCTCAACGCTAAAAGCACAATGATTATTGAGTTATCGTCAAGCTCAAGATCCGGTGGTTACAACCTGATCTTCTTCGACCGTTATCCCTTCAGACAAAGTAGATATTGTTTGCATGGCATCTTCACTGGCAATAGCCAAGAATCCACTAAAAAGTTCAGTGATCGTACCTTACGCGAGTAGGAAGTCGAGTGACTTACTTGATCAAATTGAATACATGTGTTATGGTACCGTCTGTTTCACGGACTTTCTGTTTGGCTGATTCAACCACACTGACATGTCAGACGAATTGTTCGAGGGTGTATTCAAGCTTACGGAGGTTTGACTGTGTCTGCGAAGGATACTATGTAGCTTTTGAAGTTGCTTGAGCATGTTAATAGCCATTGTATAGTCTTCTTTGCAGATGTATACCCTGAGACGTCAGTTCAATTTCCCATGCACGGCCGGATCAACTCACTCTTCGATTGCGCAATCTTGTTCTTGAGTGGGACTGACGATACTGTGCTCAAGAGCATACCGACGAGAAGCGTTATGAATGTTGCAAAGAATCTCATCTTGTTGCTTGCTCGATACAAGTCGAGTAATGATGAATGTAATTGATTGATATGGTGAGCTGTGCTGGGCGAACAGGTCGAAGTGCAGAGCGACAGGAAGATGCTCTTTCCTGAGCAGACTGCAAGAAGGAGCTATGGGTGGTATTGGTAGTGGGATCTGGGTTTGGTCCCCAGGTGGCAGGCATGTGGGTACTATAGGAACGGTAATACTTGATTGGTGGACTCATGATCAGCCATGGATTGCATTTCCCACTTTCCCAGCTTCTACTTCCAAGATTGTCCTGCAGGCCTTGGCTTTGGCCTTGTGTGGGCTCAATCGTAGCTTGCATTTCCACACCTGGGCAGTTGGATCCACCCACGGGTGTTTCCTCCTGTCGGGATGTCCGTCAAATTGTCACCGTTCCCATCGTACTCCGAAATTATCTCTAGCTTAGAGTTCACGTCGAGCTCAAGAGTGTTAGTCGCAAGACAAACAAATCTTCTCATCTGCCCTTAGGGAGGTGACTCATGTCGGACGATCTCGACGATGGCGAAATCCCGAAAGAGTCCACCAATGATCGAATAGGCTCCAATAGTCGCAGTGATTGCAATGACTCTCGTGACTCTACACACACACCATTATCTAGAGATCGCAACGCTGACTCTAGACCCCGCCCATATGTTCGAACTGCTCGTAGTCGATCTCGAACAGGCTATAGATCTCCGTTAAGAGAGGACCCATATGCACGTAGGCGACCCAGATCTCCTCGCACCTATGACCGCTATTCCCAAGACATTCAAGTCGCTAGTGCACGATCTCGACTGCCGGCTGCAAGGAAAGAACCGTCCGTGAGGGATGCCAATACTAAGGCAGACCTTGGTCGTCTGGCAAGAGAGGCGGAGGCTGCAGCATACAAAGCTAGGACTGCTGCCCTCAACAAGAATCCTGCCGCTATGGCCAAACCAAACGAAGTCACTTCTGCTGCTGCTGCTCCACAGGTTAGACGAGAAATGTCCACTAAAGTCGAAAGCAGCTCTGCCAGCATACGAGGTGAAAGTAGGTCACCTCTAGTGGCAGTCGGTCGTGAAGACATGCGCAGACCTAGGGACACTTCTACTGCACGTCGGCGTTCGAAAACTCGTTCACCAGTACGAGACAGAAGGCCTAGAAGCTTGACTCGTCGGCCCTCACCTGAACCAATCCGCACTACCCTCCCTGTACGAAGAGGTCTTACGGCTGCGGATATTGGTCGTCTTGAGAGAGAGAAGGAAGCCGCTGCATACAAAGCCAAGGTTCTAGCTGAGCACAAATCACAACCGAAGTCCACGGAAGCGACTAGCCAAGTTAAGCCGAGCAATAATCAAGATAGAAAGACTGTGGCCACAAGTAGTGCCGGTAACAAGGCGGCGACGCCAACCACCGGGAAAGAGAAAGATGCTACACCAGTGCCGGCTGAGGTTGTCATACACATCAAGTCCATATGTCCGAAGCTCGATTCACAACTTGCCACTATGAAGTTGAATTACGAAGTTCTGTTGAGACACGATCACAAAAGGCAGGCAGATTTACGTGTATGTATGCGACAATGGGCTATACTAGAACGTGAAGCGCAACGGGAAGCATATAAGTCTGAGCTCGCGCAGCTCTCACTTGAAGCTACATCAGCAATGTAAGCGATGATCATGGCGACGTGCGTAAACGAAGTTACGGCTATTCAAGGATGTTTATATTATGACAGCACTACCTGCAGGTACATAGAACAGTTTTGACCTTTCTGCAGAAGCTCAACAGTTCTGACACCTGAAGGGTCAAAGACTGTTTAGTCTAGAGAGAGTACTCACCTTCTGATCATTCTGCAGATCAAACGAAATCAGCACGGAGGTCCACCTCGGATAGGTAGCCGAGCGCCGCGTGAATCACACCCGTGGACCAGCTGCAACACAGTCGGAGATTGAGGAGTCCTCCCACCTCTTAATGACGAAGTCGAGATACGTGGAGTACTTACGTGTCGTCAACAACACCTTCAAGTCACATTCATTAAGGCCTTTTATCGATTACTATCATGCGATCCTCATTCAAGGACGTGAGTCATGTTTGCGCTCGATTCAGGCGCGAAGTAGTAGTGCGCTTCTATACTGATGTCTCCAGGAACACCAATTCGAGAAGCGCAAGGCTGAGGCCAACAGGATCAGAGAGAAATACGTCGACAGAATCCCAGTAATCTGCGAAAAGGTAGGCGACACTGATTCGATGGTCTAACGGTACTAAGTCAGCCTGCAGGTCGAGAAGAGTGACATCGCAACGATTGATAAGAAGAAATATCTTGTTCCAGTACGTGCGCCGATGTCTCTAGATGACATGCAACTGACTTTACAGGCCGATCTTACTGTTGGTCAGTTTGTCTATGTGATTCGTAAGAGAATTAAGTTGTCTCCAGAGAAGGTAAACACTTGTGAACTTCTAGACCATGCTGTTGACTTGGTAGGCTATCTTCATCTTTGTTGACGAAGTCCTTCCACCAACTGCTGCTCTGATGAGTTCAATCTATGAAGAGCACAAAGATGAGGATGGATTCTTGTACATCACTTATTCGGGAGAAAACGTAAGAGCCACTCGCTCCGAAGGAACCCACCACTAATGCATTAGACCTTCGGAATGTTCGAGGGAGCTTAGGCATTCTCCACTTTTTTTTTACAGATTAAGCGTACGGATTGAGCAGTTTGGGATGAAGCAAGGACGAGTTGGCGAAGTTCAGCAAGTACTACTGGACAGGGCATAGCCCGATGTATAATTGTCTATGAGAGAGTTTGTTTGCTCGTTGCCATGGTCCATTTCGTGCTGATCCGGCAATTTGCCCTGCGCTCAAGACTTCCATGTTCGTAAACCATTTACGAATCAGATCATCACGAGTCAATTAGATCTTGTTTTCAGACTTTAGTGGTTGTCCTGATCTAAGTTCTCGCCGATCTCTTGAAGCGTTCCGCAGGACCGTACCACGTGTCCAGCTTGTATACGACTTCAAGCTTGCATTCGAGTTTGTTGCATACGAGACCTTATTATCAACAGAAAATCGATGGTGTCAAGGCTACGTCGAATATCTGAAATGCCGATTTTACCTCTTCTTTCCCTTTGCTGCCCTCCTTCCCTGTCCCTTTGGAGGCGGTCCTTTGCCACCTGTTCATATATTAATACTGTCCCTAGAGCTCTGAGTTACGCTTACGTCTCTTTCTGGCATCGACGTCAGATTTCCGAATCTCCTCGGCCTCGTCCACAAGTGCCAGTTCCGGGAATGCACGCACAATTGTCTGAAGCCTCACATTTTCGGTGGGATAGTAGTCCAGAAGTGCCGGACCTCTCAGTCGTTGACGCAGAATCTTGTTGCCATTCCTCGATGCTGATGGATTGAATGTTGTGTTGAAAATGTTGCAGCTCACTTTCGCCAAAGCCTGTAAACGTGCAGCTGTCGGAGGCGCCATAGGCAAGCTAGAAAGTCCGTTCAAATAAGAAGGACAAGGTCAGGATACAGAGATCCGCGACGACTGAGTTTAGGTGGCCGCGAACGACTACAATATGCAAGGTGTGTTACTGTAACTGCTAGAACCTTGGAAGTCGAGAGTTTTAGACCATGGAGTGCCCTTGTGCTTTACCGTACCCACCGTATCCCAGCTTCCTAGGTTCTGAGATAAGCGGTTGGGAATGCCCAATTAGGTGACCACCAGATATGGCGTAGCGTTGTGCATGCAGGCGTACAAAGTGGGTCATCCGTATGTAGGCATGACTTGAACTACTACCATTACGAACGTCTGACAAGCGCGAGCACTCGAACAGGGTGTCTGCTTTCGCGCAAGCTGTCTCACTCTTCTCTGGGGTATGTTCACCGAGTATGCATCCAGGGTAATACAACATTCGCAATTGCGCTTCTCGCAGACTCGTCAAAAGCCACTCTTTTACTCCACAAATGATGGAAGGGAAGACATTCGCGAAAGTATGGCGCTCAGACAATCTCGAGCAGGCATCGGGAGCAGGTTTGGGATATTCCAGCCAATCGACGATAGCGAGGAACATGAGAGAGACGAGGGGAGTGATCACGAAGCCATGAAGTCATCTTGGGTGCCTCCAGATTACAGGCGAGATAGAAGTAGGCAAGCAGCTGCGCTAGAAGCTCCTATCGAGATCTCGGCCTCGATGGAATCCATTGATCCGTACGATGGAAGGGTGATACATGATGAGGGTGCCTATGATTCGGACCTTGGGAGTCAACATAATGAGCCGCCAATGGACATCGCATTCGAAGCTCAACTGAGTGATTCAATACCACCTCGGAGCTTGGCAGGTTCCTTCGAGGCGGCTGAGCGATCAGTCGCTTCAGACGATTCCGTCTTGATATCCAGAGCTGCAAAGGATCCAGTCAAATTCCCACTGGCTCTTCTTGAGCCACAAATCACATCAGTTCAGCACGACCGTGCGTATGCACTGCTGTTTATGGCATGTCAGGCTTCAATCTTCGCAACGTCACTGTTCGTGTTTCTCACGACTGACAAAGCAGCTACACCCATGACAGACACAATATATAGTGCTCTTGCGTCCTCCATGGGACTCATAACAAAAGACATTGTTATCGCCCTTGCTATATCGGCAATGTGGCTTGTAGCCTTGAGGAGTTTCGTCCGACCTTTACTACACACAATCGTCATCGTGGTACCCATCATCGTCTTCAGTCTGAGTTCATACATCTTATCGTGGTCGTATCGAGGTTCTTTAGGAGGTTACGAAGTGCAGGCAAGAGCCATGAGGTGGTCGAGTCTGTTCATGCTATTCTTCGCTTTCATGTGGATCTACAGTGCTTGGAGTGGTCGGCATACAATGATGAAGACAATCAGCATTATCAAATTGGCATGCACAATATTAGAGCAGAACTCTTCACTCTTGTTACTCGGTTTTGGAAGTCTTGTCACAATAGTTCTATACTCGTTTGTATGGCTGCATCAATTTGAACGAATATTTTTACGTGGAACTTTCGAAGGTTTTGGAGCTGCTCGCCGTTGGCTGATGAGTGGCAACTCGTGGTTCCTTGGTGGCTACTTTGTATGGATGTTCCTCTGGACATTCGCTGTCATCAGTGGGATTCAGCGATCTACAACAAGCGCGACCGTTTCGCACTGGTACTTTCATCGTCATGATGTGCCAAAGGCAAGTCAGATGGATATCACCAGAGCAGCTGTGTTACATTCGCTGTCTACATCCTTCGGCAGTGTATGCGCTTCTTCGCTGTTGTCGCTCATTTCACGACTGCCGCTCATCGTGCTGCCCAGACGTGTCAGCGGGGTTCTGTCTATGGCAGCATATGTCCTGATATCAGCACCACTGCAAGGCCTAATGAGTCCCCTAACGCTCTCTTATGCTTCGATTCACTCTCTAGATATTGGAGCGGCATCTCGAAGCATTTCGCAGCATCCCATGCTCAACCCCAGCACTTCTTGGCCTGCTTATAGGACGGCAAAGATGCTGCTCAGTGCTGCTCGTGCGACAACAGCTCTTGGTCTGGGCATTGCGGCATGGATCTCCTCAGCGCGCGCACCGGAAGGTAATGCCACCATGTATGGCTATATTGTCGGTCTCGTCGCAGGTGCGATTGGTTGGGCGGTTGTAGGCTCCATCGAAGGAGTCGTTAGTATGATTGTAGATGCCACTTTTGTATGTTATGGCACGGATTTGTCCAGTGCTCGGGAGGGTCGATCACATTGCCTAGAGGCTACCAATGCTTTCGGCAGTGGTCGCTCTTCGACCTCGGGCGCCTTACATGTCTAGGGATACGGCACTTCCATGATTAATTTGATTGAATGATTACTATGACAGGCTTATGCGGGAGCAAGGCTCGGCGTTGGTGACACAATTTACATAGATTCCGTCCAGCACTAAGCATGACATACAAAGCAAGGCAGATCTTGAAACCAAATCGAGGCCGCCATTTCTTTGAGTCCTTGTAGTCTGTCTCTTTTCCGGATCAATTAGGTGGTGCTAGGCGCTTCTTGTTGCTATAGTGAGCATCGTTCCCAGATTCGATCGCCTGAGCTTATCACTACAGAATCTCTGCCAGGTCTAGTCGAGCAATTTATGAGCAGAATCATGCAGACGACTGGATGTTTATATCTAGTATCCTCCTTGAGCATTAAGACACTTGATCTTTCAACGCCAGACTTTTGGAGTGTGCGTTAATTTGATTGACCAAATCGCTGATTCGTAATTGCCCTGCATCCACCTCAACTACTTTACCATCTTTATACGTTACTTTCAATGTGGATGTAGGCGTTGTCAAATTTTGTAGCTTGGTGGTTATTTTTGTAGCATTCGCTTGCTTGGCAGACTCTTTCATAAGCAGGGAAAGGAACAATTTTGTCGATTTGCTGGTCTTGCGAGAAAAAGGCACGATTTGTGCGTCCACAGCGGCGAGATATTTGGTTATCAGCATTCTGCTCCAAATTGTTGTACTTCAGAAGCTGTTCAAGCCGTTAAGGTTTCTTCGTTTGACCTTATAGATGCATTCTTTGATGCTCACTTGCATTTGCATATGGGCTTGCGCTGGGATCTTGAACTAATTTGTCCATGGGAGCGCCACAGGCGGTCATTTCGGGAAGGATGGAGGTCGTTCAGTCGCATTCGCCTAATTCTCCAAGTTGTGTTCGCATGATCCATCAGCTCAATTTAGCTGTTCACAAGCACAACGCTATCATGTCTTTCTAAAGTCCACGGCACTTGTTGTATATACAACTTGCCTGTGCATGGTCTCGCAGACGAGCATAAGCCTGCCATGGCTCTCTGCAGGGCCATTACCTCCAAAAAAGAAGAAGAAGAGCAGGGTCTTTGACAAGAAGGAATCCTCGCCTCATACAACCCAGTCGACCAATATCAAAAGTCCCACGCATAATGTTACAGCTCTCTTAGCTCTACCACCCTCGAATCAAATAGCTGATGGGACAATAAATACACCTACACTAACCTTTACACCTGTCAAGGTTCCTCCGAAAAATTGGGCCGATTTATTGCGATCTCCCAATTCATCCTTGCATGGCACTCCGAACAAGGCAACTCAAAACGGCATTGTGCCGCACTCTTTCACAAATTTGTCCGATCTCGTCTCGCGCTATGACCCTTATACTCATGCTACAGCGCCATTATTACAGCCTCGGGGTCTCGTCAATCATGGAAATATGTGCTTTATGAATGCTATCCTACAAGTTCTAGTTTACTGCCCGCCGTTTTACAATCTCTTTGATAGGATAGGCAAGGAGGTAAGACAGAAAATGTCTTCCAAGACACCTTTGATGGATGCAATGGTCATGTTCATTCGGGAATTCCAATTGCTCTCGGACATCGCTGCTCGAAGTGGACATGTAGGTGACAAAGCTAAGCAGATAGCGCTCGAGAACATTGGAGAGGCGTTCGGTCCAGACAACATTTACAAGTCGATGAGAGGCAACTCTAGATTCAATTCCATGCAGCGTGGTCATCAAGAAGATGCTGAGGAATTCCTTGGCTTCCTGCTAGATGGTCTGCATGAAGAGTTCCTCCAGTCGCTTGACACACCAACCAATGGGCACACAAACCCACATAATGCATTGTCCTCTCGAGCCACTAGTATTGACGGTTCTAATAACGATTGGCTTGAAGTTGGCAAGAAGCAACGCACAGCACACACAAGATCAGCTGTCGTTACAGAATCGCCAATCTCCAGAATTTTTGGTGGTAATATGCGCTCAATCCTGCGAATCGGGGGTGCGAAGGACTCTGTGACACTTGAGCCATATCAGCCATTGCAACTCGATATTCAGTCGAATGGAATTCGAAGCATAAGTGATGCTCTGTCGGAGCTGCCAGAACCAGAAATCGTATCTGAAGATTGGACGAATGGGAATGGCATGAAAGTTCGAGCCACAAAGCAAGTTTTCATCGAGTCCCTACCGCCAGTTTTGATCCTGCACCTCAAACGATTTCTGTATGATAATGTAGGTGGCACACAGAAAAGCTGGAAGCAAGTTGGCTATCCACTATTTCTCGATATCCCATCAGTTGCAATCTCTCCTGGACGGAGGTCCACATTGAAAACCAAGTACAAATTGTTCGGCGTGGTCTATCATCACGGATTGTCCGCTTCTGGTGGACACTACACGGTAGACGTCCTTCGACAAGACTCGAGAACTTGGATACATCTTGATGACACGAGTATTGAGCCTGTCGATGCCAAAGATGTGGCCGTTGACATCCCAGAGGTCGAACACTTCAACACGAAAAGACCTGACAAGCTGGCATATATTCTGCTTTATGCTCAGCTGTAGGCGAGAAATGGCGTTTCCCGAGAGATTTTCAGTCGTAGCGAGCATAGCGGGCGAATTTAGCATTAATAATAAGCGGCACATGACCGGTACCACAAGCATCGAGTCTGACATTTCTGTCAAGAACTACATATTGTACTCATCATCACAATCTACAATGGATTCCGTAGAAGCATCCGTACAGGTCATGCGTGTAAGGCACATCTGCGGTCACTTCGTACTCGTATATGTGTGATATGGACGAGCTCCATCGACCAATAGAATGTGGCCGGAAGTTGCGCTGTGATCGATCTTGAAAGCGTTGAAATGCGGTGGTCTGATCAGCCTCCAAAATTTCATTTCCTCACACTGCGATAGTGCGAGTGGTCGTCGCTAGTAAACAAATTTACACAGCACAAAAAGTTGTCATCCACGACAGGCCAGCCAAACACTTTCTTAATGGTGCAAACTCGTGGCAATGCACAGTCAGGGACGAAATTGGACGATTCCTCGAAGTCGACCACGAAGGACTTCAAAGTCGACAAGAGTGGGCACTACGAATTCGGTGGACCGATAGGATGTGCGGCACTCATGCTTGTGTTTCCCTGTCTCATGTGGTACCTGTGGATATCCGCGACGTTCTACGATGGGCACTTTGCATTTCCCGCATCACATGAATCTTACAGAGACTTTGCCAAGACACTTGTGAATTATATCTACACAAGTGCATATCCTTCCGCACGAGCCTGGGCAATCTACTGGGGATTTTTATTAATCCAGGCAGTTTTCTACGTAACCTTGCCGGGTATAGATGTGAAGGGGTTGCCTATAGATTCCGAAGGTGGCAAGAGGTTAGACTACTACTGTAATGCTGTCTGGTCATTCTACACCACTATGGTCCTTGCTGCTATTCTGCACTTTACGGGCATCTTTCGCATAACTACTCTCATCACTGAGTTCGGACCACTCATGTCCGTGGCCATTCTCTCTGGTTTTCTTGTTACGTTCGTGGTCTATGCAGTCACCGTGAGCACGGGGAACGAGATACGTATGACTGGATCTTTTGTGTATGACTTGTTCATGGGAGCTGCGCTCAACCCTCGAATTGGTCGGATCTTTGACATTAAGATGTTTGCTGAGGTCCGATTGCCTTGGTTCATCCTCTTCTTTACTTCAGTGGCTCTGGCCGCTCAACAGCACGAGCAATATGGCTACATCACGCCCCAGGCTTACTTTGTGATCTTGTGTCACTACCTATATGCCAACGCTTGCAGTAAGGCAGAACAATGTATAGTACCTACCTGGGACATGGCGTACGAAAAGTTCGGGTTCATGCTCGCGTTCTGGAACATGGCAGGAGTTCCGTTTACTTATTGTCACTGCACATTGTACCTCGCCAACCACTCCCCGAAAGAATACCAGTGGTCGACGACTACAAATATCAGTCTGTTTGTCTTGTTGTTGGCTGCTTATTATGTTTGGGACACCTGCAACAGTCAGAAGAACTGCTTCCGAGCCCAGATGAATGGTCATTTCCAGCCACGGAAAACGTTTCCACAGTTGCCTTGGGCAATTATTGAGAACCCGTCCTACATCAAGTGCGCAAATGGTGGCACTTTGCTAACCAGTGGTTGGTACCGATGGGCACGAAAAATGCACTACACAGTGGATTTTGTGCAATCCTTGGCCTGGGCATTAGTGACTGGATTCAAAAGTCCACTGCCGTACTTCTATCCATTCTTCTTCACGATCGTTCTAATCCATCGAGTCAGCCGCGACATTCAGAGATGTCAATTAAAGTACGGAAAGGATTGGGACAAGTACACACAAATTTGTCCATACATTTTCATTCCCTATGTCTGGTAGATGTATACTAGAAGCGAGAGACTACCGTCCTCGACACGAACATCTCTGTGAAAATTCGTCCGCTACGTATGCATGGGGACAAAGACACTAATAAATACAGCTTGTCCACCTATTCTTGTATGTCGATCTGATTGCGATACAATGGACAAATTGCCCACCTGACGAATTTTCATTACTCCGGCTTGGGTCCTGTAACCAGTATTCATAGTTAATTCAAGCTCAATTGAGGCCAATACCATCGCTATTATCGCTCATGATTTTGGAAGGGTCTGAACGTTGACTATCAGCTGGGTGTACTAAAAAGATTCGATTTCCGTGGCACTAGAAAAGTAAGGACTAGTCAAAGCCCTCTTTGCACTGAGTCGCTCAGCAGGATTGTAGACCAGCATAGCCTGTTGTCGGTCAGTTGTCAGCAGACTCCATCGAGCTTGACTGCTTACTTTCAGAAGATCCGATCCGTCAGCGTCCAGGGTTGGTACAAGAGTTCGCAGGTTCTTTTTTCGCCAGTTCGGGAACGTAGCTTTATAATCTGGGAGTTGTGTCACCCCCGGCCATACAGGCTCGCTGGGCGTACCCAATGTTCTAAAGATCTTGAAGATCTCGTCAATCTCAGAGTCACCTGGAAATAGAGGTTTACGTAGGGCCATCTCTGCAAATATGCAACCTACACTCCACATATCGACTCCAGTGGAGTAATGCCTTGATCCCAGAAGTACTTCGGGAGCTCGGTACCATAGTGTTACAATCTCGTGGGTATAGTTTCGTAGGGGAACACCAAAGGCACGAGCCAAACCGAAATCTGCTAATTTGAGGTTTCCTTCTTGGTCGATCAATAAATTCTGAGGCTTGAGATCTCGATGGATGATTCTGTGTGAGTGGCAGTAATGTACGCCTTGGATGAGTTGAAGTGTAAACTTCTTCACCAATTCAGGCTGCAGCATGGACCCTTCGCCCTTCTCGGGTAGTTTGTCCATATATTTCTTGAGATCGAGGTCCAGGAATTCGAAGACAAGGTAAAGCTTAGATTCCGCATGCACGATATCAAGTAACCTGTGTATTTAGTTTTGCATCGTCGAGCAAGGCGTATGGTAGCTTACTTGACACAATTCGATTCATTGTTCGAGTCATTGACCTCCTTGAGGAGCGAGATTTCGCGTATAGCTGTACTAGGAACTCCTTCTGCCTCGTCCTCAAGCCGAATCTTCTTCAGAGCCACTATCTTGCCATTGTTCTCGAGATCTCTAGCCTTGTATACTACACCATAGGTTCCTGTATAGTGAGTTCGCGTGGTCGCAGGGAATCCAATCACTCTAGGACTTACCCTCACCAACCTTCTCCAGCTTTTGGTCTATACAGATCAGTCATGACATGTCTTGTGTCCAGCATTGACATACAACGATCCATGTTCTTTGATGCCTGGTAAAGCTACGAGTCGGAGTCATCAACCTTTTGTTATGACCTGATAACTAATAATCGGCGCGGAGCCCTGGCTTTGCGACCTTCAGGTAACGTGAGAACGCGATCTCGCGGCAAGGAGATCCACGTGAATTCTGTGGCTGAGCAGAACGTCAAACTTCGGAGCCGACCTGGAACGAAGGCGACTGGAGCTCCCGAACAAACGACCAGCTGTTCTTGGCTGAGTGATGTTCCAATTGCTGTAACGTCTTGCACTGTTAATATCATCAAGTCACTACAGTTCAAGCTCTTAGCTGCGTCACTGTAAAAGACATCGCATCGAGGCTGCTTGCAGTCATGTCATCTCCTGTTGACACACAAGATAGTGCGCCAAAGAAGTCCAGGAAGCCAGCCAACACCGCCTTCAGGCAACAGGTATGCACAAAATTACTATGATGTAGTGTCTTCGCGTGCTAAACTGGGATCAGCGTTTGCAAGCTTTCCTACCCCTACTCACCCCGAAGACAGTACTGCCCTTGTTTTTCGCGGTGGGATTGATTCTTGCGCCTCTAGGTGGAGGGCTTTTGTATGCTAGTGAGGAGATACAAAACATTGAAATCGATTACACGAATTGCAATACGTCCGCCACTTCCACAGCTTCTCCCATACCGACAAGTGAAATCAGCAGTTTCTTCAAGAGCTCAAAGAATTCGTCTCTGATCAATCAGGCTGCGACCTGGACTAAATTTGACAACGCGACTGATCCAGCGACATCCATCTGTCAATTGCAATTCACAATCTTGAACGATCTTCCAGCGCCTGTGTTGATGTACTACAGACTGACAAATTTTTACCAAAATCACCGAAGGTATGTCAAGAGTGTCAGTCAAGATCAGCTCAAGGGCAAAGCCGTTTCATTGTCGAGCATAAACAGTGATTGTGATCCACTAGGATCACAGAATGGCAAGATTTATTATCCTTGTGGTTTGATTGCAAATTCACAATTCAACGACACTATCTCTGCGCCGGTCCAAGTTGGCCTGCCCAATGGCAATCAAGAGTATACAATGACGAAGAGTGGGATTGCATGGACCTCGGACCGAAACAGATATGGCACCACAAAATACTCGCTTGATCAGATTATCCCACCAGAGAATTGGGCGAAGCGTTATCCGGATGGCTATACAGAGACAAATCCTCCGCCAGACTTTACTCAAGATTACGATTTTCAGAATTGGATGAGGACTGCCGGTCTGCCCACTTTCAGCAAGCTGTACTTGAGACAAGACTCAACCGCCATGCCGGCAGGCACGTATCAGGTCAACATTACAGATGCATTTCCGGTGACCGCATATGGAGGTACCAAGACACTGATTATCTCTACACGAACAGTCATCGGCGGAAAGAATCCGTTCTTGGGCATCGCGTATATTGTGGTTGGCGGCATATGTATCCTTCTGGGGGTGATCTTCACTGCACGACATTTCTTTCAGCCAAGGAAGCTTGGTGACCATCGATATCTGACTTGGAATCAAGGACAAGCAGGGGGACTTCATGGCAACTCGAGCTAAAGCGGTCTCTGGATTTGTACGTAGTCAATATTTTTAACTTGATGTTCAAGAGCGTAGCCTAGTTTTAGCGACGGATAGTAGATATTGTTCAGGTCGTCAGTCAAGTCTTACAAATTGAAATCGAAATGGTCGATGTCGACCAATTTGACATTCTTTAAGAACAAAGGAGCCCCACATTCGACCAAGATACTTCCAATCAAGTGCTTGCAATAGCTGACTTCACTTGTCCTAGACCTTCGGCCACCCCAAATGACGCCTGTAGACTGTGTAATGGTAAGTTCGCGCGTCCCTTTTGTATTGAACTGCGTGAGGTAGACGAATTGAGCACACGAGCAATTCCAGCTGTGTAGTCTGACCTCATAGTTTGGCCCTGTCGAAGCGGATGCTAGATAGATAGGTAAAAGCTCCGAACTAGCTGTTGATGTTCCAGTGTTGTCCATAGCTTTAAGTTCGCGATTCTTGGAAACAAGTTTAGTGAACCTTCTATTATCCAGACCATCTAGTGCCAGTAAGAATGGTTCACCAAGCACTTCGAATGCGTTGAGGAAATACTGTTTTTCCTCCTCGCTGATCTCCGTAATGTTTGTCGATTGTACTCTCATGAGATCCAGTAGCCATTGTGGTTGCTTAGAGGATCTGAGCGGGGAAGTCATAGTGAAGTGGTATTAGCCGTTTGCGGTACGCTCAAAATTTAGCATTTGCACTCATCAAACGCACTCGCAATTGACCATAAGATATTCTCTTAGAGCTGTGATTGCAATAAGTTCTACGGCTCTCTTCAGTCTAGCTGCAGAGACTGCTTGACCGTCTGCTGGAGTGTGTCCGATGCATATGCAGCTAGAAGTTTTAGCTTCGCAGTCGTATAGTGAACGGAGGCATTTTTCCCCAGCTCTGCAGCTGGCCATGGGAGGATATGTGCCACAGATCGTCCAGCGCCGGGCGTGGCCAAAACCTTAAATCTTCAAAATAATGTCAAGCAGAATCAAGTGGCCACTGCCGGGCAGTCACTGTGTATAGAACACGACAAACACGGAGAGGACATAAGTATCTATGTTGGTAATGTAATCAGATTAGAGATCTACTGTTTGCGGACTAGCTATTGTGCGAATCGGATTTTCTGTTGAGCAATTCGAGAAAAGCTCATACGAAGCCAGGGCATGAGGACCTTGGGATACAAGCTCAAGAATCAAAGCTTATGGCCGTTACATATGAGATCCTGGAACTCAAAGGGTCAACAGTGCTGCGAGCGCGGTCGTCAATGCTTTGCATATGACACTCTTGGTCGACAGTTGTATTACTATGTCACTGACCTGGTCGGCATGTCTGATACTCGGTCAATCTTCAAGATGTCAGAGTAAGGCCTGGCACCACTGATTCCTGCAGGCTCAGATTTTATTGCATTCCATCTCTGTTTTACCTGTTTCTACATTTTTAGTGAGAGGCTTCCCTCAGATGTGCTTGTTTACCTTGAGGCAATATGCAGAAGTAGTTTAGACGTTGCATTTCAGCAAAGAGCTTGGTCGAGGGCATTTTGAGCTTTAGGCATGCTGTAGAGCCATCACGGAGTCGTCTGCAGATCGTGGACTCATCTTCGTCACGATTACCGTCAATCAGATAAGTGTGCTTCGGGTCTTGTTCACGAATAAAACTTTCAAGCCGATCAACTTCCTTGCCAGAGGTGCCAGAATTCATTGTTTCTGTGTAACCGTATGAAGAAAGATTCTCGTGTGGGCTAGCGGTGTGAGACCATCAAATAAAGCTCATTGAATTGAGCGGCACACTGCATTTACGACGTAAAACTTCATACGGTAATGTCCCGTTTCGGTGAGCTGCAAACACAACCTTGGAAAGCGCGTTGCGCGGATGCTTTCTTGCCCCACGAATGCCACCGTGTGGCTCACCTGGGCACCTACAGCTGCCCAGGTGCAGCGGCTGCAGATGCACTTAGCGGACCAGAAATATTGTATCAGACCTGGTTCCAGCGAGAGACATCATCGGCAATCTAAAGCTTTCAATGACCTACTCCCTTGGAAGTTACCTGGAGCTGTGCTCATGAGCTTGGTACGTCCGGTTCCGAAGTGAGATGGACGAATATATTGCACAGATATGCAAAGAGGCCGAGAGGAAATTGAGAGCGCGTACTAGCGTAACAGAACAAGAACTTGCGGCTTGTCGAGATCAGGTATGTGTCAATATGATTTCTTCAATGTCATTGCTGAGCAACAGAACGCACAACTTTCTGAGCGTGCTCAGGTGCTCGAACAGCGCATACAGAGTCTAGAAGCGACGATACAGCAGCAGCAATGTGGTCCTGATGTGATACAGCATGGACTTCTCGCCAAGTACGAGAGGCTGAAGGAAAACTACGAGGGTATTCAGGTGCGATATCGGAAAGAACGTAACATCTGGAAGAAATGGATAGAATATTTTCAAAGGGAGGAAGAACGGTCTAGACACGCTGATGTAAGGACGGACGACAAGCACTCAATAGCACAGAAGGCCGATAACGAAGTACAAGCGATGTCTTTATTGGATGTGTCTCCGAACCTTGGTTCACCATCGACGACGAACACAGATGCGGTAGATAAGCTTAACTCGACAGGGAAAATTTCCTCAAATGTCTTCAACACTCCGAGGAATCAAACTATGGAGAATCACAAGGAGCCTACCCAAGACCAGGGACCAGATCATCCTACAGACTCGTTCCAAGTACCATCCTCAAGTCAAGATGCAGGAAGCATCGATCTTGATCAGGTCACTGTGAGAAAGGCTCAGCCGAGGTTGCACCACGACTGTATCAACAATGCCTGGAATTATACCGAGTCGGCTGTGTCAAACATTGCTCGGCAGACCACAGCTCAGACGACTATAGTGCAGAGCCTCGGCAAGTATGCCTGTACCGTTGCCAAAGATGAATGTACACAACCCCAGACACTCATCAAGCATGAATCTGGGTCGTCTCCACTTGCTCATCTCTTGTCACACAACGACTCAATCTTGCCAGGGCAAAGGCAGATAATTGTCAAAGCCTCCCAATCTGAAGGAGACTCTGTACGCACTACAAGTCAAAGAGGTGTAAAACGTATCAGGTCCGAAGCATTTTCTCACGCTGCAAATAGAGTAGCGCCAGGCACACCTGAGACCTCACGACAACGAGATATAGACGCAGTCCTTGGAGAGCGTAGTCCCAGGTCATCGACCAGACAATCTCGCAGCATGATCGATTACAGCACACTCTCGGGAACACATCAGATCACGCCGAAACTGGATGGTATTCGTGTTGTGCGCGGCGCAGCACGAAAAGCCCTACATGCTGTAGATTGCCAGTGTTGCTCGGATTTCTATCGCTTGGCGGGCCCACCGCCGGATAGTGCCGGACCTGTATGGAGATCGCCTCCGAGGAATAGGCAAGCGCTTCATGTCGACAGCACAAAGCAAGTGGTTGGACGGCACCGTAGTGTTTGGAGGAGATCACCAACACCGCCTGAATTTTGGGATCCCGACTTTCCTACAACACAGCAAGTCACAAAGGAAAAACGAGACAATCAGCGTAGACGATCCCGCAAACTCCCAAGCATGGATGAGTCACGGCCGCGGAGATAGTGGACAGAATTCCTCGATTACGTGGACCTGCCATGATTTGGAGGAACATGTACAGTAGAGTCTAATGCTGGTATCATCAACTTTGTGTATATAAACAAATTTAACGACTTTTGCTCAGAACAAGTCTTGTTTCATTGCGAGCCTGAACGAGAAAGCTCTGTTGGATGCACTGTAATTGTCTTCAAGTCCTTCGTGTTCGCACCAATGTTGCTCTGGTTTGTAGAGATCGAGCTCCTCTCGATGCAGGCTTTCGACCCCTTCTTGCGGCCCAAAATTTGAGTGATTTTGTGGGTCGGGTGCGTTTCTTTGAAACGCATGATGATCAAAGCAATTGTCACTACGACCCAGTAGAAGATATAACTCAGCACCGTAGCGTATGTGCCTGTGTTGTTCCAACCCAGAATAGCATTGAAAATTTGCCATCCATAGCCGGACGTTTTGATTTCAGGATTGCCAAAATTTACATGCCAAATTGTCCAATGGATATTGTATGAACCTGCACCACTTCCATTCCTAGCGCGTCAGATCTCTATAGCAATCTTCTTTCGCTTGACTTACTCGGCAGCATCACCACCAGTCATCTGATTCCATCGGTAAGCCTCAAAGTATCCGACACCTTTACTGAAGAGTCCAGCTCCCACTAAATACAGAATCCACGTGGACGCAATCAGGAAGTACTCAATTGACATGTATCTGTTGCCCTTGTAGATGAAGAGTCCGACTAAAAAGCCCGCCAATAGACCTAGAATAACGGGGATAGGAAATGCCTTAGCAGGCGTTGATAGTCCTACACCACCCACGAAAACGACTGCTTCGAGACCCTCTCTGAGGACCGTGATGAAGGGTAGGACAAACATCGAATCTATTGGTCAACCAGGGCAATAGCGCATTCTTCGAAGCTTACATTTACGCGTGAAGTCCTTGAATCTCTTCCATCGACCAATATTTGAGCCAGCTTCGGTAGTAGAATTCTTTTCGTACGCAACGGCAAGTTTATCCGTCCACTTGGATTTGAGCTTATTGATCCTCAGCATCTGTGTGAGTTAATTTCCAACTCTTCTTGAAATATAGTTCCTTACAGCAAGTCCCATGATGGTAATGAGGGCAGTCGCGATCAAGGAAAAGCATCCTTCCCAAAGCTCCTCACTCGATCCCCAAAGGTCTTTTTGCAGTGCGTAGAACGCACCGATAAATGAACCACTAGCGAGGTTAGTGTCAACAATACAGATGATAGTATAGTATGCACCCAATGATGAAACAAATCTAGCTAGTCAGTCATCCTATAGTGCTTTTTATGGCAAATCCGTACCAGAAGTCCCATACCAGCCCCGAACCAAACTTGTTTGACAAGCCGCTTGCGGAGCAAAGCATTTTTTTCCTGGCTAGCGCTATCGGATGGAAGACCTTGTGAGGTGGATTTCTGAATGAAAGCGAGTAACACCGAAACGATTATTGATGCTTCCAAGCACTCACGGAAAACGATGAAGAAGATTGGAACCTTTCCATTATTAGAGCGAGAATGACATGCAGAATTGGGCCCTACCGAAAAGTAGTCTGCTCCACCCATAGTTCGTAGACGACCTCAAGGAGACCAATATGCTACTCAACGATTGTCTGCCTGTTGCTCAAACTTAGCCCTACAGTCGTGTTTTGGACCTTTAAGATAAGAAAAGATACTCTTGCTTCGATTGAAATGTCAGTGTGAACGCTGCAAGCTGGGAAAGCGCCATATCTATGCCTCCCATTTTGCAATTGACAAGCACAAGCGAAATTTCGCAGGATCGGATAAGGGCCACCAGATCTTCTGCATCCCAAAAGCTCGCGGACAAGCCACATTCGTTTCATATCAGATTCTGGCCAGTGTCGGTCAATCGAATGCGTATCTCCGATTGGCTGCCAGCATAGCAACTTGTGAGTGTCCAGGCAGTGCCGTCCGAATGCTCTAGTTGAGGCTTGTACGCATGCATATGCATATGGTACACACAGCTCAGGAATTGCAGCCTTTAGCTGTAGATGTGTTCCGCATCCAACCTCATCTTGCGATACGAGTCAATTGCAAGTGCGACACGATTCGTATCGTTTTGATTCACCTGTGGCGACCATTCCAGATCTTCTACTATCTGGTTGGTCAAGCTTACCTCTCAGACTTCCGCAGACATTTTATCAGGTTCTTGTCAGCACAGTTACTTGCACATGTGGTGGACTTGTGGACTAGGTTGTGCATGGCCAATGACTTGCTCGTGTGGATTTCTGAAGATCTTGGCCAATTTCAGGACACACACAAGTACCTTTGTACCTGCCTAGAGAAGAGAAATAAGATCACTCAGGTCTGATCTGATTCAGCCACCGGATACGCGAACCTGTAACATCGCACGCTGTCGGACCCGAGGTCGTTGGCTTCAATGTGTATGGCTTGCGGCTGCAAGTTTGGCCGCACAAACCTTCCAAGGTTGGAACCTCGGAAAGAATTTCACACGCGGGCGCCTGCCAAAGTGGGAGATGACCTGCAGCCCCTTCCGTGTATCTGATCTTAATCAAGTTTGCAATTGCAACAACTTGCAGTGGCCGATATCGATGACCATAGTACCAATCCGAGATTTGTACATTACTTCAAAGAAAGCGACTCGATAGTGCTCTGCGCAGTCCCTGTAGCCTATAGCACAACTCCCAATTCCACATCAATTGAGCCTGCACATATCAACTACATCGATCATTTGCTTCTCTCGCACGTAATTGCGTCGCTACAGGTGTCTATTGTGGTCCCGAGCAATCAACAATATGCAGAGTCGACGACTTGCGGCATTTCTACTGGGCCTGACCTCGTGTACAGCTGAGGTTGTGAAAGTTGATTGGAACATCACTTATGTTGATGGAATCTCGCCCGATGGATCCGGAGTAGCTAGGAAGGTTATAGGGTAAGATGAGCGGGCTTTGCTTCATGGCCCCTTCACGAGGTATTGCATCACGATACTTACGCTTGATAGTGTCAATAATGCCTGGCCTATCCCAGCATTGTCGTTCACCTATGGTGACAATGTCATAATCACTGCAAACAACCATCTACCAGATCAGCACACTTCTCTTCATGTATGAATTACCACGGACCTCTCGTGGCGTCACACTGACACGACAGGCTCATGGATTATTCCAAAATGGAACCAATTGGGCGGATGGACCACAGATGGTCACGCAATGCGGGATCCCGCCAGGATCGTCCTTTACATACAACTTCACTGTCGAGCAAAGTGGAACCTATTGGATACACTCCCACACCATGGGTCAGTTTCCTGACGGCCTAAGGACTCCCTTCGTTATTCATGCGAAGAATGAGACATATCAGTATGACGCGGAGTACATGGTTAGCTGCCCAATGACGGTGCTACCACGATCGCTGAAATCTTAGGTGTACTTCTCAGATTGGTACCACAAACCGATGATCAACGTCCTCTATGACGAATTCACTTCATACAAGAATCCGACTGGTGCGGAACCAATTCCCGATGCTGCTCTTATCAATGACTCGCAAAACGTAACATTCCCAGTGAAATCGAACCAGACGTATAGGTTCCGATTTGTAAATGTCGCTGCCTTTGCTGCTTTTCATGTCTGGATAGAAGGGCATGACATGGATATCATTGAGTAAGTCACACTACGCAAGACCCTAGTGATCAAAGTTGCTAAGAGGATAGGGTTGATGGCGTTGATACGGAACCAATGACTGTTGACGGTTTCGTGATCACGACCGCCCAACGATACTCTGTATTGGTGAGGACCAAGAATTCCACTTTGTCAAACTTTGCTTTGATGGGTTCAATGGACGAGGACATGTTCGACACTATCCCTGAAGGTCTCAATAACAACGTTACTGGTTACCTGGTCTATGATTCTACCGCGCCTCTACCAATTCCAACTGTCATCCAAGAGTATCCTACCTCGAACGATTTCGACTTGGTACCAGCAGCTCCTGTGCCCGCAGTTGATGCAGATACAACTTTCAATCAAGATATCCTGTTTGACAATCTTGAAGATGGTCAAAATTATGCATTCTTCAACGGGAAGACTTACAAGCCTCCAAAAACACCAACTCTGTTCACCACAATCATTGCAGGGAAGAATGTAAACACCACCTTGGTCTTGGACCCTGTGATTTACGGTGATTACACGAATACACATGTTCTCGAACACAACAAAATGATTGAAATGGTTTTGAACAATCAGGATCCTGGCAAACACCCCTTTCATCTTCATGGCCATAACTTCCAGGTGATTAAACGTTCCGAGCCGGATGAAGGCGACTACAACCCGGCTAATACTTCCTGGACAATTCCAGCGAATCCTATGCGCCGTGACACTCTGCAACTGCCTCCATCAGGGCACGCCATCATTAGATTCGTAAGGCTCTCGCGAAGGCTGTGATTGTGACTAATGTTTGTAGCGGGCAGATAATCCGGGGG
Source organism: Taphrina wiesneri (assembly GCA_005281515.1). NCBI lineage: Eukaryota > Fungi > Ascomycota > Taphrinomycetes > Taphrinales > Taphrinaceae > Taphrina > Taphrina wiesneri. The sequence goes on along the minus strand of RHGK01000009.1, from coordinate 257,567 downwards.
TCTGGTTATTCCATTGTCATGTATGGCTCTTGTAGTAACTTGCTGATAGTCTTCGTGCTAATCGTCCTCAGATTGAATGGCATGTTATGGTCGGTTTGGTGACCACCATCGTTGAGGCACCCGAGCTATTGGCACAACAATATGTTCCTCAAGAATCGTACGATATGTGCACTGCACAAGGTATAAGCACATCAGGTAATGCTGCTGGCAACCTCGATCTGTTGAATCTCGTTGGACAAAATGCTCCAGTAGGTCCGATACCAAGCGGATTCACTGGCCGTGGTGTGGCAGCAATGTTCTTTACCGTCCTCAGTGCTTTGATCGGACTTGCTACTATTGCTTGGTATGGTTTGCATCAACTTGAGACGGATGCCGTAGTGCTCAACGACGACTCAGAGATTACGGTCATTAGCGCCTAAATATCGGTTCACTTGCTTGCTGGTAGCATTGTAATGACTGATCAATCACATGTGGCTCGAAAGATTTCCGTGTTTCTCAAATGCTGTAAAACATCAATAAACAATGCAATTGATTGCAATATGCAAGGCAGGTCTTGATGAGCTTCAATTGTCTATACTTTATAGCCAATGAAGACTGCTGTAATTACTCTTAGCAAATACAGTAGGGCATCAGTGATGTGCAACAGAGGCTAAATTTTGCCAATTTAAGAACAACAAAACTGTTTTGAGCATTACAGAAAATGCTATAGATACCCTAAGATGATAAAACTTGATAGCAAGAATCAAGTGATATTTAGCTACTAGCACATAGAATCTTATTCTGACTGCTCCCATGTGGCTTGTGCTATTCATGCATTTGTGCAAGCTACTTGTGGCATGATTGACCACTACTCTGAAGCTGTGTATAATATGACTATCTAAGATAGAAGACTCTACTTAAGACAGATGATAGACATTAGACTTACATTATTAACAACAAACATTCAAGAGAAAAAAGCAGTTCAGTTTGTATCAAAGCACATCATAGCATAGCAGCTCAAAATAGTTTGTTGAAATTAAGGTTTAGCCACAGCCACATTTTACAAAAAAAGCAACCAAGTATTTAAATTTTGGCCTGCCACTCTATGTATGTATAGGAGTGACTTATGTTTGACTCTTAGTATCAGATTTTAGGTCTATTAAGATGTTAGGTATAATAGCACAACCACATTTTGAGGCCATATTTTGATAGCATAAACTTTAAACCACAATATTAATCTATTGTGCACATGATAGAACTTCCAGAATGTATACAGTATACATCTTTGTGATTGGCTAGAAGATGCTTTTATAGAATTTAACTTTTCTTTAGAAATATATACAGTAGGGGATCAGCAAAGTGCAACAAAGGCTGAAATTTCACTATTTTGTATGATCACCTCCGGCACTAATGACAGCCTGTAGCCTTCTAGGCATGCTCTCCAGGATTGACTTTAAGTATGCTGGCTCTATAGCGTTCTAGCTATCTTGTAGCAAAGTTTTGAGGTCATCTGAATTTATTTGAGCCTGAAAATTGCGTCTGTTTGTGTACTACTTACTCCAAACTGATCTCTTCAGATAATGCCATAGATTTTCTATAGGATTGAGATCTGGTGAATTAGCAGGCCATGATAGTGTTTATAGACCATTTTGCTCCAAAAATTGCGCTGTCTTGTTACTTGTATGTATTGGTGCATTGTCCTGCTGAAAGATTAAAGCTCTGTTGCCAAGTAGATTTTTAATCAGACCATCTTCCTCGTCAATAAGAGGTAAAAGCAATTTTTCCAGCAGCTTTATATATGTTTGAGAGTTGATGAAGCCATCAGAAAAGTAGTGAAGTGTTCCTGAAGTCTCTCCATAGAAGCATCCCCATACCATTACACTTTTTTTGTGGTTTTTGAAGGCTAGAAGTAGATTTATTGAATCATACCTAGAACCAGGACTTCTAAGCACAAATTCTCATCCCTTGATTTTTCCTAGACAGATAGAAGACTCATCTGACCATATGACATGTTTTCAGTCTTCTACAGACCATTGTAGATGCCGTAGAGCCCAATTGAGTCGATTCCCCATGTGTTGGTGGCTGAGATAAGGTTTAACAGGCGCCACATATTTTTTCAAGTTCTCTTGCAAGAAAAGCTTTCCTGATTTTCATTTGGAAATTTGCAGAGTAGTAGTGATAGATCTGTTTGATATTTATCGAAATTTGAGAGAGATCCAACCAGAAATAGGTTTTCTATTGCGCTTTGAAATTGCTCTGTTGAAATTGCTCTGAGACAGTTGAGGATGAACAATGTTTGAGACCATGCTGTGCTTGCTTCTTAAGGTATCTAGAAATGGTAGAGCAATTTTTTGATAGCTGAGAAGCAATATAAGTCTGTAAAAAGCCTGATTTATTGAGTAAATGAATGCAGCCCTTCTGGGCAGGACAGAACTTAAGTGAGAATATTGAGGAGGCATAAATGTTGTGGTATAGATAGATTGAGATGAAACAGACTTAAAACATGGCTGATAGACCACGTTATTTATGTACAAACTGCTGAAAAGCATTACTATACTCACAATAAATTATAACGTGATAGTATCCATTTTGACAATTATATAGCACTTCAAAGTTTGTGATGACAATCACATGTAATTAGAGCGTTGCACTTTGCTGATCCACTACTGTATTGTGTATAATAGTACAATCAGCACTATTTAGTCTCTGACAACTAGCATTAGTAAGCTTGATATACTGTGGCAAAAGCTAATACTTAGTAGTATAACCCTATCATATTATGACTTAGTAGAGCTGATACTTAATAGTAGTATACAGTAGCAGATCAGCAAAGTGCAACAGAGGCTAAACTTGGCCAATTTTAAAACATTTAATTTCACCTTTAGAGCATTACAGAAGATGCTACAAATAATCTGAGATCCTAAAATTTGAGGTCAAGAACTAATAGGTATTCTGCTACTACAGTGTAAAATCTTAGAATGATTGCTTGGATATGGCTTGTGCTAACCATGCGTTTGTGCAAGCCACTTGTGGCACATTAGAACACTACTTTAGAGTCATATTGTAGAATGAATATTGAAGACAAAAGGATACTGTGTAGCATGAGTAACTTATGCTAATACTGTATTATGATCATAGACTCTTGGCAAGAAAGAAGCAACATAGCTTGTGCCAGAGCATGTTTTAGAACAATAGCTTAGATTAGCCTAGGAAGATTAAGGTTCAGCCACAGCCACACTTTGCAAAAAGTGCAGTAATGTTTTCTACGCTTGACCTATAGTTCTATAAACTTGTATATAGACAGCTGATCTATGCTAGTCTCTAGTGTTTCAATTTCATATCTATTAGACTGTAGCTGCAAGTGTAGTAGCACAACTGAACTTCAAGGCTTTTTCACAGTAGCATGAACTTTGAGCCACAATATCAATATATTGTTCACAAGCTAGAACTCCAGAAATGCATAGCCAGATGCGCAATTGGTCTAAGAATACTGTCATAAGAGTCAAATTTCTTTATGAAAATTATAGCATACAGCAGAGCTGCACAAAGCTGAAAACATTGAAAGCACTATTTTGACCTTTGTTTTGTAGAAGTTATAACTTGAACAACTGAGAACTGGCATATTCTAAAATTTACAAGGTAGCAGACAATTACTTCTACCATGCACAAACAAAGTTCTGATATGTTAAAAATAGTCCGTATTGCGCCACAAATATTTAAAGTCAAAAACACAAAACAAATTTGTTGAAAATGACCCAGGATGTTGCATTTCAGTGGACCGCTACCGTATCAGAAAGTAGAAGATAGGTACAAATACTTTTGTTGTAACTAGACTAAAACAATAGAGAAGTTCTAAGACTTTTGTAACTTGATTCTCAGAAGTGCTTTAAGTCTCAATGTCTTATAAAACATGAAGTATTGTTACTAGAGTTTTATCTATGTGGCTGCTATAATACTGTGAATCCACCTAGTGGTCCTGTGCAATAGAATACTGATGAAATTTGTTCTTCAGCAGGATTTGCCATGGGCCAAATTCGGATCTACAGTAAGAACGAAGCTGAACACCTGGCCAACTGCATGGGCGATGTGATCTGAATCGCGTATCTGCTTGATCTGGCTCCATACCTGTCTACATCACGATCAGGAGCTATTCGCGGTGTCAGAACCTCAAGACATCTATAGCCCACTCTAAGAGCTACATGGGTGCTAAATCACAATGCACCAGCGCGGACCTCTCCGCAATGTACCGCCGCAGTAACAGACAATGCGAGTGCGAGGCGCAAAAGAAATTGTCGTCATCTAGAATGCCTAAGACTTCAATACCACAGCTTCGCTAAACAGTGACAGAATGGCGAAAATGGAGTAGAAGAGTGCCACAGGATATGCTACTAAGGCCCGCATATTTGCCATGTTAAGTACAGAGACAAAGATAGCACTAGCCGAATTCGTGGACCACAATACCGCGGCTGCTGTTAAGCCATATCCTAGGAGGCCGTCCATATTCATCACCAAACCGAATGCCGAAACGGATACTAGTGGTAGCAGGCAATATCCGAGAACACTGGCTATCCTTGAGAAAGAAGCTGTAGCAGGGGCCATCAGAGACAAAATAGTCCACAGAGACACGCAGCCCATAAGGGCACAACCATAGACATAACCAAAATGAACTTTCCCTGACAGTAACAGTATAAAGCCGAAAAGCACTCCAAAAATCAGAGGACCAAACAGATCTGTATCATCCATGATATGTGCATCGATGCTACGTAATGGATTCAGTACCGTCATAGTCTTAACCTTGATGTGATTGAAATTGACTCCCAATTCTTCGTATAGCGTTGGTTCCCCTTCGAAGCCAGCTGCAGTGAATGCTGAAAGCCAACCAGTAGGTGCGTTGTAGGCCAACTCGTTATAAGACGAGCTTACATGCGAGATCCCAGCTTGTGCCGCATCATAATTGGATTGATAGAATGAGAGAGGCTCGTTGTTGGCATAGTTACTCATACTTGCGACTCTTTTTGATGAAGAAATTCAAGAGCGATTGCCAGTCTCTTGAAGTCCTGTTTGATCCTTTGAGTAGAGCCAGCCACAGAAAGCAGCCCTGTTCCCAGCTAGTAAGTTTCTAAGCAGGACCGAGCTCAAGACTTGATATGGCTGTGAAAAGTACAAGTGAAGCTAGTACTCGTGTGTATATCGGCGCGTAGCACTTTGCAATGGATGCTGATTACCGCATTCAAAATGGGGTATTTCTCGCCGAGATTTAACCAGGAGCTCAGATGTTTCAACTTGAACTCATTCTTGATGTATGGTTAACCACGGAGTTCAACCTTGGAAATTGTGTTTCACATCATGGTACGTGGAGATCTCATCAGGAAGTCCATGGCAATGCGCTTTGCGTCTATCTCTTGCTAAATAATAACTTCTGAGTAGTCTGTTAACCTCAAAACTTCACTGAGATCATTCTGTCCGATGAATATCTTTCGATTTTTTGGTGATTTAAGTCATCTGGCTAGCATTCTTTTGTTGATACACAAAATGCAAACCTCAAGGTCCTGTGCAGGCATATCGTTCAAATCTCAGATCTTGTATGCTATAGTGTACTGCACGCGATACCTCGATCTCTTCTTCTCCTTCATCTCTCTATACAATACCACGATGAAGCTTGTATTCATCAGTGCTCAACTATTCATCATCTACATGATGAAATTCAAGTATAGGCCGACGAATGATATGAAGATTGATACTTTCCGTATGGAGTACGTCTTGCTGGGCGCCGGCATTCTTTCTCTGATTGCGACGTATCAATACAGTTTTCAAGAGGTCTGTTTACCCGCATAGACACTTTAAGCGCCAGTCATTGACGACTTAGGTTACTTGGTCATTCAGCATCTGGTTAGAGTCTGTCGCGATTTTACCGCAATTGTTGATGCTACAACGGACGGGTGAAGCAGAGAATTTGACGACCCACTATCTATTTGCATTGGGAATATATCGCTCACTATACATACCTAACTGGATTTGGAGGTACCTGGCTGAAGGGCACTTCGATCCTATCTCAGTTGTGGCTGGTCTGATACAGACTGGCTTATATGCCGATTTCTTTTACATATATATAACAAAGTAAGACCTTCACACAGCACGTCTGATCTCACTTACATGACCAGGGTCCTCAAGGGACAGAAATTCGAATTGCCGTAATTTCGATGTAAATTGAGTATCGAATGAACAATAAGTCCGTGGTGTTTACTCAGCGAGCAAACGTCTACGCCGATGCCTCCCAAATTGAAGGACGATGGAACATAATGGTGGGTGTAGCATGAAGGGCAGCAAAGTTGTCGGACACTGCCGGGCCGGAGTCCAGTGTTCGAGACTTTAATCGTCCTCCGTCAACAATGCATAGATATCCTGCAGGTATGCGTAGTCGTTGCAACTGCTTCTGCCTGAGAACCAACCTCTTGTTTGTGCGCGCCATTTCACTTCTTCCTCCCTCTGCTTCTTGATGAATTGACGGCCAACATCAAATTCCTCTCCCACTGAAAAGTGCTCAAGGTTCAGTCTGGACGATTGCACACTGCCGGACTGACGCGGTGGGGTAGTTGCAGAGATGTGCTCGAAATCGTCCAAATGCTCAAACGGGTCGATTTCGCTGTCTTCTCCTTTCAGCTTAATCCAAGCCATCTGTTCGGGGTCAAAAACCATGCCATTGACAACTTGCACTGCCGGCTGACTCGTCCCGACATTCGAGATCAATGCAGGTCGCGGCGGAGACCTTAGGACTTCATCGAAATGCCTTAAAACTTGGTCATTTCCTTCCCATTTGTAGGTTTTCGGATTGTACACCATGCTCTTTTCCACCCTGGCTATGGGAGTAGTATTGATTGCGCTGATTAGGCCAGGCAGGGCAGGACGCTTTCGATTCTTCTTGCGACTCGCAGGACTATCAACCGCTTTTTGGTGTCCTGTGCATGGGGAGTGAATTCGCGAGCTACTTTCACGCCAATCAGTTCCTCTTTCTGCTTTCTGTGGTACAGTAGTGTGCGCCGATCGTCTCGAATCGTTCAGTATTTGACTCCTTTCTCGCGGACGACTCGTTACACGGGCTGGCAAATCATCCAGATCATCTAATTCGTTTCCCTCACCGTGAGTTTTGGCCCTAACATGAGTATGAGTGTTGTATCGAGACGCCTCGAAACGAAGTGCCTCAGAAGCGGTCACACGCCTCTGACATGAAGTCGAGATAGCATTCTTCGTGGTCCTAGCTTTTGAATTGTTCTCCGAGCGATCCATTCTCTTTTGTAGAGCACTGACATGATGTGATGAGTCGAGCGCAGATCCACTCGGGAGAAATGCAGGCTTTGAACACCCGAATGGAGCTGCCTTCGTTGATCTTACCTGCAAATACTGACTCAACGGATCTTTGCTATCCTGCTGTTGCAGACTCGATCGCGAGGCAGCTGGTGTATTCAGATTTGGATTGAGCTCGTCGTAACGAGCTCTAGAACCTGTGGCAAGCTCAGAACGTCGGGTCGTCGGCACCGCATAAGATTCACTGAAACGTGTTGAGTTTAGAGCGTCATCGCTAGGCAGAGCTGCAATCGAATCGACCTCAAGTTTTGTTGCTGATGTTCCAGGCCTTGTTTTATTGCACCGAGGCATTGAATAATTCAATCTACTGACGAGGCGTGGCGCTTTTACAAAGCTATCGTGATCTATGATCAGCCCTTGCTCGTAGTCGTGATTTCTTGAGCTCTGCTTAATCGTGTCACCAGCAGCACGTCTTTCAGAACCTGCCAGGAAGCGTTTACGAAGATCAAACATATCCTCGGGCAACTCTAAACCATCAAGACCATCAAGAGACTGGTCTGTGGTAGGACTGGCGGATATCATGGAGGAGGTCGTGGATGCTCGAGTTGATCTCGGCTTCCTAGAGGCGTGACGGATCCCTAGACTACCTTCCCCCCAGTCCTCGTTATCACTCTCGAAAGTTGCCACTGAGTTTCCGATGAGATCGTGGCTGGTAAGTCGTAGACAGTCGGCCGGTAATTCAAGTCCTTCAAGATCGTCTGTCACTGAAACAGCCTGCGAGGCTTGCCACTGAGAAATTGCTTCGGCGCGACTTGGTGTTTGCAAGTGTCGACGCGGCTGAAGACCCTGGCGCATGCGCCATTGCAGTCGATGTGCAGGGCTTTTGGAGTGCATACCATCATGATCGAGCAGTTTGTGGGTTCCTCCTGCCGCTTCATTATGTGCAGGAATTGACGATACCTTAGATCTTGTGGTAGGAGCAAGCCCTCTCGACACTTGCGAACTAGCTGTAATGAGAGTTTTGGTTTGTATGTCGACATTTTCAGGTCGTATCTGTCGCTGTGTCGAGTTGTCCTTTGGGGATTGAATGAGTCGCGCATGATGAAGAACATTTCTACCATCGAGCAAGACATTGTTCTTGCCAGTAGAGTCGCCCGGCTGGGCTATATTAGGTGAGTATACGCCATTCGATTGGTTACGACCAAAAGTCGATAAATTGGAGGATGCTAGATCGAATTCGTGCCAATCATCCTCAATTGTCTCCATTTCTCAACCGAAGTCAACTTTGGTTCGGCATTTCTCGACCTCGTGACCTTTTGTCCTTGATACCTGACTTGAGTGCACAGGTGTTCGATATACTTTCCGAAGTTTGCGTATACCTTCTAAAAGTTGTGATCTTCGTTTTGAAGTCTGTTTGTGAACAGACCAGGAGACCTATTTAGGCAGCAAACTAAGAATCGTGTTGGAGAGCACCATCAGACATCTTCGGTACGTGTCGATGACAAAGACTGTCGTGTCGCACGGTCTGCGCAGAGAATGTTGAGCCTAGTACGACTACACCCAGAAGCACAAGTCGCTAAGCACCTCCGGTAGTGCAGCACCTATAAATGCACAATTGTAGAAACACTCGCAACTGTTGGAGAGCCATGCATGGGTAACAACTTGGAACCAGATATGGAGGAGCTCCTCAAGCATAAACTTGCAAGTTTGTATTCAAAACAAGGTGCATTGTGGGGTAATTCACTGCTGCGTTGCCGCCGGTGTCATGACGTTGCCGTATCTACTTGTACCCAAATACTGATCGCATTGAGTCAACTCAGAACCTTTGATTTGTAGGCAACATGTCTTCTCACAGGTTGATTATGGAGATCTTGAGGCTCGATTAACGTTCATCGTATGTACACCCTAGGGAACAACCATAAGTAAGATTGAAAGCATACCTCGCCCTTGTTTGGCACAAAACGGGAACTGGCAGCGCCCGAGAGAGGCACTTCGCAGACATACTCGCACTCTATTGTTCACGTAGCCAGCGACTGCCAAGACAACGAAGTACTTGCTTGTATTGCACGCATAGAATGTCTTCCAAGCCAAGTGGGTTTCTGGCCATTGCCCTGACTAATCGGGGATCAGATGACCCTAGTCATGTACTGGCACGAGTCGAAGTCTCTGCGGCTAGCTCGTTAATCATAACGGTGACAGAGGGAATGTCCTCATATCAGAGACAAAGTATACTTCTGCTCAGAACTGCTGTCACTGTCCTTAACAATGATAGTGACGAAAAACGAGATGGAAGCTCTGGTGGTCAGAACACGACCACAGTGGATTGAAGAGTTCACAAAACTAATGCTAGGATATGAGCCGCACTCATCTTTGGAGCTTGTCGCAACAAGATCGAGTGGCATGATCACGCTTTTAATTCGGGAGATCGCGGAAACACCGCTCAAGGTTTGCACCTTCGAGGTGAAACAGGCTAACGAGGTTGAAGACACTTCCTTCTTTTGTCCCTGAGAATTACTGCTGATCAGCCAGACTGAGATCTCCTTGTTTGTATGGGGAGTCGAATTAGTGGAACAGCTAAGGCACGAACAGCAGTTACGCATTGTCGCAGAAGCACGATTGCAACATGAGACCACGGCCACTAAAGAATCCAAACTCCGACTTGAAACCGTTTTGTCTACAACACGACGTAATGAACAATCGATGTTGAGTAGCTTCTGCAAGCTGCTCAATTCCAAAAAAGACCTAATTCGACATCTACGCAATGAAGACAATCAGCTTGACATACACAGGCTTAAGAAATCCCGGACATTACCCTCCGATCAAGGCGGTGAATCGGAAAATATGCCTGAACCCAGTTCTGCACCACTAGACCATGAGTCTCACGACGAGCAAATTTCCGTGAGCCCTACTCGTAGTCGTAGTAGTGATGGAGAACAAGATATCGACGAGGATGAAGAATTATGATTCCGATTGATTCCCTCACGGCATTATAAAATTCTTGTATCCCGAGTATCTCACGACCCTTCTGATTAGTGCTACTGTGTAGGTAGATAGCAATGTGGGATCATCACTGACATGATGTAAGCCTTTAATATGGCCTTGGCGTTGGCTGAACAGAGCTCGAGAAATTGCGTGGTATTCCAATGTGTTGCGTGTCTATGAAACGATTGAAGCACTACTTGACTCCATAGAATTATAGCTATAGCTACCCTAACCCATGACCACAAGCCTCTTGTTGTTGATTACGGCGAAATTCCACATAAACCTGCATCTCAATCTTGCCAGATGACAGCATACGACAATTGCAAACATGCACACCTGGTCTGATCATTGAAAAGGAGCCAGCTATATGGTTGTGTCAGCTGCAGAGGATTTACAAGCCCCGGAGGCCTAAGACCCATTAATTGCCAGGGTCCATTTTTGCCGACAATCTCCACATCGTCTCACGGGTATGCTTATGAATGGACAACTGTCGTGAAAACCTCATATATGCACTGGTGTTGTCAGCTGACACTAGCAAGCTTGCCGACATATCATGCATCTGTTGTCGATTATAGAGCAAGGGGGTCCATGATCACGATCAAAAGTCTAGTATGCGAGACTCTCAGATAACAATCCCAGTTGTAGCTGCAGAAAGTTAGGACGCCAGCAGAGTCGTCAATCACTTTCACTCGCGGTCTGACATTGCATGCTGAACGCTCCATGATGAATTCAGATCTGCAATCTAGGATTATCGCTTTACGAAGCAAATTTGGCCTGTGCCCCTTGTTTCAGAACAGCTTATTGGGATTTGCAGGCTTTGTGGCCGGGCTCGACAATGATCCTGCGGATCTGAAAACTCTTTGTACTCGAAATCATGTCGCTGTACATGCAGAGGGATACGACCCTCAGCAGGGATATCACAGGAATCCTGGTAAGCCAACAACACTTAACAGAACACCCCCCGAAGTCAATTATCCGGCTTGCAAGAACAAAATTAGCGAGATCGATACCAGCGAGCACGGAGGACTGCTTAGTCCAGCACTACCACATCGCTATCTGTCAGAGCACTCAGTCAAAGACGATGTTAAGGGCCATGCTGGAAGCGTTAGTCTTGTATGCCTGAGTCCCAGATTACCGGACAGATATGAGGAGGAAAGAAATGGCATCTAGGCAAAGGTCTACAAGTGAAGAGCAGTAATGCGTGTCTATGCTCGGATCTCAATTTTCAAGATGAATCACTCTGATGTCCACGACATAGTAACCGTCAATTCGGAGACTGCACACATTGTTAAATTACGGACACAATTTGTTCTGTCTCTAAGATCCAGATCGACTTCCTTAACAAGTGTTTTGGTGCCATCAAAGCACGTTGAGAACAACTTACGTAGATCTTCGACCGCAGGGTCTGCACGCCGGTATGCAGTTGTTATAGCATGAATCATGTACAATCTGGTACTCGTCATTATAATTAGTGTCCATGCCTTGCAGGTATTCTCGTCTTTAATTTCTGGAGCTCCCATGAGAGAAATCCATTCGTGGCTGTTGCATGTCGATCATGATCCAACGAACACTCCAGCCTTTGGCAAGATTACCCAGTTGCTCGAGCCAAGTATATTGGTTGAGTTCGAAAGGCACAGTCACTGCCACTGAGCATCTGCCAATTCTCAACTCAGGATTTTGTAAAGCTTCAGGTATCGTGACTGCAAGACCAACAGTCTCAAGTGTCGAGTTACACTCCTCATAGTCTGTTGTGGAGAATCTAAGTCTCAGAGGAAACATTGCTTTTCTTGAAGTACGATGCTTATATGAACTTATGTGGGTAACTGTATCTTGTCAGCTATTCACATGAGGAAATCAGAGATGCTATAGAAACATGACTAACATTTCAAGATTCATGATGTCTGACAGTGCTTTGCAAGCTCATGAGACTGGTAACAACGAGAACTACAGAGCTACGCCATACTTCTCAACCTTACATGTTAGCTCAATGTGTCTCATGCAGAGGAAAAGCTGATCTTTGCAGAACTCCAAGGACAGACTGTTGGAGCAGAAGCGAGCTGAGCACGAACAAGCACGGCAAGAACATCGTCGACGTTTTGAGGAGCAAATGAATCTTCTGGAGTCGAAGCAGCAGAGAGATGAGATACTACTGCGTGGTGTCGAGGAAGAAGGAGCTCGTGGACTCCGGGCCATGCCAGTGACGCCTATCAAGACTCCAGCTCATGGCGAAGCACGATCTCGAGCTAGTACAAATACTAGAACAAGTCCTCCACTCAAGGTCTTTGATGCACGTCATGCAATAAATGAGCAGCTCGTTACTCCTCCTTCGGATCAACAGATTAGGACCTCTTCCGCATTCAGTGCGATCAGGTCAGTTCCAGGTAGTAGAAGAACTAGCACAAGCCTGGGCTTCGAGAATTTGTCATTGCTTGACACGTATTTCACTGCGCCGTGCTGTTTGGACGTGTACTGACGGCTTGGCAGGGCAGATCAACGAAGACCTTCATTTACTGAGCAAGGAAGGGGCACAGCGCAAACCGAGCAACATCTCGTGTCTTTGTCCAAATCATATCTCGAGAATGAAGGTACAAGAACGTTTCATATTTATCAACAAGAACTAATTGCTCCTAGCTCCCACGACCTCTTATCTACAGATGAACACCACAGACGACTCGTTCCCCATCCTGGTTAGACGAGACAGCTATGCTCCAATTCCATCAACCACGTTCAATGAGCTTGCTGTCGAAGATCGTAAATCGGTGCATAATCCAGCAACGTCTAGTACGATGTCTGGACATACTGGTAGCAGAACTTCTCTCGCCACCAGTCAACCTCTGCGTGGCATGCTCGAGGACTTGCAGGTGGCACATAACCGACCTCTCCCAGACTTCTCCTTGCCACAGGGTATTAAATCGCTTTCTAGTATTTCCTGTACCTTGCACATAAACCATTGCTAATGACAGTAGACAATTCAGCTATGCCGTTGAACCAGGAAGCAGCCCGACGATCATTTTCGAGTCTGTCTTCGCCGGGGTTTCGAGCTCCAGCTCATACTACCACAGCCTCTATAAGTTCTCCACTTCATTCGCCTGCAGCATTCGCACCATATGGTCTCATGCATCATAGTGGCCACAACAGTAACTACGCTTCCTACGCAGTCTATAATGGCCACGCGGATTTGCCAAGAACGCCATACATGCAAATGAGTCGGAACACAAACTATAATAAGCGGTCTCATGAAGACATCAATCGATATGCAGAAGTGGCCTTGGAAAGCCTCATCGGAGACATCTACTCATTGTGCAAAGATCAACACGGTTGCCGTTTCCTACAGAAGAAGCTTGATGAGCGTAATCCAGCCAGTGTGGAATTGATCTTCGAGGAAACATACAGTCACGCTGCAGAGCTTATGATCGGTACGACTTTCAATGTATGCCGTCACCGCACTGACTTCTGTAGACCCGTTTGGAAATTACTTGTGCCAAAAGCTCCTCGAGCATTGCGACGACAGCAAACGGCTCAAGATTGTGCAAACGGTGGCCAACGACTTGGTCAACATATCGTTGAATATGCACGGGACCAGAGCCGTACAAAAGCTCATAGAGTTCTTGACCACTCCGGAGCAGATACAGATCGCAACTGCAGCATTAAACATGAACGCCGTGACTTTGATTAAAGATCTGAACGGGAATCATGTCATCCAGAAATGCCTCAATAGGCTTGGAAGCTCAGAAAATCAGTTCATTTTCGATGCAGTCAGCAAACACTGTGTGGAAGTCGCTACGCACCGACATGGCTGTTGTGTTTTGCAGAGATGCATTGACCATGCCTCGGAGAAACAAAAAGTGCAAGTCATCGCTGAAATCAATAACAATGCACAATTATTAGTCCAGGTGAGTACTTACGATAAGATGTAAATTGAGCTCATCGACTGATTCTTGTAGGACCCATTTGGCAACTATGTGATTCAGTACGTTCTCGATCTAGGCGAGGCCAAGTTTTCAGATGCCTTGATTCGCAGATTTGTTGGTAACGTCTGTTTGTTCTCAGTGCAGAAGTTCAGCTCAAATGTCATCGAGAAGGTAATCTCTGAAAAGATTCGCGTAAACTCCGATTAAACTCTGTAGTGCCTCCGCGTGGCCGAGCCTGCTACTCGTGCACTTCTCATCGATGAGTTGCTTTACAAAACACGCCTGGAAAAACTCTTACGAGATTCGTTCGCCAACTATGTGATTCAGACTGCTCTAGATTATGCTGAGGCTGGACAAAGAGAGCAGCTGATTGAATGTATCAGACCATTGCTTCCTGCAATTCGGACCACGCCGTATGGCCGCCGCATTCAGAGCAAGATCAGTGGCAATGTAACAGGCTCCAATTTAACTAACAATTTCAACTATACAGCCCCATTGTCAGGTTTCCCAGGTTATGGTTTCCGAATGGGTCCAATCACTTCTACTGCACAACATTATGCAAACATGGGCGATTACCAGCACACTTTTAAAGGGGACTACAGCTACTAAACAAGAAATGAACGACCTGTACAATATATACGACAACTTGAGGATTTGTTGCATTGTGATGTCTCATGCTACGAATTACTCTGTTATAGGATCTTTTTCAGAGCTCACAGCGATCAACATATCTTTATAACAACTTTTAGCATGAGCTGGTCCAATTTGTATACCATAGAACATAGCATAGGGCCTACTGCACATCACCATTAAATCACGCTCAGTCATGAAATATCACATTTAGTCAACCTTTCTTCTATGAGCTCGCTCTGAGTGATACTAGCTATAACCGGTTACAAGCGTTCTCAACTAGAGCATGAGCACTGAGTGTTCGCACCACTGATAGTTCCACTTGGTACAGGCCCACAAAACCGTTCAGCGTCTGCAGTATTCCATTGTTCAAAAGGATGCGTGCTCATGTCCAAGACATCGTGTAGTATATCCCGCTCTCCCTTGTGTTCGACCCTTTGAATAACTTCATCAAGTATCCAACTTCTAAGGACAAACGATGGATTGGCCTTCTTCATTCTCTTCGTACGTTCGGCGTCGATTTGAATGCCACGAGTCGCGATACGCTTCTTATAGACAGCCAGATATGCATCAATCTCCTCAACAGCCCTCTCTTTGCCAGCGCCCCCAAAATTGCCTTCTACACTTTCGACCATGGCGCTTGCTGAGAAGTTTTCCTCGCTCAATCTCGTAAAGAAATGATGGAAATCTAGCTCATACATCTCCATGAGTGTCAAAGCCTCTGAAACGAGTTTGAAATCTTCTTCACTCTCGATCGGAAGATCAAATCGCTTCGACATGCAGGACTTGTAACTCTGCATGAATGTCTCCTTGAATTCCTCTGCAGTTTCACCAATAATCTTCTCGGCGCTCGTGAGTATCGGCTCCAATTCGGCATCGTTCATAGACCCCTCCAAGAAATCCTTTCGTCCGAAGAATGCGTCGACGCTATCTCCGGCACCAAACAATTCTGCCAGAGCTTCTCCAAGTCGAGTCAAATTCCACCAAAAGATTGTAGGTTGCATGCGGTATGAGTAACGTAGTTGGCCACTACAGGTGTTAGTCTTATACAACTTATTTGAACTTTAGTACTCACTCGTCGTGATTTGGAGTGTATGCCGAATCAAAGGTATCCATGAATGCGAAAGGGCCATAGTCCATAGACAATCCGAAAATCGAAGTGTTGTCAGTGTTGAGTACGCCATTCATGAAACCATAAGCCTGCAACTTGCCGACGAGTTCTGCATTTCTGCGCACAATCTCGCGATAGAGTAGTTCGTATCTATTACCACTTGATTCCTTCTTGGGCAGATTCTTCGCTAGTGCTTCTTCACCGCCAAAGACGTGTTTGATGCAGTAATCTGCCAGAATTTTCATGGTTGTGCGGTCGCCTCGACGCCTCAGCAGATCAAAAGTACCAATCCGTATCCATGATTGAGCGGCTCGTGTGACTATCGCACAAGGCTCTATCCGTTCCCGTAGTGCCTTTTTGGAGAGTAGAGTGAGAGCTAATGCTCGTGTCGTCGGTATCCCCAAAGCATGCAAGTGTTCACTGACTAAGAATTCTCTAATAGAAGCACGCAAGACTGCGTTACCATCTGCAAATCTGGAATACGGTGTCTTGCCTGCGCCTTTGAGTTGCAGCTCGAATCTTTCATGCGCCTCATCTGAGTGCACTTCTCCGAGGCTAATCGCACGACCATCACCCAATTGGCTCGCCCATTGTCCAAATTGGTATCCGCCGTAGCATTGAGCCCACGGATGAATTCCGGTCAAAGAACCGTTGCCAGATACCAAGTCCTTGAAGGCTTGAGTATTTGCTTCGGCAAAATCTAAGCCAAGAGTTTTGAGACAAGCTGGACTGGTCGCCAGTACCTCATATTCTTCCGATGCCTGTGGTTTGACGTATGTAAATAGTGCACCACGAACTTGACGCGGCGTCTGAGTCAGCTTAATGTTTTCATCAGCTGCTTGTGGTGTGGGTATCGCAGGATCGGGAGGCAAATGTTGTGTAAAGCAGGATGTTTTCTCTATAGAGCTTAAAGTCGACATGGCTCGGAGATGCTTACTCCAGGAATTTCCTATCCTAGAAGTTGTCAGTCTCTTCATGCACTGACGTGCTGAACAACGGACTGTCTTCAGTCGCCCATATGCATAGGTTGTGCACAAAGAGTATTGAGTAAAAGTGCGTCATCGGGAAACTTGTGGGGAAATTATCAGGCGATTGCGAACGACAGCAGTGGCAACCTTGGAATTTCATGGAATTTCATGGTTGAACCTTTCCAAACTGGAATCCGTATCGCCCGCGACTTCAAACCAATTCGAGGAAGATGCACGTGATACACGCGTCGAACCCCCTCGCGCGACCGGTGTGCAATTAATCTCCGCGTTGTGGAATTAGTTCAAACTGAGCAAATAGAAATTGGAAAAACTTGTGACACGATATGGTTACAGATGCACCAATCCATTACAAAGGTTCTCACGATAACGCGCGAAACCGAGAGGAAGTGATCGGACAATGTTGAACTATTCTTTTCTGTCCGCTTTTTACCATGTTCTGGTCAGACGTGCTCTTCGTGATGATGCCAACTGGACGGTCCACCTCACGGCGACAGCTCATGATTCCTCAGTGGCTGGCTCCTCAAAGTCAGCATCGTCATCCTCGTCATCAGCCTCGGGGACATTGGCGACCTCCTTAGTGTAGTCAACACGTCTACCTCGCGTTCTTCCCGATTCGATGATGTTTGAAGTGTCAATTTCACCCATGTCGTCTTCAGATTCGTCCTCAGCATCTGTAAAGCCATTAGCGAGTCTATACTTGCCGTACATACCTTGACAAACCATCTTCTTCGATCTACAAATTTTAGTAGACAGTACTTACATGTCCTTCGATCGAAAAAGAACTTACCTTGGAATCGTCCTCTTCCATCTCAGAATCGCTGCCAGCTTCTTCGTTGTCGATGGGAGCAGCTCCTTTGCCCGTGTCCTCGGCTTTTGGTTGCCTAAGAAGCGTTAAGGATCGTGCCGACCTCGAGACAATAGTACACACGTCTTCGAAGTTGTGGGATTGGTAGCTTGTTCACTCATCTTCAATTATCTCTTTTACTAGTGTGACAAATCGGATTATATCAAAAGAAGAGATTCCACCGAACCCCGTGTTATTATCGTTTGCTGTGCGTGTTGCCAGATTCACGCAATCATGGAAGTGGAGGCTCCTTGAAGAATCGACTCGGCTAAGTGAAATGATCAGTTTACCACATCTACTAACGTTTAATCATAGTCAACGGGCTCTGGCCATGGCTCGTATCCTCGAGTAGCTGTAGTTGGCTAGAACAACTACGAGACATCATGAACAGTGCCTCCAGTTCATCTGTAGATACGAGATACCGTCTCATTGGTCGTAGTATCGCAAAGTCTGAAATACACCTGCATAGAAGACATGCAGCTACGAATACTGATAATCAAGAGCTATCATCTATTTCTGTCTCCCACTGGAGTAAGAAGCTCTGCATGTATGCATGTCTAGACTCTGCTAGACGCCGTCCTTCTCTGGTCCGCATCTTGTCGCGAAGCAGCAACAGCTTGTCCTGAAAATGCTGTGCACATGATTTTTCGTAGGTTTCCTTCATTGCAGCATCGCCTGCAGTAGAACCTTCTGGCTTTTTCACATACAAGCTATTTCCGCTAGGAAACTAGTCAGTCATTGTCACTCTTAGTTCATGCTGCTGAACAGTACCTTACACTAGCAAAAGCACTCGTGCGAAGAACACCGATAGCTCCGATTGCATCTAGGTAATCTGCATCCTGTACGCAGGAGTACTCCTTGATCAATTCTGCTGGGACAACCTGTCCAGCTCGTTCGCGAGCTTGGTCCTTTGTATAGCCTACTAGCTGTACAATCTTAACTATTTTCGCAGCGGTTTCAGAGTCTAGGCCGTTCTTGTCAAGGACGGAAATCAGTGACTTGCCTTGGTCCACGGTTGTTAAGTTAGACTTATCATATTTGTGATCATACAAGTCGTGCAAGAGTGCTGCTATTTCCACCACGAAGAGATCAGTGTCTTGAATAGATCTTCCAATCTTCAGAGCCAGAGACCTAACTCTGCAGACATGCGAGACATCATGAGAGCAATCAAAGTTGCCCATCTTGTCCTTCACAAGCTGCTCGCATGCTTCGATACATCGCTGAGCTACAGTCATGCTCCCCTACTCAGATAATGCCTTTACGTCAGACATGAATATTACCATGTTCTCAGACATGTTCACAAATGACAGGCGAGTAGTCCCTGAAATGCAGTGTGATAGCTGCAGGCTGCTTACTGGACCTGATCAACAACATTCGTGATCACGGTGGCAACTGATCACACACATCGGATATGTTTGTTGTTTGGCTTTCAGGCTTTGCCGGCATAAGGACCGAATCAGGGACCTTGCGTTGAAGCGTCGGCGCATCAACACCAATTCGCGAAGAGTCATTTGGGTTTCACAAGCGTCCGCAGATATGTAGTAAAAAAATTGTATTTACAACTGTAAGGATATTGTCATGTATCACTACTATTGACTGTGACCATGTTGGACTACGTCTGTTAAAGAACGAATCTTTCGAGGGATACAAGCTTTGCTGACCGGAGAAATTCAATGAAACCATTCTCGGGTTCAGTGCTCGACCACAATGATGAGCTGAAAGCGAGATGCGTTTTCGTGGCAGCTGCTTGGCCTTGGGTTACACAGGCTAGCAAACTAAGGTTGCCAATTCCTAGTTTGTGGGCAGGAAAAAGGAAGAACTCAAGTTCGCAACGTCTTTCTTGAGTGCTGCAATGTCTGAGAATTGCTCGCCCTCACCGAGATGGTCCTTGAAGTCCTTCAACTTTTTGCCTGGAGCTGATGCATTTACCTTGAGAGTGATCTCCACAGCACGGTCGATGAACTCGACCACCTGTCGGAACTCCTTAGCCTCGAAACCTCGAGTTGTCATTGCTGGTGTTCCCAATCGAAGACCATGAGGAATGAGCGCACTCTTGTCTCCCGGGACCGTGTTCTTGTTCGATGCAATATTTACCAGCTCGAGCACTCGCTCGACACGGGCTCCGTCGATGCCCTTCTTTGTGAGATCAACCAAGATCAAGTGATTCTCTGTACCGCCAGTCACAAGATCATATCCCTTCTCTAAGAACTCCTCGGCCATGACTTTTGAGTTGGCCAATACCTTTGTCTGGTAGTCTTTGAATTCTGGACTAGCAGCTTGCTTGAGTGCAACGGCTAGGGCCGTGATTGTGTGGTTGTGTGGCCCTCCCTGATGACCTGGGAAGACGGAGAAATTGATTGGACCTTCGAGATCGTACAAGATCTGTTTGCCTTTCTTGTCGGTCGATCGAACACCCTTGCGGAAAAAGATCATAGCGCCGCGAGGTCCTCGCAGAGATTTGTGTGTTGTCGTGGTCACGATGTCAGCATAATCGAAGGGTGTAGGAACCACGCCGGCAGCTACAAGACCCGAGATGTGAGCCATATCAGCGAGGATGTAAGCACCACATTTGTCTGCAATCTGACGCATTCGCTTGTAGTCAATCAGTGCGGCATAAGCAGATGTGCCTGCAATGATAATTTTAGGCTTGAAAGCTGCGGACATTTTTTCCAACTCATCGTAGTCGATAAGGCCAGTCTTTGGATCGACTTGATAAGGCAGATTCGAAAAGTAAGTAGACACGGCGGAAATGTTCTTGGTAGGCGTGGCATAACCGTGAGAAAGATGTCCTCCTGAAGGCAAGTCCAGTCCCATGAGACGCTCGTGTGGCTTCATCAGCGCTTGATAAACATAAAGATTTGCAGGTGAGCCAGACAAAGGCTGGACGTTGACGCCCCATTCAGCAGGGTCCAATCTGAAAGCCTCAAGTGCTCTTCGCTGACATGCCAATTCCGCTTGATCGATGAACTCGTTGCCACCATAGTAACGAGCCTTAGGGTAACCTTCAGAATACTTGTTTTGCATAGGAGAACCCAGTGCTTGCATGACGGACTTTGAAGTGAAATTTTCCGATGGAATGAGGACGATTGAGTCACGTTGTCTGATCTTTTCATTCTCAATTATGCCGTAGATCTCGGGATCGATCTCTTGTAAGGGAGAAGAGAGAATGGTCTGTGCTGAACTGCTCAGAGGTCGTCGAAGTTGCACTGCCAAGCCAGCACGTCGTGACAAGGCTCGAGAAAACATTGCCGTGTTGCTGAGCAAAATTGTCGAATTGATCTGACCGAATGAGAGTCTTGAATGCTCTAGGCACTAAAAGTGCTTTCCTGCAAGACCGAGAAAAGGGAAAAGAAACGAGAGAGCTCGTGTCACTCGGGAGCCAGACGGGAGGTGTGGTGATTCTAATGGAGAAGTGCAAAGGAGTGCTGGGGAAGCAAACACTTCAGGAAAGATTCAGTTTAGGTAAAGTTTCTTGGGAGAGGCTTGTCGCAGGTGTGTGTGTGTGTGGCTCACGGGAAGAGGGAAGGAAGGCGAGGCTGCCGTTCTTTGTCTAGACCTCGAACTCCCAAGGTTTCAGCCGCTGATCATGAATTCCAAGTTTGCTTCAGATTGATCACGACTCTCCTTCTCCTTCTAATGAATGAGTGAATGTGAGTTGGGCAGTCAAACTCAATTGTGGGAGACGGGAACCCTTGGAACGGTCCACGGGTCCTCAACTCTCGGATCACTCCCTCTGATCCACCCGGCGCTCCACACTTTCCACACAACTTTTGCGCGCCTGCCCCAGCCTCGAGGGACGCGACTGGCTGATAAATTGTGATCAGATCCTCTTATGAGTCTCAGCAATCGAGGACTTACAGGCGCTGAGACTCGCTCAGTGCAAGCAGCCTAGTCTTTGGCATCATGTCACTTGAGCTTGCACCCTCGCACAGATGTTTCGCAAGTGTCGAGTAGGCTCAAGAGCAGCTTGA
Source organism: Taphrina wiesneri (assembly GCA_005281515.1). NCBI lineage: Eukaryota > Fungi > Ascomycota > Taphrinomycetes > Taphrinales > Taphrinaceae > Taphrina > Taphrina wiesneri. Next base: position 235,848 of record RHGK01000009.1, on the reverse strand, counting down.
CTGGGTCTAACGGCTGAGCTTTGCAACGGCTACCCGGAGAGCAAGTCTGAGAAGCGAAACGACACTCAGACTGGACCAGTCCATGATCTCCTTTAGCTCCTCCAGTCTCTCAATTCCATTCCAATTTTGCTGACTGAGCTGGACTGCTCTGTCATGAGTCAGAAAGTGATACTTGCGAATGCCTTGGAGCTTGCTCAAAAAGCTGTGCAACTCGATTCTGACAATGATGTGACGGCAGCTTTGCTGACATATCAAGAGGCTTGTGACATGCTGTCCAAGGTGCTTAATCACGAAAATGGTAAGTACGAGCTTATTGCATCAACGACTAAGACTGAGAGACAAGTAAAAGACGACCGCCGGAAGCTTACTCAGATATACGAAACATATGCCGACCGCATACGCTTGCTCGAGGCTCTTCATTCTGACACAAACATTGACGTGGAGGATGCCAGTTCCGAGATTCAATATGAGTTTCCGGCTGAAAATGTCATTCGTCAATTTAGTCCAGTTGAATCAAATTTAGATTATCGAATGCCAGACCGGCGAACAAGCAATAGCCGTAGAGGGTCAGTCCTCGGATCGCATACAGACACTGGAGCTTTACAGCACGATAGGTCCATGCGAATAAACACGGAGGGGACCACTGCGCAAGATTCGGTGCCCTATCATGCCTCAGTCAGAGAAAGGAGAGCCATGACTGTGGGTTCCAGAGAGCGTATGCCACCCACATTCTATGCCCCTCCCCTGACGATTCTGACACCACTACCCACAATTCCTGGATACACAGGACACAGGAGCGCCTCGCAAAGTGCCCGCAAGTTGTCAGACTCTTCCCTATCGCTGCAAAGGCGTCCACGACAGAACTCTTACGGCATGACAGTGGTTTCCTCCGGCAGGGATTCCGAGCTGTTCAGCCCATTGACAAGTTCGAATCACTCATCCAATAATGTGACCCACCAGTCATGCTCGATCGACGTCTCATCTATCGGGCAAGATCATCTCAGTCAAGTGAACGGACAGCGATTCGTGACTACAGAGTCAGAATCCCGCTCTCCTTCGATCACTGCTGCGCGCGAGAGTGCCTCTTCGAAATCCTTACGATCAAGAATGCCAAAGGATCCACTTTCCCGGCCCTACTGGATGATGCGATTACTGCTCAATACCTTTGCCAGTTCTCGAACGGTTGGAAATGGCACCTACATTACAGATTGTCTGTTCTTTCCGAGAGACCTATGGACTATCAAGAATGTGAAGCTCAGGGGCGAAGAGGAGAAAATTCAGGCATATCAATTGATTGTGCACGAACTGCAACAGCTCGGACGAGTAGATAAGAACGACATTCGTTCACTCTTTAGTTCACTGGACTCCTTAGAAAAGGTCATAACACAGGCCCAGCAGATTCTTACGAAAAAGCTGGGAACTGATGTAGTGGAATCTTTGACACTACCGGCTCCAGAGAGGCCTCCAGCTCCCACGAAAAAGAGTACAGGTCTCTCGCTATCTAAGTTGCTCAAGAGCACAACAATAACAGGCGGCCGAGATGTTGACACACCAGCCTCTTTGAGTCGCGACTTTGAGGGCGAACACATTGTTCTCCAACGGACAACTTTTCAATTATTTGGTCTGGCGCAACTTTTAGGTGAACAAGAGTAGGAATTCACGATGTGAAAAGTACTGATCAAGCTTTAGAGCAAATCAATCTCAACCTCAACACGGAGTCACTATCAGTGAAAGACCAACTACGACTAGATCAGACATATAATAGAGCGGCGGAATTTTTCAGGTAAAGCACACTTCATGAGCAAATTTGACGGAAGCTCAAAAGTCTAGCCGTGTCGTGGTCAAGCTCTATCTGGCAGACGCTTCGCAATTGCTTCATTGCAGGCTGCTCAATAGCATGCCGGTTACATGATCTAACCTCAAGTCAAAGTCATCGGGACTCCCGACCGGAACATGCGGGAACGGGTAAAGCACTTCTGGGTCACTAGATCTGGAAGTGTTCGCCACACATTATCTATAGTATGGTCGACTATTATGCTTGCATAAGACCGTAACGTGGTATTTCGAGCTGACATTGCGAAGCAGCAGTCCTCAGCAGAACTATAGTACACATGGCAGTCCTTCCTCAACGCTTGGAATGCGCTTGAGCCATGAGAGAGGCAATGAACTGCACAACATTAGCTCGGTTACCACTCCAGAAAGAGCGCGACTCACAGTCCATATCAGCTTCTGCCTTACAGCAACGATATCTTCCGGAAGCAGGAAAATCGTGGTTCCAAGCTTACGCGCAATCGAGATTGCTAGTCGTGCTGAATCGTGTTAGTCCAACATCATTAGTATCTAAGGGCACGACGAACCATTGGAGTAGGCATCTTCATCAGAACGACCATCTGTAACGATATCATAGTCGACATAGGAACTGTTTATGCCATGCAGAAGATCTAACAAGAACCTGCCGGTGTGGATTGATGGATCGCCGAAGCTTCTAATCGTGGATTTACCATTTGCAGTCGCGTTCGCCCATTTGAGAATCTGCTGATCCGTGACCTCACCTCCCATCTTTGAAGCAAGTCTCTTCAAGGTTTCTGTCAAGTCCTTTCGCATGAGTTGCCAGCCAATTGAGAGAATTGCGATGCGTGAGCCATCGACAATATCAGCACCCTGAATACCTACCAGAGAGAACCGGTTCTGGAGGCCGAGATCGACAGCGTAGTTTGTATTCTCAACAGCCTTGAAACGCGACATTTCCCGGTCGGCCGGCCGCTTGCTAGCATGACGCCAGTTCACCGTATCCGGCTTGATCTTGTCATATGCTTGCAACAGCACAACACCGTCACGAACATCCTCGAAAAGGTTGTGTACAGCTGGCTGTACATCGAGACTGTTCAACCACAAAGTGAAAACTCGAGCTTCTCTCTCACCCTCGGCATCAAAGTCCTCAATTTCTGGTTTCTCTGTTTCGTCTAGTGGCTCGAGGCACGGATGTGTGTTGAAGAGGTTGGCCACAAAGGCAAGGTTCAACTTGGGATTGCCCGCCACTAGAGCGGTGGGTGTTAGGTACTTTCGACAATCAATTTTCTCAGCGTTCTGCAGCACTTCCTCTGCGCGTCTGTGAAGATCCTTGGTCTGCAAAGGAGCGCGACTACAATGCTCAGGCTTCAGCTGGTGCAAAAGGACAGTGTAGTTCTCGCCGTCGGAGACATCAGAGCTGAAATTATTGACCCGTCTTTGCCAACCAGCAGCCTTCAAATGGTAATTGAACCATCGAAGAAGAATCTGTTCTGGCGGCAGTCTCAAAAATTGTTCGATTGTCTCGTCCTCGTCTAACAGGCGGTAGAGTTCCGGATGCAGTTTGATGTCGATCTTAGAGAGAAGGCCTCGACGAATAATCTGCCAGATTAGTCCCAAGATCAAATGTTCACGACCCTCCATCAAATCCTGTGCACCAATGTTAACCACGGAAAGTCCTAGAGATTTCGCAGATGAAATCACGATGTTGTTGTTCTCCGTCATAGTAAAATTGTTCAACTTTTTTGCACCCTTCGTTTTGTTGAGGACTCGCTCATCAATAGTGTCAGGTACAGCGTCATTGATCAATTTCGAGAGTACTAATCCATCTTTACACTGATCGAACATTTCAAATGTGTCTGTGGGGAAGGGCAAGCGAGCGCCTACATCGGCATCGCCAGCGAGCACGCCGTTGATGTGTCTGGTAAACTCGGTCCGTTCATCCTCGTTTATCGTATGCGAAACGTTGGCATTAGAGCCTGACACCTTGATCTTCTGCTTGTTCACCTCAATACCTCCTGCGATCGCTCCAGGACCTCGGACTTTCGAGATCAGCTACAATTGTCAGCAGTAGAAAACACGGTTCCAGCATGCTTCGTCACCTCAACATAGTCATCCAACTCGACTCGGCCAGTGGAATCGAGATTGCACTCCTTCAATGCGGCTCTGATGCCATCATAGGTTGCACCCTGCTCGGAAGCTTGACAAGCTTTGATTACTGTTTGTTGATCTACCGAGCCTTTATCGTCGACATCGATTTTCCTACACCATTATAGCGCTATGCCAAAGAATCAGGTCTTTCTTACCGAAATTCGTTGATCAGGCCATAAATGTCCTCCTGCTTGAACTGCGGATATTTGCGTTGTAGCTGTTCTCAATTAGCTTGGAAGTGTGTCGCCCGCAGAGCAAACCTTGATCGCGTTCATGAGCAATTGGTCTATAGTATCAAGTAGGTTCGTGGAGGACTATTTCGCCAACAGCTGATTGCTCACAGCACCGTCCACTGAACTTGAAGGACGTTGAGGTAGTGAGTGGAGTAGCACTTGGGAAGTGTGTCATCGCACTCCAGGAGTAGAAGTGCTCGTACTTGTCGGCTACGCGCGAGTACGAAGCAGCTCGCTGCGCATTCTGAACAGCGCCGCAGTCGCGACGAACTTTGTATCACAGGGAAATTGAGGATGGACAATGCCCGTGTTTGGACATCAACAGTATCAGTGCTCAAGTATAGCTAGGCGGTATTCTCTGAAGGAGGATTTTCATTTGAACGAGCTCAAGGGCACAGTCATCTTGAATAAGCGCCCCCGAGTGCTTTCCTTCGCTGCTCGCATGAAGTCAGCGCTCGCTTCATCGAGAAAAACGTTAAATTGCAACATTCATAGCTCTACATTAGTTCTCGAAACGTGCAAGCACTGATGAACGATCCCTTGATCCATTAAACCACGGGAAACCTTAGGGAGCGAGGAGACTGCCATACAGAAGAAAAAGACACATGGTCCGATCAGCAACACTTCGAGGATTTTTCCTCACTAGGTGCATTGGTGATGGCAATCTTCTGACCATCAGTCGGACGTAATGCTCCGTCTGAAGGGTCCAGAGCACGACTCGACACAATGTTATAGATTTCTATATGTATTAGCTCTGCGCGTCATGGTACAGACCAGTAAGATATTACCTGTGAGGATGTTCTGGAAAGCGCCCTCAACATTGCTTGCATCGAGAGCCGAGGTCTCAATGAAGGACAAATTGTTTTCTGCGGCAAAAGTTTTGGCCTCTTCGGTTGGAACGGCTCGTAGATGACGCAGATCTGACTTATTCCCAACGAGCATGATTACGATGTTGCTGTCAGCATGGTCTCGGAGTTCCTTGAGCCACCTTTGAACATTCTCAAATGTATTCTGCTTCGCGATGTCATATACTAGGAGGGCACCGACTGCGCCTCGATAGTAGCTCTTTTCTTAGTATGATGCCTTGATTCTGAGCAAAAACTTACGCGGAAGTTATAGCTCTGTATCTCTCCTGGCCTGCCGTGTCCCAGATCTGAGCCTTTATCGTCTTATTGTCTACCTGAATACTTCTCGTGGCAAACTCAACTCCGATGGTAGACTTGGATTCCAGGTTCTATAATTCATCATCAGGACTTGAAAGCGCTGTGCTGCGGGCGATTTACGAATTCATTGCGTGTGAATCGACTCAGGAGATTAGACTTTCCGACCCCGCTACCCAGCATTAGAGTGCTTCAAGACTAAGATTCAGTACTCATACCTGTCTCCAATGAGGACGACCTTGAAGAGGAAATCATACTTGTACGAGTCAGCGCACGATCGCACATAACAAGCAGTTCCAGATCATACCTCGTCTTCGCGTGACATGATACGTAGCCAAGAATACCGTGAACTGTACTGTGATGTCTAGCTGAGGCTCGGATTGGTTATCGTCTTTAGCGCGAGAATGCCAGCTATGGATCTACCCTTCCAAGGTTGTTGTGGTGAGCTGATCCGAATCTGCCATCACATGCATGGTGTTGCAGGGCTGTATGCCGTATAGCACATACGGCGGAGGACGATGGCGAGCCCACTTAGGCCTGGACAAGCAGCTCCACGAGCCGGCTGCTGGGTAGCTCCTGGAGAGCTCCATCCAAATCAAGGTTAATCCATCCCATCCACAGATTCCAAGGTTAATCGCTTGTTGAGCCTTGAGCTTGCCGCGCAAGGGATACCGCACGCGTACAGGGCCCGTGACGCCCAGCCGCGAGCTTCCAAGGTTCCTCAGCAGCTGATCTTGCATGGAGATGAGCTCCACAGGATGCTCAAACTATCAATTCTGCTACACACAAGTACTGTAGCTGATCATGATCAATCGCAGCAGCAGCACAGCAGAGACGATTGTAATTACCTCTTGCTTATAGGTTCACGCAGAAGTACGCTTGGTCCTTTTCCGGCACAAGGTAGCTGCCGAGCACATCATCACTTCCTGCCTGCACAGTGCAGATCTTTGCGATACTAGAACACGTTGGTATGCTTGTGGCCGAACAAATTGTGAGTGACAATCTTTTCAAGTCAACAACACATGGACAGCTGTCATCCGTAAGAAGTATGGACATTTCGACAACTCGTATAGGGTCCATGGTTTCACCACTTACATTGATCTATATGATGCTTTTGTAGATTCAAGACGTGTAGTAGCACAGTTGTTTGACTATTTATGTACAAATGAGATTGTTGCTCCTTTTCCAAGGTTTGTGAACATGCATGGCTCGTGTCCTGTTAGCTTCAATCTTGCATCAATAGACACTTCCACTTCGGGAATGCGTTCCTGTGCGCTCAGACCTGCGACGTTTAGGACTTTCTTCGTCATGGTCATGCCTTCGATTGATTGGTGGCGGCGTGAGGGACTCCTGACGTTCCTCGAATCCCATGCTGGCTTGAAAGTATTGCTGATCAGATTCAGAGACAACTCTCTCACGCTTCTTCTTCCCAGTCAGTGGGGAAGCGACATTGTCTACTGTTTGCTGTGGCCGAACAGGGCTGCCTGTGACAGGCTGATACATCTGTCCATTTTCGACCACTCTCGGGAATTCCCCACCGAAGCGAGGCTGGCCATGTAGCTGGTAAGCCATCCTGCATGATGGTGTTTCTTCGTAGATTTGGGGTAACTGTCCTGACATTTGTCTTCCATGAGCTCTACTCGACTGCTGAGGGGTATTGTATGCGAGTTGTTGTTGCTGCTGGACCCAAATTGATGCCTGGTTGCTTTGTGACAAATCACGACTGGAATGTTTGGGGTGACTATGTACTGGAGATCCGTTGGGTGTCATAGCCGTACGACGACCCATCTGCGTGGTGAGGTTAGGGGTGTTGAACACTTTAGCCGAACCCTTTGAGAGTGTTCTTGAATGAGTGCGATTGTGCCCGGGCGTAGCTGGTCCCGGCCGCTGCGCGTTTACGCCATGCGCAGACATCGAGTTTGCATCATGCGCAGAAGTAGTTCTCTGTAGATATTGAGGCTGCTGAAATCGGATGTCTGTATTGCCAATCTGGATATTCGCAACTTGAGATGGTATGCGGGGTTGGAGGGCGGCAAAATTATCCTTTGACATGCTGTGTGAAGAGGACTCGTTACTCATATCTTCATCCTGATACGACATCATCGATGTGTTTCGCGAGTGATTGTAAGAACGCTGCATATCGGGTTGTTGTCCATATCGATTCCCAGATGCTGGTGGACGAGCTTCTAAAAAGGTCCCAGGGTAGAGCTGATGTTGTTGGTTATGGTGTGAGAAATAGCCAGGAGCCGGTGGTGTTGTTGCTGGCGTTCCTGGCAAGGAGTGTGTTCTCACATGAGTGTCAGAGATCGGAGCATGAGCGGTTGTGCTTGTCCAGTAGTCGCTGTTTGTGGATGCGCTCGAGGGCGGAGTCAGCATAGACAGAGACCGGTCCAATGGAGTAGGCATGGACAGGGATCGGTCCAGTACAGGTCTCTCCTCTGGCACACTTTCCACATTAGCGCTATCAGGCTGTGTCTGTCGCGCTTGACGATGATTCGCGGCTGCCAACACGGCAGTAGTACGAGCAAAATTTTGTGGATGGTACAAGAATCTCTTGATATCCTTCACGAACAGCGGATATAGCATATCTGTAACGTGGTTTTTGTTTGCAAGTTCTAGCGCTCTGTCAAATGGGATCCTTTATCAAGTCAGCGAACCTGTGGATCCACCACGCTGGCAAACTCACCAAACGCCTTTCAGGTGCATTGACCCAACCTTGATGACGGACCTGACAGCCTCATTCTTCAGGATGCCATCACGTTTACCACGACTCATCTTTGCTACGTTGAGCAGCTTGGTGCCGTTAATCATATTGTTGTCTACAAAATTAGCAACAAGTAGACATTGCAAGCACATCCATACCTTCACGTCTGGCGACTGTCACTTGTCGTGCTTCTACTTGGAAACACAAAGTGCCCTCGTCTTCCCATATAGTTGTTGAAACACGTGGCCTACCTCCTGGCGGACACTGCTGTCCAGTTGAATCGAATATCCCACGACTTGCCGGGACAGTGAAATGCGTAGATTGTGATGGTACGTGTACTTGAGGCACAGGTACATAATTGTAGTCCATATTCGAGCCATCGTTGGTAGATTCGAATGCGGGTATGCTTCCATGACTAACAAGCTCGGGATTTCGCTCAAAAAATTGCCCTGGAATGTAATTGCCTGGAGGTACTGGGGAAAGAAAACGATCGTTCACGCCGAAGGGCTGGGTGTAGTAGGTTTGATCTCTGTGCTGAACATCGGAATTATCATTCACTACTGAGTCTTCAGCGCGACCATAATTTTTATTTTGTGGTTCTCGAGTTTGTGCAGGATGCATATATAGCAGGGCTGCAGAAGAGTCGAACTGACCGCTGGAGCCGTGTTTGAAAGCCAGACGAGTCACCACAAGACTGGATTGTTCAAGGACCGTATCGAGTGAGAAGTTTCTGAACTTCAGCGCGTTGATACGCGTCAGATACTTACCCGAAAGCCACTTGAAGTCGATGCAATGGTTGACTCTTTCGTCACTCGATACTGACACGTCTACCTGATGTACTTTGTGTGGATTATTGGCTTGTACTCGCACATAGCCCTTGGAGCCTTGAGAGAAGAGAGCTGTTGCAGTAACTGCGGACCGCACTAACAGTCTAGATTTCAATCGTCCCGCTCCCGAAAATCGGAGCTCGTCCCCGGAATTAACGTTTGGTGGCCGAGCGCATGCGTTCCGCTGTTATCTAACATGCCTACAGCTGCTACCTAGCTAGCATGCCTTGTTCATAAGTATTAAACATTTATAGCCACAACAGCTGCATATGTATAATGGCGATTTTCGCGGCTACACACAATCGGTCAGTCTCATTGTGAAGATTGACCTTGTGATGTCGCGATCGCTGTATCGAAGTCTGTTTACTGTCTACTTAAGGGCCTAGTGAAGAGCCATAGAGGCGCATGGTTTTCATTCCCTAGCTGATACATGTATGTACGTTAATGTATCGTCTCGAGCACCATGACAGATCTATCCCTATGTATCAGGACAGACGGTGATTGATTAGTCTGACTCGTCGTCTTCGGCTATGTCAGACATGTCCTCATCATCGTCGCTAGCTACAGCAGAACCGGAGTCATCGGATGCATCATCGTCATCGTCGAAACTGCTGTCACTTTCGGAAGCAGAGTCGACCTCCGACCCAACGTATTCACTAGCTGACTCGCTTGCATCGGAAGCTTCGTCATCAGATTCAGCCAACAAGAAAGCCCAGCCTCCTTCGCGGAAGAAGTCGACCGGGTCATCGTTAACAGTCTTCATGATCGTGCCCCAATTGAGATTGAGCGGGCCTTCCGAGGTAGGAATGTCGGTAGAACTAAATCGTTAGTGACGACACCTACAAATTCTGATCCCCTCTTACTCCAGCCATTCCTTCACATTATCGAGAGACGTCATTGGTATGGTATTGATATGAACCGGGGCCTTGGTAAAGTCCTTGAAAACCAAAACCATGTCAAAGTTCTTCAAGCCAAACTGAATTCTTTCAAGGTGTGCGATCTCGATATCAGCAAGGGTAACGCACAAAAAGGGAGTGTCAGAAAGATGCACCAGACAATCGGTTGTAGGTTGCAGCAAGCAATTGCTCCGGTAAGGTACACCGGTGAATCCAAGCTCACGGAATGGTATGTCGACCTCCACACGCCCTTCACTCTGGTCATGTTAGAACAGATACTTAGCAGACATCATTCTTACTGCCTCGGCAATCTTTTCGCTGAAAGACTTGAATTCTTTATTCAATTGAGCTCTTCGACGGCGTTCATCCTGTTCAGCTTCCAACTCGTCCTCATCGCCGTATTTGTATTTTCTTTTGCGATTTGCAGTCTCGTCGAATTGGACATCGCTAGCTTCCCGATAGAATTGTACATCCTTGGCCTTTTTCTTGCCAATCATGATCGGATTCTTGAGATTTACATGAATTATCACCATCAACTCATTGTCGCAAGGCTGAAAGAACAGGTGGCGGATGTTGCTGAACAAGATGTCGATCCGATGGTCTGATCTTACAGGAGACTGATATCGTAGACCGTTTTGTTGTATTTCAAGTTCTCCTGTGACGCGCTTGCCATCAAGACCTGGACGTACATATATATCGAGCAACTTCTGTGGTCTCTTATCTACTAAGGTCAGTCTCGCAAATCTCGAATTCAGTAGTGTTCTTCATACTTTTCACCTCAGATAAGTTATCCTGTTCCACAACGTCCGCAAGCTCTTTCTTCTCCATTTCCTTTTTGGTCGCAGTTTTCTTCATTTCTTGTATCTGCTTCGTCACATCAGACATACGATCTGTATCTGAACTTCTGAAAGTCAGGCTGCGGATGAAGTTTGCGTTTGGATCCTCGAAAGGCATGTCATCTTTCTTGCCAATCACTTGCCCCGGGGTCAAGAGATTGATTCTTAGGTAAACAAAATCACCCTCGTCGTTCTTGCTCACGTTCTTAATTGTATTGATGTGGAATGGCACCGCTCGTCCGTAGATCGGTACAACTATACTGGAGTTTCGCTGATCAACGACGATTTGAAGGTCTTTAGTAGCCTGTGGCATTTGAGCCTCTCGACGATAAGACTCGAATTTCTTGATCGGTGCCGTGACATTGCCATTTCCGACCTTGGCACCATCCGGAAATCGCTTGAGCCCTTCCTCCTGTAATTTGGCAGCCAATTCCTTCTGATGTTCTCTCCGTTTCTGCTCATCACTTTCGTTGACAGGTCGGCCAACTCCCCTGGTCTTTTTCGGTAGAATAGCTGAAGTGTCAACGGATCGAGTAGACTTCACCTTCGGCTTCTCTGCTTCGTCATTGAAAAAGTAGGAGATGTCAGATTTGCTTTGCGGCGTGTCAGTCAAGGTCAGAGAACTCTCCTTTCTCACACTTATTGTGTCGACTAAGAGAAGACTATATCGTTTCCCCTTGACCGATTTCGCACTCGGATTTTCCAAATCCTGGAAACCGATCGCTAAATTTAAAGTCATCCCAGCTACCATAGATCGGCCATTCTTGGCGCTGAGAATGAGGGATGTGTCGCGAAAATCTATTCCGATCCCGCTACCGACGTTTTTGGGGAAATGTGCTTCAAGTTCTGGGTGCGTTCGACGAACAGTGTCCAGCAGTTTATTATAGTATTCTTTGATGACGACGCCGTCCTGAGCTATCTCGATCGCCTGCTTTTGCAAAGATACAAGGAACTCGTAGTACTTGACTTGCAAATCACTAGGATCTATCAGGAAAGTTCGTCCAATATTCGAGCAGTAAGATTTATATCGAAGTCCTAAAGAACACAAGATCACTCCGTCGTGAAGGTTCTCATCATCAGACATTGCCGATGGTTTAAGATCGTACTTGCCACCACTCTGTATGATGGGTGTGTAGCACCACTCCAATTGATCGGGGTCGAAGTCCGTTCCACCCCTTATCTTTGTTAGAAATTTGGCATTCTCGAGAACTCGTTCTGTCTGTTCAGCAAGAGCAGAATGAGTAATAGTCTTCTCTGCATCGATGATCGAGGACATTCTGTCGACGAAGAACTCCGTAAGCACAGTTTTACTTGCGTTACAAGCAGTTTTCATATGCATCAATTCCTGCTCGTCCTTGACAGCCATGCATGGCGCTAGAGCACTACCTAGATCCACTTGATCTGTGACAGATGCATGCTGCAGTGCAGTCGACCATTCTTCGACGATCTTGCCCTTGTATGCGTCCTTCGCGAAAACACCAACCCTTGGCTTCGCTTTAACTAGATCCGCAAGTTCTGCAAACAGTTTCTTGTTTTCAGCTTCATCCTTCGCTCTTATGCGTATGTCGATTGTGATCGGTGCTCCGGACACCAAAGGTTCGAGATGTTTTGCCTTGTTAGTGGAGGTCACAAAGTACAACTTTGTCAGAGTGATGAGGACAAGTGTAGCTGGAAATTCATAACCAAGTAGCCATGTATGCAGGGCTGCAGTCTTTTGGTACGGGTTGTCCTCATCTGCACTGCCCATCAGTATGACAAAGGACCCGAGCTCATGAAATGCAGAGCTTTCCACTTTCGCATTATCAGACCAGAAGTTGAGCAATTTCTGCAAGCGAGCATGAAATTGTGCCGAGTCTATTTTGATTTCCGTCATGACTACGATGTCTTTTCTCTCACTCGAAGTGTCAGCAATAGTTGATTGTAGCCTATGAGGCACCTGAGGACAGAAGTGTTAATTGCTGCGCGTTCCAGCACTGGGCTCTGAATCTTGCGGAGTCCCTTAAGACTGCCAAGTTTCCTTCGTGTGGGCGATAATGTAAAACTTACTCTACCACCGCAAAGTCAAGCCTATGACTACATGAGCTTCAAGTTGAATCTTCTTTCATGCCCTTACAAATCTTGAAAATGCGTCCGCGCACTGTTCACGAGCCTGAATTGTTGATAGCACATGATCACACCTTTTGCCAGGACGTCGTCGTAACGACGTGGACGTCAACCTTGGAACCTTGGAACGTTAACGGTAACGTCCACCGCGGATTGCATTAGAGTTCACGCAACACGTGCAAATAACACTAATCGCACATTGACCTGGAAACGCGCGCGCGCGACACCACCTGGGCAGGTATCCGCGGTCAACCTTGGAAAACTCATCGCATGGAGCTACGGTAGAGATGCCCTGAAAGGGAGGGTGTGCGCCATTCTAGCGGGTAGCACCCGAGTGGCTACACTTTTTAGGATTGTGGCCGATGTCTCATATTGTTCCGAATTCATGGCCATGAATGAATTAGATCTATAGCTAGAGTATACGTAGGTTGCATGCATATCGAAGGACATCGAAAGATAGAGCTGCATTGTGAACTTTCCTGTAGGGCATTCCAATTTGCTGTGTCTATGATATCTCCTCGGACCCGAGCATACGAACGACCACACTCATCTGGCAGGTGACCATACAAACAATTGGTTTTCTACAGCTGGACGTCAGAACGCTGATCCAAGGATCATAACAATCTCTATGGCAAAGAATGAAGGGAATATTGACCACCGACATAAAATGAAAGCAGAAGAGGCTACTGCTGTCACGATGGAAGATGTCGAAGCATACACGAAGCAATTGTACCTTGATTCGCTCAGTTCTAAATTGGAGACGACCGAAATTGACGAATGCTTGAACCATGCTGTGAATCGTGATCGCGGCAGCCAAAACCGTCTTTGTGAAGTCATACTCAGTCAATTGGACAAATACAACCAAATAACGGGACGTTCAATTGCAGCTGATCAAGCTTTCGTATCCCTGCGATGGGTCAATCGTTGTCTGCTTATCTTGAACACAAGCGATGAATTGTTTGACAGGCTTATGTGTGCACAAGCTATTCTGCTGGATACTTGTTGTCAGGATCAGGTCAAAGCTGGTCTTCGAAGAAGTGCATCTAACGGCACCCTGAGGACTATTAATGAAATCACGAATACGAAAGAAATTGACGAAATTGTTCACAATCTTCAAGATATTTTGACCACTCTGACAGGGTCAACGGCAAAGGTGAATTATGCTCATTTGGTCGGCCAAATTTACACTTCAATGACAGGTAGTTCTGCATGTCTGATAACAACTCGCCGCGCCAGCAAGCAAATAGCTGAATATTACGTTGCACACTTCTTGTCATCCAAACACAGTTGTACAGCAGCAACATGCCAGGGGTTGAATACATATTTTCGTAAGATGGAATCACAGGATCTGGCGGAAGTGATACTACCAGCGATTCTGAAATCGATCCTGCGATCTCCAGAACAAGTTGTCGAGCCTGTCTTGACAAACCTGATAATGGCTGCGAGACCTCACGATCGGGAAACTACTCAATTCTTAGTCGAAAATCTGACCCAGCCTCTACTGAACGTTCTGAAGAGCTCTGTAGAGAGCACAAAGGAGGCTGGATTTCTTGCCTTGACTGCCCTAGCAAAACGTTCTGAACCATTTGCGGATCAATTACTGCAACAACTTATAGCAGCTATCGGACGAGATCGGCCATCTATTGAGTCACGCGCAGTCTATGCAAAATTGTTCATGGTGGTACCACTAGACCGAAGCCGTGCGTCACTCTGTCGTCATACACTCTTAAGTATGCTGTCAAAGGAAAGTCATGAACTTGTCCTTTTAGCATTAATCGACTCTATCTTACGGACGCTGGAGTACCTCAGCCAAGACGAGGACAATACATCACTAGCACCGGACTTGTTAGCCGCTATCGGTCGTGGTATCAAGGATAAAAAGGCGAATATTAGGAATCGTTGGTGTGGTGGTCTTGCGGACTTGATGACGAATAGTCCAGACTCAGCAATCCGTCTACTAAGTAGTATTGCACCGGCGGTGCTCGCTGTCTGGCAGGCAGATGTCAAGTCACCTTCCCTTACGGTGCAGAATGGTTGGATCGCTGGTACTTGTGCGTTGACTACACTGCTCCTGAAAGCGGGTTCTATCTCCCAAGAAATTGGTAAGTCATTGTAGACATTCTCGGTACCCGACTGATCATAACCAGCTGCAATTTCGATGACCTACACTTTTCGTGCTCAAATTTACAACAAAGATTCCCCATTCTTCTTGTTCAGTGCCCGCATCGCAACTAAGGTATCTTCCGGTGGCGACGTTTCCTGGTTTGTACGCGCAATGGAGTCTGTGCTCACATATGGACAAACTGAGTGGCATCTGGTTTCCGATCTGTGGAGTAAGACTTGCCTGATCTTGCCACTTCGAGATGTTGCAAAATACGCCTTGTGTGTTACTGATTCCTCTGAAAATCAGAAAATCCTGGCGAAAAGCCTGGCACAAGAGACTTGTGCTGATATCTGGCGTCGGACTAGCATTGCCGAGGCAGACGACAATTCGTCTCACGGAATTTCTAATGAAACATTCCTCGAGTCAGGTCTCTTTGCTTCGCTGAATGGCATAAAGCGATGTGCTGACGGAACTTTCATACAGCAATTACTGCTTGATATCATGCTCGCCGCGCATCATCCTTGTCTTGGCGATAGGTTGCTTTGGATTGAGCTTTGCCAATCAGTCGGTTGTGATCCGGCAGACGTTGTTACCAAGAATCTGAGAGTCATTCTCGACCACACTTTCAAGGAGATCGCATTTAAGAGGTCAGAATCCGTCTCGTTGACGACCTTAGCTGCTCTGAAAGTTGTTACTACCATTGCATTTGTGGCACCTTTGGCAATATCTGACATTGTAAGCCAAATTATAAGAGACCTCTCGTGCACAGCGTTAAGTTCGGATCCAATACTGATAGGAATCTGGCACTCTACAACAGATCAACCATTTGTAGATGTTCTTGGATCACAGCCGCTGCCAAAGGTGCTTGACAAGAATGTTAGGGAATGGGATCTTCATCGCTGGAAAGATTTCGTTGAAGAACACATGACGCAACGAAAGCCCAGAGCGAGCAAATTGTCAAAGGACGAGCAAGATCGAATCAAGACACAATCTGAGCTCGAGAACAGAAGGCTGGCGGCACTAGCACAAGGCGTGTCAAACGTTAAACGAGCCTTGGGGATGGTATCTAGCATCAACAAGCCTTATATCGATACGTCTGCTTGGTTCCCACTGGTGACACGAAGCCTCTTGGATGAGATCCTCTTGACATCTCGACCATTTATCGGTAATGGCGTGGCCGATACATTCCTCGCTTGCTCAGCTCGTATCAACAGCTTAGAGGGCGAGGGTCGTCTGCTCGGGCTCGCGATCATCAAAACTCGTCTTGCTGGTGGTCTTGAGGAGAAACTCGAAATTGTGAACCGCGTATTGTACAGATTGCGATACGAAAGTGAACAACAACAAAGTGATTTCGTCAGTTTCTCGTATGCACAGATTCTGATCAATTCAGCACTTCGCTGTGTTGCACCAGCTTCGCTCGGGTTGACAGGTTGCCGTGATAACGAACAAGTCGATGAGCAACTTTTTCTGGCTCTGGAATACCTAAACCGAAACATTGCCCTGTGTGCTGACATCTCGGCAGACCGGCTTGGCACAATCGAAGCCCTCATCTGCGTCATAGAAAACCGCCCTTCACAAGCAGCTGATGTACGTTCATCCCTACACGCCATAATTAACGCAATGGCTGCAACCATATCCGGGGATGAATTGAAGGCAATCTGCAAGCATTATTGCTCTTCGGATACGAATGTTAGGAACGCCATATTGTCAGCCTCAGAGGTGCTTGATCTTTCTCAGATGGATTTCATTCTAGAGTTGTGGCTCGTAATGCACGACCCAGAGGTTCAGAACTCTGAGCTCGCAAAGTCTCTTTTCGAAGGTCATGCCTTCCAGGTGGGAAACCACTTGCGATCTTCGACAATTGACCTCCTCAAGAAAGGCTCAGAGTTCGTTCGACTGTGTGCGGCGAGAGCATTGGCACACACGTTTTCATTCGAGCCTGACGGTATGTCCACCTTGCTTCAAACCCTGTTCCAAGCCTACAGAGTAGCTGCGTCTGAGCCTCCTAAGCAGCTCGATCGCTTTGGTCAAGTGATAGAGGCACTTTCTCGGTCGGCCGAAACGAACCCGACTCGAGAAGCTATAGCTATTGGACTGATCGAGTTGATCTCCGTGGACTGCTTCCAGCAAGAAGATGCTGTTAGTGTCATGAATTTCTTGTTTGACCCCACCGAAAATGTCGAGGGTCGACCCATAGCAGATGTCTCGCAAGGCGTGCGATCAAAAATGCTCGACGTGGGTAATGCTGTGATCGTAAGGCATGGTCAAACCACAGTCGAGTCATTGCTACCAATATTCGAATCTGCCCTCAGACATGCTGGCAACACAGACAAAGCTGACTGGAATAGAGAGGCAGCCGTTATCCTGTACGGTGCCGCAGCTTCGTATCTGTCCTCAGACGATGGCAGGGTTTCGCAGGTCATCAGTCGCTTACTGGAGACTTTGTCTACTCCTTCAGAATCCGTACAATTCGCGGTTGCGAAATGTCTGCCGGCTTTAGTTGGGAAGTCGAGGAAATCACAGGACGAATATATTCATCAGATGTTATGTCAGCTCAGCGATGGTCGCACGTATGCTGAACGTAGAGGAGCCGCTTATGGTCTTGCAGGTGTGGTGAAGGGCTGTGGCCTCTCCGTCCTACGTAGTATGCATGTTATGGAGAGTCTCGAACAGGCGATATACAACAAGAAGAACGCCAAGGCAAGGCAAGGTGCGTTGCTCGCATACGAATGTTTTGCGTCATCTTTGCAGAACCTCTGGGAGCCGTATTTGGAGAGCGTTATACCGTTACTGCTTGTGACATTCGCAGACACAGATGGCGATGTACGAACGGCCACCCAGGACACCGCTCGTGCTATCATGAGTCATGTCTCAGGCTTTGGCGTCCGGTCGATTCTACCTTCATTACTTTCAGGACTGCACGATCATCAATGGCGTTCCAAGAAGGGCTCAGTGGAATTGATCGGTGCGATGGCTTATTGCGCTCCCAATCAACTTTCTCTTTTCTTGCCGACGATCGTACCGAAACTGAATGAGGTGCTCACTGATTCACATGCTCAGGTTCGAGCTGCGGGCACCGACAGCCTAACACGATTCGGCAAAGTCATAAAGAACCCGGAGATACAACAACTCGTGCCATTTCTGCTAAAAGCGCTCAGTGATCCTGATAGGCATACTGATGCCGCTCTCGATAAGCTCCTCAAGACGTCTTTCCTTCACTATATCGATTCAGCATCGTTGTCCATCGTCATACCAATCGTGGAGCGTGGTATGCAGGAGAGAATCGCTAGTACGAAGAAGAAGTCTGCCAAGATTTTCGGCTTACTTGCTTCTCTGACGTCTCCAAACGACTTGATTCCTCATCTTAAATCCCTTCTACCGTGTCTGAGAGCGGTACTGGTGGACACAGTTCCAGATGTTCGAGCTACCGCAGCCAAGGCTCTAGGTTCATTGGCCGAAAAGCTTGGGGAAAGGAACTTCCCGAATTTGGTCGACGATCTTATGGATACGCTGAATCGAGACGTAGCGAGTACAGATCGTCAAGGAGCCGCTCAAGGTCTATCTGAGGTCCTTGCTGGTTTAGGCCTCGATAGACTTGAGGACACGTTGCCGAGAATTCTCAAGGACTCAAGAAGTCGATTCGCATATGTTCGGGAAGGTTTCATATCTCTTCTGATCTACCTGCCTGCAACCTTCGGTACTCGCTTCGCGCCTTATCTGGCAAAGTCCATCGCTCCCATATTAGCCGGCCTGGCAGATGAATCAGAGTTTGTTAGAGATGCTTCACTCCGCGCCGGCAAGATCATGATTGCGAATTACGCGACCAAATCAGTGGATCTCATGTTGCCTGAGCTTGAACGAGGCATGTTCAACGACTCTTGGCGAATTCGAGTCTCCTCTCTGCAGCTTGTAGGGGATTTGTTGTTCAAGATATCTGGAATCGCGTCGCAAAGCAAGGATGGTGATGAGGACGAGGATGACGCAGTTGCCACTGAAGCACAGCGAAATGCTCTGCTTGAGGCCTTGGGTCCGAGTCGTCGAGACAGAATCTTTTCTTCCTTGTATGTCGCTCGCTTTGATTCATTCGCCTTGGTAAGGTCGTCTGCCATCAATGTTTGGAAGACTCTAGTCGCGAACACACCCAAAACACTGAAAGATATCCTACCTTCCTTAATCGAAATGGTCATCTCAAATCTGTCCATCACAGACACAGAGAAAAGAGCTATCTACATCGAAACTCTCGGGGACCTGATGCGTAAGATGGGACGAGATCTGCTACTTCACCTGATGCCCGCGTTCGAGACTGGGCTTCGTTCTTCGAATGCAGACCGAATTGGAGTTTGTGTTGCTATCGGCGAGGTACTACGGAGCGGCAGCCCGGATCAACTAGACGATCTCCGCGACCGTTTGGTCATGGCGGTCAAGGTTGTGCTCATCGACTCAGACGCCGAAGTAAGAATTGCTGCCAACGAGACATTTGAAGCTTTGCAAGCTCAATTTGGCAGTACAGTCATCGATCGAGTTTTGCCGGATCTGCTCGCATTATTGCAGTCTGGCGATCAAGCTGAGGAAGCGCTGGAAGCGCTGAAAGGGTTGATGCAATCAAGAGCGCATACAATATTACCAGTTCTGTTACCGGGACTCTTAACACGACCTATGACTAGTTTCAATTTGCAGGCTTTGTCAAGCTTGGTTCGAGTTGCAGGACAGGCTCTCACAAGGAGGCTGGTCGACTTGCTGAAAACAATTCTGGACGCTGAGGTCAATGGTGAGGCACCGCAAGATGCATCATCTACCTTCGAGACCATCTTGTTGTCTACCACGGACCACGCGGAGTCTGTGGCGGCTATCATGAACGTCATGCTCGAGTTGTGTAAGAACGATAGCTACCTGAAACGTTCGAGATCATGTGAGCACTTGGCGATTTTCTTCACCTCATCAAAGCTAGACTATTCTCGTTATGTCTCAGACTGGCTCAGGGTCCTTATTTCGCTACTCAATGAGAGCAGTCCCGAGGTAGTCCGGAGTGCCTGGACTGCTCTCGATGCTCTCACCAAGTCGTTACGTAAAGAGGAGATGGCTCCACTTGTGATACACCTACGAAGGGCACTACAAAACGCTTGCGTTGCAGGGACAAATTTGCCTGGTTTCTCATTACCACGCGGCTTGGGCGCAGTCCTGCCTATCCTGCTTCAGGCCTTGCTCTATGGCACATCAGAACAAAGAGAGGAGGCAGCAGCAGGTCTCGGCGACGTTGTACAACGAACCAGTGAAGATTCATTGAAGGTCTTCATCACGCAGATTACAGGACCCTTGATCCGTATTATCGGTGAGAGATCAGGTCTCGACGTCAAGTCGGCTATCTTGAGCACGCTTCGCTTACTATTGCAAAAGGTGCCACAAGCCTTGAAACCGTTTTTGCCGCAACTTCAAAGGACCTTTACAAAGTCCCTTGCCGATCCGAGTGAAATCGTTCGAACGAGGGCAGCCGCAGCATTGGGAGATCTTATTACATTACAGACAGCACGAATCGATCCATTGATTGCTGAGTTGGTTACTGGTTCGCGTAACATCCAATCAAGTACGAGTGATGCAATGTTGGCGGCTTTGTTCGAGGTCATCGCTAAAGCTGGTTCTGTCATGAGTGAGACCTCGAAAACCAACGTTATTTCACTTATCAAGGACTTGTCTCGTGAGAACGGGTCTACAAAAGCTGCAGATCTTCTGGGAGTGCTGCTCAAGACACTGAGTACAGATACTCAGGCAAGGAACTTACTGTCAGAAGTCGTACTCGTTGAACCGCCAACCAATTTTACTATCTCAGCTCTCAATGGCCTCCTATTGAACTCAAGTCAAAAGCTGGCAGAGATACAGGCGGTTAAGGACCTTACAAACTATCTCTCAACTGCGATCCTTTCGACACAGACTAATATTTCTGAAGGAGCTATTATGGCAACAGGAAAACTTCTGCTCGCAACTGAAATTACAAGCAGTCATAGTGAGACAACCAAGTTGATCTTGGCGATGACAAAATGTATCGAGGATTGCCCGTCAAACTCGACAGAGTCGGTCAGACTTGCGCTTATCGTCTTCCGGGCTGTAGCCAAGAGAAGCGACCTGCTCACTGCTCATCTGAAAGAAGTTGGTCTGGCAGTCTTTTCCTGCGTAAGGTCGATGACCTTGCCAGTCAGGTTGGCTGCAGAGTCAGCATTCGTGGCTGCGTTCCAAATGACCGACCGTCAGAACGAGCTTCTCCTCCCATTTTTAAACTCTCTCGAAGCACCAAAATCAAGATCGATTGGAGAGTATGCCAAACGAGTCGCTACCAAGGTGGCTTCTGCTGAGAACGAGCGCCTTGCTGCAGGAATAGTGGAGCGAGAGGATGACCTGGACGAGATCATGGGTGTATCGCAGCAGACTGGGACCTGAAACACATAATAAGACCTGAGACACAGATGGACGGTGTGGTGTATATAATAACAATAGATATTCATGTACATATCAAAGGCATATTCCTATCTTGGCCTGGTTTGAAGACCAGAACATCGCTGCAATCTTTGGATCTCGGACGCATTTGCATTGTGTGCGTCATACTTAAGCTTAGGCTACTGCCATACGTATGCGCATCGACAGCTGAGTCAATGTAGCACCTGATGCCCATGGGCATGCAAGTCATGCCAGCAACTTTCTCCATTGCCAACAGAGTTCCTCTGAGCACTTTGAGCTCAAAAGTATGGCCTGCCGGAACGATCGATATCGTATTACCACCACGACGAGCTCGCGATTACCAGAATTTCGCGCGAAGTCGGCGCGCAACCAAATACTGTATTATGATATGTATAGACATCTCGAAAGGACAATTATGCTCCCTAACTTCGCGAGAGCACAATCAAGCCGAGACGAGTGATATGAGAATTTGAGCAAGTATCAAGCATAAAACACCGAGAGTGGTTATCCAATCCAGCTGACCAGCAATCTTACATATTTCGACCATGGGCAACAAGGTAGTTGGAATTGTGCTAGCGGTATGTTCTGGCTTATTCATCGGTGTCTCATTCGTGTTCAAGAAGAAGGGCCTTCTTGATGCGACTGCACAATCGAATGGAGTGGCTGGGGAAGGCCACGCGTTTCTCAAAAACTGGACGTGGTGGTTGGGCATGTCTTTGATGATTATCGGGGAGATTGCAAACTTCGTGGCATATGCATTCACCGAAGCGCTTTTGGTGACGCCCCTCGGAGCTTTGTCTGTAGTAGTCGCGGCTATTGGTTCGAGTATATTTTTGAAGGAAAGACTCAGTTTCATCGGAAAAGTGGGATGTTTCTTATGCATTCTTGGAGCTGTCATTATCGTTCTCAACGCTCCAGAACAAACCTCCGTTTCTACCATCCAGGAAATGAAACACTATGTGTTGTCGAAGGTCTTCATCCCGTATACTGTTATCATCATTCTGATAGCTCTCTTCTTGACATTTTGGGTCGGGCCGAGGTACGGAAAGACAAACGTGTTTGTCTACATTTCTATATGTTCCATCGTTGGCGGTATCAGTGTTGTTTGTACTCAAGGCTTTGGAGCTAGTATTGTCTCTGCTATTTCTGGAGTTCCGAATCAGTGGAACAATTGGTTCCTGTGGGTCCTATTCATCTTCGTGGTCTGTACACTACTTGTTGAGATCTTATTCCTAAACAAAGCTCTCAACATCTTCAATACAAGCATCGTTACCCCGATTTACTTCACTTACTTCACGACCATGACAATGGTCAGTTCGGCCGTTCTCTTCCAAGGTTTTAATGGAACTGTCACTTCGATAATAACTGTCATTCTCGGATTCCTTTGCATCGTGGCTGGCGTTGTTCTATTACAGGTTTCGCTGGCAGCTCAGAATAAGTCTGATTCGCAACTCCTGAAGGCCGAATTGGACGACGTTCAAGACGTTCTTCACACGGCAGTGGATGATGACACACTCAATCCGGGGCCCGCATCGATCAGAGGTGCTTTGAGTGTTCGTCGCTTCGCAACTCGCAAAGTCTCAAATGCGAGTCAAATCGATAGCCTGCGTCGACGTCAGACGTTGTCATCGGTGCGTGCCTCAACTCCGAGAGCGACCATGACAAGTCACCGCCCAGATGATTATTTACCGTCCACCCCTTTCGATCGGCTAGATGAGCACACTAGTACGATAAAGTTCGTCACACCGTCAGCTAAATCGTTTCAAGACAACACTAGCTATGTTGGGCCCATTGCTACCTCATTCTATCAAGGCCAGCACTTGCCTCTGCATGCAAAAGACGAATACGCTCCAAGGATTCACGTGAGTGATGTCTCTAATAAGTCGACAAGGTCGCTCTTCCATCCTCCACTACCACTCTCACTAGACGACAGACCGGTCAGCAAAGGTTCTACGACAAGTTCTCGCATGAAGAAGCAATTCAGTTTTGCAGTCCGTGGACGTGCCATTCAGTCTGAGGAAGAACGAATAGGCTTGACGAGTGGAACTGATGGTGAGGATATTGCCATGAGGGAGTATACACCTCCAGAGGAAAGCGATGAAGAACGAAGCGATGGTGAAGTTCGCCGGATGCCTTGAAAGAAATAGACTTTAAACGGATTTGTTTTAGCGATAGCGATCAGCATTACGGCATGTGCCAGTCTAATATATATGTGGAATATAGGAGCTCTTTGGGTGAAAGTACCCGGCATGGAGATATTCATGCTATGCCACGATAGGAATAGAATCAAGAGGGTTTGGAAGGTTCAATGTATCATATTGTTATGCGCCCAAAGCGACCATAGTACAAATCCCGTTTGCCTATCAAGGTCCTCAACCACTGGAGGCCTATTCCGTCATTCGCATCACCCGCTCTGGGTGTGAAAAAGTCAATGAAAGAAGTAAACTCTACAATGGCGGTGTCTCGCCAGTAACAACTCGTTCTGCTTCGATCAGTAATCGCACGATTTGAAATCGAACACCGTACGCCAACAGGGTCAACAGTATCATTGAACAGTAGAAACAAGGACGTGCCATCAGTACATAACTGATGAGTATCGAAAGCGTCAGGAAAGGGCTACCATATGAGGCGCCAAGACTAGACAGAGGTCAACCGGACGTTCAGTGATGCGTTGCTTCGGGGGTAGTCGCTTACACCGGGAGTATGAAGTTGCGACAACAGAACATGTTGTATTCGGAATTCGCACTAGTCCGTCGAGTATGTCGCGTGCGCGATGATAACTTGGACCTTGCTGCTTGCGAGCTTTCGAAGAATGTTATGGAAGTCGCTCAATATATTTGTCGCTTCCTTGTGGTGTGACGAAAGGCTCCGAAGCCTGAATGACAAGGCTAGGCAGACTATACAAGTGAACGACCACGTACACCAGGTATTAGGAAGTACTTTGTAATATGTTGCCAAGCTCAAGAAACTCGCGACAAATGTAAATCATGTGCGCATGCATATGTATGTAATAGATCGATAATTCGCAAAGTTGGCCAGTGTGTGTTTCTCCAGCCACTGAGCATGAGCCTGAGCCTAACGATGGATGTCAAAGATTGCCACAAGTACCCGTGCAGCTCTGATTCCCGAAGTTCACCCACTTCAATCGGAAAAAGCCACTGCGGCAGCCACTCCGTCCTCCCCGCTTGTCCTTGACGACATGGATCTCCAGTTGCATGCATTTTGTGTTGGTGCACTACTCCGACTGAACACTATTCATCGTCTGGCTTATAGCTTCCCCTCCAACCTGTCTGCTGATTATCCTGGTCGTCAGCACCTTCTGCAACACTAGAGAAGTGTCTGCAATTCACGATGGATCCCAGCAGTAGGAGCCTGCTTGATTTGCTCAGCAAATCGTCCAATGACAAAAAGTCCTCCGACAAAGATCAACTGTTGGCACTTTTCGGACAACCTCCAGCCAAGGTTCAAGAGACAGCAAGCTCACCGCCCGCAAACCGTAATAGCAATGCCAACGATTTGCTTGCTGCTCTGATGGGTTCTTCTGCGAAGAAGCGTGATAGTGAGGATAAAACTGCTGATCTTCTGAATTCTCTCATGGCCAAGAGTCGGTCACCATATAAACCCGATACCACTCCTGCGCCGCAGAATCGCAACGACTCCGCAGTAAGAGACAAGAACGAGTCGAGTCCTACAACCTACGTCCCTGGCTCGTATGTCAATCCTCGCCACGAGTATCTTGTCAAATCCCCGGCTCCATCATTACCTACCGGTCCTGAAGCAAATGCGAAGAAGAAGGCTTTCTTCAGCAACATGAATCCTTTCGATGAACTAGAATCTGCCGGGGGTTCTCGAGCTGAAAGTGATACTGAAGGAAGCAAGACTCGAAAAGTCATGACGCAACAAGAAATCGAGCAACAATTCAGGGATGCGAAACCCAGACATGTTTCCGCCCCAGCTGGAAAGATCTCTGTCAACAGTCAAGAGAACGGTACAGAAACAGGGCAAACTAGACATGCGACTAATGGACTGGACACACAAACCCCGACATCCATTATGTCCACAGCAGCGTCGAAGCCATCAGCGCAAGACATGCGATCACCTTCTCCCGCAAAAGTCGACTATGCTCAGCGTCCTATTGCGCTACACTTGCCTAGTGACACTTCTTCTACATTCAAATTGTCCGGCTCGCCCCTAGCTCCGCAAACCCTTGGTGAGGCTTCACCGGTGACCAAGATGACAATAAAGTACGATCCACTAAATAGAAATATTGTCGCAGCATCTCGCAAATACATTGCATATCAGCTCGCAAAAGAGAATGACGCTGGTCTGATCAGAATAGTCGATCAAGAGACTGGCGAAACGTCTGTTTTTTCTCAGCACTCGTCCAAGGTAGTGAACCTCACATTTGCCAAGTCTAGCGATGAGGACGGCAAAAACGCCTTGATTTCGACTGACAGCGAAAGCAATGTCGTTGTGTGGTCTATCATGTCGGTCAACTCCATGGAGAAAGTGTTCGAGATTGCTGGTCCTAGTGACACTTCTCACAAAGCAAGGGCAAAGTGGAATCAGGACGGCACCTATTTTGGTGTGGCCATAACTTCTCGAGTTTACATTTTCGATTACAGGTCTTTGGTGGCTACACAAAAAACTGTTAGGGCAAAGCTGCACCCTGAGATGAAACAAGTCTTATGCATTTGCAAATCGGAGAAAGCGATTCGAGACTACTCGTTCGCCCTGGATAACACTTCTATTGCCGGCATCGACAAGACTGGAAATATCAAGTTATGGAATTTGGAGTCTACGGGCAAGACATGCTCAGCTGCGGCCTCCATAACGTTAGGAGATAGATCTCTTTCATCTATAACGTTTGTCGGCCCTAGACATGTTGTCGTTGGGCTGCAAGCCGCCAATTCACTCTTGCTCGTGGACATTCAAGCAGCGAAGGCCGTACAAGAGTTGCGCTTGCCAGGAGGAAAGGATGGTGCGATGAGAACGAAGACTTGCTATTTACCTGAATCTCACCTTTTGCTCACAGACTCTGTATCGACAAAAACTATCTATTTTGTTGAAATCAAGCTTCCCGAGAATGTCGATCAGAAGAGTAGTGGCATTATCAACAAGCTATCGCCACAAAGCTCTCACATAGATGCGACTGGTCAATTCAGATCAATCTGTGAACTCTCGAGCAAGGACGAGGTTACTGGCGAATGGTTTGATTATGCAGGGGTAAGTAATCAATCTTGCTTCGATGTATATGTTGCACACGCAAACGGTTATACCTTATACAGTCCCCAGAAAGAAGTTGTGTCAACCCTGTTTGGTGATGCTCAGCTACTGAGCGGCTCGAATGTGTCCAAGATGCAAAATATTGGCAGCTTGGTGCTAGAGGACGAAGGCACAACCAAAGAGGAAACACCAAGAGCGAAAGCAGCCGTGCCAGATCACGAATTGCGTCCGTCAGCTCCTCCTAGAGCTACTCGCAAGAGTGCCAAAGGTGCCGAGCAATCTCCTTCTGCATCGATCGTGACTGAGCCAAGGACAGCTGAGATCGCAGCCAAGATTGAGGCTAACCTCAAGTCAACACTCAGCATAGA
The DNA here is from genome assembly GCA_005281515.1 of Taphrina wiesneri. NCBI lineage: Eukaryota > Fungi > Ascomycota > Taphrinomycetes > Taphrinales > Taphrinaceae > Taphrina > Taphrina wiesneri. The sequence continues at coordinate 209,005 of RHGK01000009.1, read as the reverse complement.
ATTGCAGAAGAGCAATGCCTCATTGCGAGCTCAAATCGAAAAATTGCAGAATGGCAATGACATTAGACACGAGAACGTTCTTCGACTTGTCAGTGAGACACTCAGCAAAAACACCACTCAGGTTCTGAAAAGCTCCATCAGTGATGCTATAGAACAAACAATTCTCCCGACAATCACTGAGGCGATAGACAAGTCGATAGCTTCTCATGTTCGCAGCAACGTGAAGAGCGCACTGGACTCGGTGCTCGCAAAAGAGTTGTCTACTGCCACACATAGTGCGGTCAAGAGTGCCTTTGATTCGGCAGGTCTAGCTAGCCAAATCCAGACTGCTACGACAAACATGACCGATGATTTCGCGTCCCGTCACAAACATATGGAGCAGAATCTGGCTGGAGCACTTGTGCGAATGGACGCACAGATACTGGAAAGGCAAAAGGCAGATTCTGAAAAGATCGACAGCCTCCTGCAGACCGTCAAGGCTCTTGAGCAACAAGTCGCTCGATTATCTTCCATTCCCAACGCGACTTCAAGTACCGCACAAGCACCAACAATACCATTGCCATCACTACCACCTGCGAACCACAACCTTTCAATTCTACAGAGTCGTCCCCCGATTCCTGCTGCACCACATGCCGTGGAAGATTACTCGAAATACCATGATCTGATCATGGACTTTGTTGCCAAAAGTCAGAAAATCGCGGCTGGCGACTTTGAGGGCGTACCTTTCATTCGACAGTTCCTCTCGTGGCAGCCCGATATCCAAGTCAAGGAAGGCGTTTGCCAATCTTTAGGCACAGACCAACTGCAATTGCTCGCTTTCGTGCATGCCCTTGCGAGTGAATTGAGTGAGGAAGATGCGTTCAATCGTATACACTGGATAGGCTCTGCTGTGCGGTTCCTGGCCGTCAAAAAGGACCCACGATTGGAGATACTCGGCCCTCAGCTGTTGAACGTGATCCGTACAAACATAACCAGAGCGTTAGAACGTGCTCCGGCCGGCTCGCACTACAGGCATCTTCTCGAGGCCGTGCTTGGTCAAATTGTTCAAGCATGACGTGTATACACTAGTAGCGTTACATGTAAACTAGTGTAAAAGCATATCTAAGATGATAAAATGAAGTGCCTTTTCAAGAATTGTCTCATCAGTGATCCATGATGATGGTGGCGTCCGACCCCACTATGCCAGAATTGCAGGATGAACATCTTTCAGGTAGGCTGACATAGTCGACATGCACATTATACCAGACTCATGGTCAAGGACATCCGTACTTGTTCTCATGCGACGCAGCCTCTGTGGGAAATGCGCGCTCCTGAATAAATGCACAAGTTTACCTCTACTAAACACATCCATTCGCACGATAAGCACCCACACATCACGCCTTGTCAGCACTGGGGACACCACTCCACACCCACCTCATGTCGCCCACCAGAAAAAGTTCTTCACTCCTCGCGGCCCTGAGAGACAGGGCAACAAGCCCGATCCGGCGGACGTCGGACGCACGATCCAAATCTTGACGACACGACTACCGTTCTTACTGAAAGAGGGCTCCCTACCACAAGACATCCTGTCGGAAATAATCACGCTGGAACTACTCCCCTCGACGCTGGGACTTCCTGAAATCAAGGGCAAGACGGCGTACACGACACTAGTCAAGTTGGGCACATGGTCAGTCACCACGCTGTGGCCGAGTGCCGCGCTCCTGATTGACTCTCAGAAATTGATTGGGTCCGCGCGACGGTGCGAGAAGATGAAGGTGCGGTTCAGGCTGGTGGACGGGTCGGGCGCCACGGTGTATACCGGACTCTTTCACTTTCATTTCGACTCGAATGGCATGATATCGAGGCATATCTTTGAGGTTGTCGATGAGGGATATTCGCCGCGGCAACTCGTTGATTGGCTCGTCGGTGCGCGGACGACTGAGAAGAATCTGGGGTACTGCTATGAACGATACGACAAGAAGTGAGACTGTCAATGACGATGGAGTGCGGGAGTGCTATGAATCACGATGATGAGACTTTTAGTGTTGAAGAATATTGTACTCGTGAGACCAGCTCGTGCTCAGAGAGGAGCGGATTACATGACCCTAATGATGAATGAGGGGAGACAGATGGGCATTGAAGAACTTGATGTCTTCTGCCGTCTGATGATTGACGTCTCCAACAATGTTTCCAGCAGGAAAGTATGAACAAGTCAACACGTAACCACCCACTAAATTGTCACACTTGACATTTGCACAACCCACCTGTGTCGTTGTGGTCCATAAGACTTGTGTGCAATGACCGTGCTCCTCGTCGTACTTGCCATTCACAAAGTCGTAGTCATTGCATTCATCGTACCATGCTTTCACGGCAAACTTTGCAGCACTGTCCGGATATCCTTCAGCCAAATTCTCGCCATAGTCGCCATCGCTGTGTTTCCAAATGCATTTCGAACCCCAGTCATGCGCGTATGCTTGCAATGTGGTGTTCCATTGTAGTGGTTGTTCGCCGTGCATCCATCTGTAGGTGTTGTGAGCGTGCAGGACGTCGGTAACGAACGGATTGATGCTCAATTCTGGTGGTAGTGTTGGATCGAGAGCAGGGACCACCGGCTTTGGCTTGGTGGCTATAGGCCGTGGCGATGGCTTAGATGCGACTGGTGGTCTACTTGTAGAAGAATGTCCTTGACTGCCACTGAGAACTTTCCGATCTGCTTTAATATGCTCGGTAGGCTTGACCAGTAGTAACGGCTTCGCAGGTTGAGTGACAGAAGATTCTTTAGTGACCGGAGCTTTCACAACAGGTTTTGGAACTGATGCTTCAACTTTCTTGAGCGTCTTGTGCTTGGTATGAAATCCAGGGACAACTGTTTGACCTGGTTCTGGCTGTGCCGTTGAATGAATTGGATTATTGCATCCTTGGTTAGTAGTTGTGGTCAGCGCTATGAGCTGCTCTACGACAGACGCCTGGTTATATACCAGTTGAGCAAGAGCGCCTGACAGGCTTGATCCGAGAAGCAGTGCGATACTGCACAATCTCATGTTGGAATCTGATTGTCAATACTTCGTCCCTGAAATTCAGAGACCGCCTAGAAAACAGCTCGCTTGTAGTCCCTGGACGGCGACATGAAGAGGCACGAATTGTAATCAAGCTGAGACACATGTCCTCGAGAGAAATAGGAGGAGGACAAGGCTTTTGTTTCATCATTTTAACACTCGCATGTGAGTGGTCCTCCGAACCATGCGTGGCCCACACGACCTAAATTTTGCTGTCTGATAGCTCTTCATTCATAATTCCATTGACTATTTCTGCATCCAGGGTGACGTAGAGCGGTCCATGGTCGGACTTCCCCCGTTCGGCCGGATCTTCGCAAGTATTGGCATCTCTCACAAGCAGATTGTCGCTAAGGAGGATCATATCCACACGAGCCTTGTCGTTTGTGCCAGTCCATGAGTCTTCCGCTCGTGAAAACCATGTGTATTTTGCTCGATCTGGAAATCTTTCTCGAATAATGTCCCGGAGAGGGGAAAACTTTTCGTTGAAATGTGCTCGATTCAAGTCATGAGGATAATTGGTTCGCAAATGTCCACCCAAGGAGTCAATTTTGTAACGACTTATGTTAAGATCTCCAAGCAAGACAACTTCCACCCCAGAATCAACTTCATCCTGCAGCTTTGAAGCCAGTTTGGCGTCAAAGTTGCGCTTGCGTTCTGATCTCGTGCCATGAATCTCACCTGTTGCTGGGTCTTTGTACGGGTTCTCGGACGAATTGAGGCAGTAAACATTGTAGATGTGTAACTTGGGGAAACGTAGGATGCTTACGCGGCCCTCCTGATCCCAGTCAACGGTCGTTGTGGTCGACAGATCTTTATACTTCTCCTTGTATAGTGTCAACACACCAGCCTTCCGTCTACCACTCTTACCTAATGGTAGACAAGTGTGGAAAGAGTATCCGGGAGCATCTTGTCTCAACTGCTTTGTAACTTGACTGATTTCAGATGACCAGAGGTGGACCTCTTGCAGACACATGACATCGGGTTCGTGTCTTGCCAGAAGTTTCGTGAGAAAGCTCTTCTCGGGCACTTTTGCAGAACCTCTCTTCTTCACAAATGCGTCCATGGCAGTCGCGGAAGCATTGAGATACTGAAGCAAACCATCGCAGTTCCAAGACATGATCTTGAAGCTGTCCAATTTGTTGCTGACGTATCCGTTATTGACAGACTCCTGACTGCTCGATAAAGATTGAGAAGAGGTCTTGACGACTTTTGGAGCGAGCTTGTCTGCAATCTTCTGCAATTTGTCAGGCGGCATCAGACCTGGAGGTGAGATTGCCCTAGCAGTTCGTTTCATCATCGACTATCTCTCATGATGGGCGAGCGGAGATCAGTTGAGCACACGAACTTCAATTGCTTGTCACGATAAAGACAATGTTCATCCTGCTGTTTCGTACACTTGCTGCAATTGGTGCATGCAAGCGTTCCATTGTCTCCCATCCTTTTTGGATGCATGGATGAGGTGAATTGTCACTGCAAGATTCGCGGGATGGATTTGTGGGGTAAGTCTGAGGCCAGTCGTCGTTTAAGCGGCTCTTGATGGCAAATATGCTCTGTCCTCTTAGGCCTGCACACTCTGAATTCCTGGCCTTCACGACTTAGCGTAGTGGCGCCTCGTCTTTCGTCAGTTCTACGATTACGAGTTGTATAGACCTGGCGGAGTTTATTGGTTTCGTGAATGGGAAGGAAGAAACGATTGTTGGAGAAGAACGGCAATGTAAAGAACGAAAGTGAGTCTCTGAACGACACTCCCTCGCCACGGAGTCAATGTTCCAAGGAGGTCGAGGGCGATGGTCAGATCACGATAGAGTCTTTGTTGTACTCGCAAGGGAATGATAAAGAGTATCTCCGACTGAAGGATATTGGTGGACATTTGCCACTTTCATTTTATTGTCATCCGGACTTTAAGAACCTGCGCATATTGAATCTGCGGAATTGCAAGATCAGTGCTCTTCATGCGCAGATCTCGAAATTGGCTCATCTCAAGCATCTCGATATAAGTGGAAATGATGACATTAGACTACCAGCACAACTTGCCAAATGCAATCTAACTCGATTCATCTTCTCACCCTCTCTGTCGAAGCAGCAAGAGAACCACCATCTGCCTTACAACGCAAGCTTGAATAAGGACTACTGCGGTGACCGGAGAATGGACAGGATTCCGAAGCTGAGTCGACTGGCAGCGCTCAAGGTCATCGACCTTTGCTCACTGGACGAGTTGGATGAATTGAGAGAGTGCGTTCCAGTTCACTTGAAGGACCACCTCTTGCCGACTATTTGCGCTGAGTGTGGATCTGTCGGACAAGCAATTGTGGCTACGAGAATCAGGAATGCCGTTATCGCATTCAATACCGTCCCGGTACACTACTCACTTTGCTCCACCACCTGTCTCGCGCGGATCCAAGAAACTTGGAAATTAGAAGAGATACTGAACAATGAGAAGAGGGCGCTCCGTATGCAGAAGTTCGGTAGGACGGGCAATGCCGAGTTTATGACTGGTATGGTAGCTCAATATGCTTATGCCTAATCCAGCCTCCTCATCAGCGATGACCGTGATTTTCAACGCCCATTTCGCTAAATGTTTAATATGCTCTCAAGGTTCTGTATACCTGCTCAGGCAGCCTGCAAATCCACGGCTTGCTTGACCGTTGCGACCATGGCACTCAACTGTATCTTTTCCGTGCCGCCCATGCTCAATCGATGCTCTATGCTGGCCAATTTGTCGTATAAGAACACTCTGACATTGGTCTTGAGCTCCATGTCCTCAAGTTCCTCAAACACACCTCCGAGAATGTCCTGCAGAGCCAGACCCTTCTCACTCTTCATTCGTGCAATGACTGAGAGACTGGTCATCAAGTCATCGCTCATCATGCTCGCCACGATTCGTGAGATGTCTTCGGGGTGAGGATTTCCGACACAATTATAGATTGCTGCTTCGTCAATCTCCTCTTGTTCGAAAGCCGTATGACAGGCTTGAAGTACATTGACTGCTCTTCGCATGTCTCCCTTGGCGAGCGTGAGTAGGGCAGACCTCGCTGAATCGCTAATGCTGACTTTCTCAGCGAACACTATTTCGTCAATCTTCTTTTGTATTTGTGGTTCCGGAAGGGGTTGGAATCTGAAACGGGTACATCTAGATTGCAGCGCAGGCGTGATTTTATTGACGTAGTTGCAGATGATACAGAATCGGACATTCTTTGTAAATTGCTCAATGACTATGCAGGTTAGTTGAAGGTAGTCAGACTGCTCGATCTCACTCACTTCGTCTCAAGGCGTTCTGTGCTACTACAGTCATGGCATCTGCTTCATCCAGAATGATAAGCTTGAAACCTGATGAAAAGATCTGTCGAGTAGAGGCGAAATTCTTTATTTGCTCTCTGACGACGTCAATTCCTCGATCATCAGACGCATTTAATTCCATGATCTGATTTTTATACTTGTCACCAAATATCTTCCGTGCAATAGCTAGGATCAACGACGTTTTGCCAGTACCGGGCGGACCATAGAACAACAAATGAGGCAGTCGATTGGAATCGATAAACTTCTCGACTGTGCTTTTGTCAGAGACCACTGGCTTATCGAGAGCACGAACTTACTTGTACTGATGATGTCTTGATGCGACACCACATCTTCGATGCCTTTTGGGCGATACTTCTCAACCCATGGCAAGCCTTCATCGTCCTCTAAGCGATACCCATTCGACTCTTCTGCCTTTCCTTTGCCCTTGTTGAGCTTCTTCGCCGGTGGACCTTCGAGCATAGCCTCGTCCTCTGACATAGTTGATGTTCGTCGTCACGATCAAGCTTTCAGACACGCTCGAGCATTGGACAACCAGTCCCCGTACTGATTTCGATCAAAGAGTCTGTCAATGTGATGTCAGGCTGTGAGATCTCGGAATGTTCGGAGTCAGAACACCAAGGTCATGAATGATCGCGTCTTCGTTACCATTCTCCGTTACCTAGAGTAGAGATTAATGCTGGCGCGCGATTCTCGAGATGGAATATTCACGTGAAGCGCAGAAATCTGGATTTCGTGGGGAAATCACGCTTGGCCGATTGATGTGAGCTCCTCCGGTCAGTGTGGGAGAGGCAGTTGCTGCTTCCAAGGATACTCTGGAGCTGCTTGTCTTCTCTGTTGCAACAGACTCAATGAGTGTCTGGCAACCTATTACACCGGAGATCCTGACTAATCTGACAGGCTTCTCGAAAACCTTCAGTCTGCATATCGTACCGCAATCAGGACATTTGTGAGTACGAACAGTATTTCTGGAGTGTGCAATAGCATTTTGTCTTGCGCATCGTTCAATTATCTCAGTCAAGCTTTCCATCAACCCTCCGGTGCTCATCTTGTGCTCTAGCTCACATAGTCATGACAGAAGTTCCATCCAGCACAATTAGCAAGAGAGAGCAGAAACGGCAAGCGAAATTAGCCAAGGAATTGGCTGCGAAGTCTTCAGCAGACAATGCCACGCAGGATTCCCCCACGATCGATGTGGTACCACTTCTGGAGCAGAACACCAATGTCGCTATCGCAGAGACACAGGAACCAAAGATATCTCCATTTATCGAACCAGTCCAGAAAAGGTAGGGGAAAGTCCCCTGTTCAGCTCAAGGTAGCTAACGGAGCAGAATACGAAATTATCTGAAGAAGAAGCAGAAGATTGATCAGCTCACGGAAAGAGCCAATGATCCGACCGAGAGAGAGAAGCTGAACAGGGATCAACTTGAACAGCTGGCCAGGAAAGACCAGATTCTTGCTCCGTTGAAAGAGTTACAGAATTTGGCTGAACAATTTTCAGAAATTCAAAATGAACACAATTCAGCTCTGCAAAGTGAAGCGACTGAAGCGAAGAAGACGAATGCCGCTGCTTTAATTACAGCAAAAGAGGATGGACTTGAGGAAGGAAAAAAAATTCTGTCATCTCTAATATCTTTTCTGGGATATGCATCAGTGCTACGTGCGAATCCTACGGTACGCACTCCCCGTAACAGAAGCGGATTAACAATGACTGACCGAGCTAGCCTGACAAAGAGTTCAATGATGCCAACGAGAGACTCTTGAGCCTTGTTTACCTTGGTGGAGAGGCTTCTCTTGACGCGGCTCATAACTTGTTTGTGGGTAGTTCCGAAACCGTCGATGACACACCCATCACATACAAGCAGATTCGTGACGCCATTCGCCATGAAGATCCGACTCCAACAGACCAAAGTGGTGCTGACGAAGCGACAGATAAAGCAGAACTCGCGAATGAGAATGGAAGTTCTGAGCAGCAGTACAATGGTACAAATTTCGTTAGTCTCTCCGAATTTTCAAACAAAACGTCTACTATTGGCTCTGCCGGGATCTCCTTTCTGAACGAGTCAGAAATTGAAGGCACGCATCTTCCAGAAAGCACTGGAATCGTGGCAGATACCTCAAAAAGCGATGCGCCAGGACAGACGATTGCAGTCCCAGATGGAAACAATGCAGCTGAAGCTCTAGACTGGTCCGGCGTCAATGCAACCCGGACGAATTGGGCAGATGACGAATCTAGCGAGCCGATCAAGTCTGAAGACGAGGTTTCGGCAATTCCAAGTCTTGCGGCTTTACCTCAGACAAATTCGCTACAACCACTGAGTGATTTCAAAACGATCGAGAAGAAAGGTGCCAATAAAGAAGGTGCCAGAGGCAGGGTAAGTGCCGAACAGCCGAACAATGTGCCTTCTACTAACGCATCCTCCAGGGTCGAGGTAATGGACGAGGTCGTGGTGACAGAGGTCGTGGCCGTGATGAGGGACGCGGTAGTAAGCCAAAAGTTCAATAAGTACAAAGATGAGCAGCCCATGCATATGCTCGCAGCATTAGTCCAGCGCAAAGCAATACCAAAGCATTTATCCTCTGCCTGCAGGATTGTTCTGCCCTCTTCACTGTGCACGTATGACTCGTGGTCAAGTGTCGAAGAGTGCCTGGTTCGCCTCAACAAAAGTGATCTCGCCTACGCGCCTGACAAGGGCTGTAGTGGTATCGGTGGTCAACAAGCCATCTTCTAGCCAGCTCTTCATCGTGTCGCTGTCATATGGTCCATTGATGGAGTCCTCAGCTCCAGCCCAGACGAATTCCCAATCGATCTGCTTGTCATCATGCAATATGGTGTCTGAACTGCTTGTTGTGAGAGGTAAATCAACACCAGTTTCACGCTTGTACGCCCTGGCAAGACCTTCCTTTTCTGTATCGTAGACATCAATCTGTGAATCTGCCATAAGACGATTAGCCAACTCCGTCATCCTTTCGACCTGTTTCGCAACAGCCGGATCTGCAGCTTTGCCCTTCTTGCTATGGCCTTTCCTCCTTGGTCCTGCAGACGCACCGAGACGAGACAATGCTTCCAACAGTGTCTCGCCACGATCGAGGAAATTGATCAATTCTGCAAGCAGCTCAGCAACACTTCTCTCGTCCTCAACTTGAGTCCTTTGTGCCTCTTCTTGTTGTCGTCGCTCGACGGCTTCTCTTGCTGCTGCAATGTCTTTTCTCGATACGTCCTTCAGCCAATCATCCTGATTGTCCTTTTGATCCTTTGCAGTCCGTATATAGTTCCCGTCAGCATCAAACTTTCCTTCCTCCATCTCGGCACGCATGTTGAACCCGTCCAGTTTGGGGGCGTTACGCTTCTTGCCCAGAGCACCAACCTCTTCATCGATAGAATCATCGTCCTCCTCTTCGTCCTCTTCACCTTCGTCCACGATGTCCATATAGTCAGTCTTGGTACTAAAGTCCTGACCTTGAATCTCATCCAATTCCAAGAACCTTTCGCTTCTCCCCTCACTGTCTTTATCACGCACAGGATGATCAGCCTGCTTCGATGGAGCTTCGCCAAACATGTCGTCGTCATCGTCCACGGGACCAGCTTCATTCTCTAGCGTCGGCACTCTTTTGACTCCATGCCCTTCCTCTGATGAGTCCGATGTATAGCCATCAAGTTTCACGTCCTTCTTCCTAGACGAGCCGACGGCAATGTCTGCCTCGAGCGGATCGAACGTCTCTTCCGGCGCGAGTCTGGTAGCATGACGGCCATCAAACTTGGCTCTTTTGGCAGGCAAAGAGCTTGGTTGATTACTAGGTCTTTTGCTAGACATGAAGTCCGGTCTAGTCAAGTTTGAAGAGCCACTGGTCTTTTGTGTCTGATGAATGATCCTTGAAACGCCTGAAAATGGATTCATTCATCTGATCAAGAAATCAAAAATGTGGAGCAACAGATGAGATTTCACGTGCAGACGATCCTCCCACCTTTAGATCGAATTCACGCACAAAAACAATCGACAACACAAATTGTCTTTAGCGTCTCAATCACCGATACAGCATCTCTGAATCTACACCTGCACAACAAGACAGAGGAGGACGGTAAAGACCATTATAAAAGAGTAGGGTATGGGCGAATCGCGCGTGGAGCTGCTCGGATGGCTCAATCAGGTACAAAGTCCGTTCATGTCATGAAGGGAGTGCTGATGAACGCGACAGTTAACTGGACTGGGAGTGCAAAAGGTGGAACATTGTGGCAGAGGTCAGTGGACGAGTGATTGCTTGTGATTGAAACTAGTCCTGACATTTCAGGGTACCCAGTGGCTCAGATATTCGACTCCATCTTTGGTAAGTTGTCACGATCCTGAGTAGGAGAATTGAATGTGCTAAGATGATCAGGAGACGTGCCGATGAAGAAGGTTGATTTCAATGCCAACACGGAGGTGAAGTACTTGGCCAATTGGAAGGTCGTCCAGACAAACATGGCGAAACATAAAATAGACAAGATCATCCCCGTTGATCGTCTGGTAAAGTGCAAAATGCAAGATAACCTCGAGTTCCTACAATGGTGCAAAAAGTACTGGGATCAGTACTTTCCCGGAGGCGACTACGATGCTGCTGGACGACGCGGCGGTCTTGTGCCTGCTTCACTGGCTTCTTCACAAAATGCAGCACCTCCCATCCGCACGACGACATCTTCCGCCTCATCGAGTGCTGCACAACCCAGAAGGGCAGTCGGCACGACTCCAGCCAGAGCAGCGCCAAGGGCAGCTTCGACGTCACAGTCATTGGTGCTGCAGAAGGAGATTGAGGTACTCAACGAGACGGTGGTCGGGTTGGAAAAGGAGCGGGACTTTTATTTCAATAAATTGAGAGACATTGAGATTCTGATACAGAACGCAGTAGAGACAGATCCCACTGCAGCTGAAGCGGAAGGAGGACTCATAAAGCAGATACAGGAGGTGCTGTACAGTACGGAAGAAGGGTTCGAGGTGCCACAACCAGATAATGAGTTGGAAGAAGGAGTGGCTGCCATGGGAGTTGGCCAGGATGTCAACCATCAGGACGACGATGAGGTATTCTGAGAGGAACACCTTCACCTGATCTCTTGACCGATACTGTTCTTGCAATGCGACACGCGATCCTGGCATCAATCCTTTATACATCATGAAATCGCAGGCTCGCGGTGCCTATTGTACTCTCTGTTGCAACGCACGATATAGATTTGATACAATCCTTCATACCTTTGTCCCACGAACCACGTTCAATGGATCGGCGCCCCACGTCGGCTTCACAACCTCCACAATCTGGATATCCTTGAATACAGCCTTACTTCCGTCCTCTGATGCCGCAAAGTGCATGTACGAAGCCACCATTTCAAGCCTCTCTTCTTCCTCAATCCTTAACCATCGACTGATGACTTTTGTGGGAAAGCAACGATTTGAGATGGCGAGGTGAAGTGTTCCTCCTGGACGCAAGACTCTTGCTGCTTCGAGACAAACCTCTCTTGGTTTCGTGAGGTAATCAATGCTCACGTTGCAAATAACTTCATCTACTGATTCGTCTTGAAGTGGAAACGAAGTGTCGACATTCAAGTCCTTGACAATTCTGCGGCCATCGAGCCGCGGGTTTGCCTCTAATTCAGTCTTGTTTAAGCCTATGCCAGTAACTTTTGACAACTTGAGATCATCTGGCAAATGTGAAACCCAGCTCGAGGCAATGTCTAACACACTTGAGTCTGTCTTGATATTCTGTCCGTAATAGCGTCGTAGATTCAGGATGGCATTGTCATCAATATGATTCACAAGTCTCGGAAAGGCATAAAAATTGGTGTCTACACCTTCGTCCATCCTCCTGCATATTTTATCAGATTTTGCCATCTCGAAAGATGTTTTTGAAGCTTACGTAAAATCGCTTGGGGAGTAAGGCCATCTAGCAGGAAAGCTGACGGCTCTGGACGCGAATCTAATGGCCATGACAGATCTATCAGCAACCGAAAAACTTCAGCCTGACCTGAGAAGAACGATAATTTAGAGACTTTAACACCAGATGAAACCGTGTTGAGTGACGTCTGCGTAATGTGGAGTAGAGCGATCGTTCATGTCGTATCAAATGTGCCACATGTGGGGACATGATGGTCCGAGATCGAGTCAATCATCCTAGAAGCAGTAGCTCATCTGGATGTCGACCCCGAAACGATCGGCTTCTGAGCTTGTAGATAGTCTCTCGACTCATTTGGCTGTCGTAGCCTGCTTTGACTCGGATTGACTACCAGGAACAGCAAAGAAACTCACTTCAGTCGCTTCTGCGTCGGATTCCCATGGCTTTGCCCGAACTTCGCTTTTACTGACACTAATTTCGCCCTCAGCAATCTTATCCGGGATAGTCTTGATGCCTAAATCGTGAGTGCTTGTATAGGAACCCAATCCTACCACTCTTACCTGGTACGGGCTTGCCAGAGCTGATGAGCTCGACAATATCGGCAAAACTTGCAGGATATGGTATATCGGCGTCGGCTTCTGGTGTCATTGTTGGCACCTCTAAATGAGTAGTGCTGCTGGCCGTCGGCGCATTTGGTGTGGACGCAAATGTGGTATCTTGTGTCCTCAATGCGTCGTCTATGTCTCTCGCAGACATACGGAGTGTTGGGGTCTTCCATGCTGTGTAGTCGTTGAAATCGATTGGCTCGATAGTCCTTGAGAATCAGTCAAGGTTGTATATACAGGTGGTTGAAGACGGACTTTGTGTAATAGAATATCTTTGCCATTAGGATAAGGTCGGGTGAAGTTCGTGGATTGGATGATAAGATGTCGGCGAGTCCTGCCTATCACAAAAGATCAGATGATTGACCTGCTGAACAGTGCAGCAATGCATACCTGAAACTCTTCATCTGCCACAAAATCATACTTGTCGAAGCGTTCGAATGTAGCTATTGCATCACCCTCCTGGATTTCCATCTCTGTATATGATGAGTTGTCAAGAACGCTCTCGAAGACTACTCAAGGAAAACTATAGGCGATTGGTGTCTATCTGCCTGAGTAGGTCAATGAGGTAAGTGAGTGAACCATTCGCACGCTAGCATATACGAGAGTAAGGGTATTTGACTCGGATATCCCGTGTCTGAACAAGTGGCTTGTGGGAAAAAGTGCAGATCAAGTGGAAGCAATTCAGACTGACTATTCAAGGGCCCTGTGAATTTTACCGGTCGTGGTGCCAACAACACCTTACATTGTCGCGATAAACAGTGGTTCAGTCAATACTGGCCTGCGAAGATCCTGTCAGACTAATTTTGATCCGAGTTGCCCAAAGGCTGCACTGCATATGAGCCTTGAAGATGATCAACAAAAGGCGGCAGCGGCCGTGCTTGTGCAGAGTCAGCCGATGCCCTTGGACGCTGTCAAGGTCGTAGGAGCAGACTTTGAGAAACTCAGTGCCGCAGCGAAGGACCGAGGCACTGGCATCACTGTAGACGAATTATTGGCATCAATGTACACTACTGGTTTCCAGGCTAGCGGTCTTGGCAAGGCGGTTGAGGTCATTAACGAAATGGTTGGTGACAATTCGAGTCAATTTCATAGCAATCTCTGATTGGGTAGCGATCCTGGCGGTCTACTGAGGCAGATGAAGTCGATGCGCGCACAACCATCTTCTTAGGCTATACCTCGAACCTCATCTCCTCTGGTGTGAGAGAAAGCCTGCGGTATCTCGTCCAGCATAAGCATGTCGCTTGTCTCGTGACCACTGCAGGTGGAGTCGAGGAAGATTTAATCAAGTGTCTGGGGCCGACGTATCTGGGAGCTTTTCACCTGGACGGTCAAGACTTGAGAGGGAAGGGTTTGAACCGCATAGGTAACCTATTAGTGCCAAACGACAACTACTGTAAATTTGAGGATTGGGTGATACCTGTGCTCGATCAGGCACTGAAGGAGCAGAAAGAAGATGGGACAATCTGGACTCCAAGCACACTGATCAGAAGGCTGGGACGGGAGATTAAGGACGAGTCGAGCGTCCTGTACTGGGCCCACAAGAACGACATCCCGATATTCTGTCCGGCACTGACTGACGGATCTCTGGGAGACATGATATACTTTCATTCTTTCAAGAATCCAGGTCTTATAGTCGACATTGCAGCCGACATTCGCACAATCAACACCATTGCCGTGCGGGCTAAGCGCACGGGAATGATCATTCTCGGCGGCGGTGTGATTAAGCACCACATCTCGAACGCGAACCTGATGAGGAACGGGGCAGATTATGCGGTCTATATCAATACTGGCCAAGAATTTGATGGCAGTGATTCTGGAGCCAGGCCCGATGAGAGTGTCAGCTGGGGAAAGCTCAAGGCTGGAGCACAGGCAGTGAAGATCTATGCCGATGCCACACTTGTTTTTCCTCTGCTGGTAGCTGGTACTTTTGCAAAGACCTAGAGTTTTTGTAGACTCGACTTGTGCATATTAGATTGGGACTGCATTGGGGAGCGCTGGGGGAGCATAGCAACGGCAATGGATAGGGCAGGATGATTAGAATGAGAGCTGTCTGTCTGTTCTGTCTGTCTGATCACTATTCGTTGCACTCTACTGATCAGATCAGATCAGATCAGCTGGAATTGCATGTGCAACTGATCACTCAAACCTCGGGAGTTGTGAGCAATCACGTGTGAGGTGAGCACGAGGATTATCCGGGATTCCAAGTGATCGGCTTCTTCCAGCAGCTGCAGCAACTTCCCCGCGAAGGATCACATCAGACTGTTGACAATCTCGCGCTGCTTCTGCTTCACAATACAACACTTTTCTTTCTCAAAACTCGTCCGGTTCAACTGGTACTTTCTGGTCTGTGTGCTGGCTGAGTAGCATCTATTCACTCTTCTCCTTCTCAAACTCGACGTAGAACACTGCAAAGTACAAAATATGGCAGATAACGTTGCACATGCTCTCTCTGGTGCTGGTGGTGGCATGCTCGCCATGGTCGTCACCTATCCACTCATCACACTCTCGACCAGAGCACAGGTTGAGGTCAAGAAGGTATCGATAGCGATTGGCACGACTTTGATCGATACTAATTGGATAGGTGCACGCCAGCACCTTTGAAGCCGTGCAAAAGATCCTCGAGAAGGAAGGTCTTACTGGTCTGTACACCGGTCTGCGATCAGCCCTCTTCGGTATTGGAGTGACGAATGGTGTATACTATTACTTTTACGAAGCGGTCAAGGATATCATGGAGAAAGCCAGACGCGGTAGACCTGGACCATTGACTACGGGAGAATCCATGCTCGCTGGTATGCTGGCTGGCTCGGCAACCGTCTTTGCGACCAATCCAATCTGGTAAGTAACTGTCTATGAAGCCGGGACTATACTGACTACGCAGGGTCGTCAACACTAGAGTCACTACGAGAAAGGACGAAGTCGAGTCTGATCCGAATGCAGTCAATGTCAAGGCCGCGGAGCGAAAGAAACCATTCGGTACCATTGAAACCCTCATGTCTCTCATCAGGGAAGAGGGTATCGGCGCTTTGTGGACTGGTGTCGCTCCAGCGCTAGTCCTTGTCATCAATCCAATTATTCAATACACAATTTTCGAACAGCTCAAAAATGTCATTGAGAAGCGTCGCAAGTTGACTCCGTGGGACGCTTTCATGCTCGGAGCGCTTGGCAAGCTGCTGGCCACCGGATCGACGTATCCATACATCACACTCAAGGCTCGTATGCAATTGAGGCAAAGTGGCACCGACCAGTACACGTTTTTGTCTGGCTTTGCCAAAATAATGAAGGACGAGGGAATTGCAGGTCTGTACAAGGGCGTCGGCCCAAAGATCTTGCAGAGTGTCTTGACTGCCGCGCTCTTGTTTGGATTCAAGGAACAACTCTTTGCCACGGCAAAATCGACACTGAGAGCGATTCCAGGACAAAAGGCTGCTTTGGTGGCTTCCCCATCGGTAGCCCGATCATAAACGCAGTGTAAGCTCGAGTAAAAAGCGAATATGTGAAGGAATGTATATATTGGTAGTAGTCTAGTAGTCGACCAAGATCGCATAGCTGCTAGCCAACCTGGAACTTTGTGCCAACAACTTTTCCTCGACATTTCTAATCTTCCTGAGCTCGGCGAGTTCCTGCTTGGAGAGGTACTCTGATTCTTTATTGCGTACATCGGTCCGCTGAGACTTGTCCAACAATCGCCGCCTACTTTGCAACTCACATTTAAGTCGCTGATGCACCCTTGCCATGGCTTTGCACAAGTCTTGCGCCAGGGTAGAAATCGCTCGTTCCTGATTATGGAACCACAGAAAGAACGTCATGCTCGGTTGCCTGTCCAATCTTTTCGGGACTTCTTGCAGGTCCAGCACGCCCATCTCATGCAACGCAGTCAGAATGTGACGAATGTCCTTTGACTTCAACAAGGCCGTAGTGGACAACTGTTTCTCATCGACCTTGACCTTTGCCTGGACGATACGCAGCAAGCGAGGCGCCAAGTCTCCCAATTTTGAACGAATCAGTGCTTCAATCTCCAATTGTCGCAGAGTGTTGGTCAAGTGTGGGTAATCTACCACCCATTCGCCCATTGATTTAGTGCTCAACTTTCGCAAGAATCCGATAGAGTCGTTTGCAAAGAGGTCGAGGAATTGATTGACTAGTTTGACGCGTTGGCCACTCTGCACAGGGGCGTTTTCGTCGTAGTCGTCGTCGCTTGCCAAGTCGTCCATGTCGTGCTCGATGAAGGATTCATCTCCGCTCGAAATATCGTCTTCCTCCTCCTCCTCGTCGCTTTCCTCCGACAAATCTCGATCCGAGTCCAGCTCCGAGTCCTGATGTCCATTCGTTTTCCGCTTCTTACGTCTTTTCACTTCCTTCTTCTTCCTTTTCGATTTTCCGTTCGAGGATTCATCCTTTGCCCAGAGACTCTCTAGATCGAAATCTTCCGGCAGTGCTCGACTTATGGAAAGCGTTGATATTCTGATGTCTTGTGTATTCTGTCTGCAGCTAAAAATTTTGGGCTCGATCATTTTCAGTATGTGACTATAGACTGCTGCAGGTGTGGGGCCCAGGCGTTTTTGACAGAGCTTCACCAGTTCCTCGTTCCTCTGGAAGACGGCATGTTTTTCATAATTGATTCTGAGCATGATGTCTGGATCTACAGCATCTTCTTCCTGGTTCGTTGTACGTGCTCGTTTCCGTACTCGGCCATTGTCGATAGATTCTGCCTTGCGTTTTAGTCCTACATCCTCTGCATTGTTGCGTTCCTGCAGATCTTTCATCCTTTTATTTAGCCGCCCCTCCGCTTCAATCAGTTTCTTCGACTCAGGCATATTGACGCCATTGAGAGTACGAAGCTCCTCTTCCCTAATAGATTGCTTAAAGTCCTCTACAGGAGTGGAGTCGTGCGTCTGAGCAACCTTCAGAATCTTGCTTTGCAAAAGTTTTGACAATGTTATATGACACTCCCTTGTGCTTTCGCGGACGTCTGGACCTGCAGAAGTGAAGGCATTAGTAATATCGCTGATCTTGGCCTTGCCATATATGGAGACATATTTGACTAGTGCAGCAGCTTGTGGTGTTTCCTCAGTTGACGCCCACCACATGATCCTCCCAGTTTGTAAGAGACATAACACTTGTTTCCAATCACATTCGTAGTATGTTCTTTCGTGTCCTGCATCCTGTACTGTGGAGAATTGCACAAAGTTGTGCTGAATCAAGACCGCCAGGGATTGTCGCGTGAGCTTTGGTGAAACCTCGCCTCTCCTGGACACAGATACGGCTTCGAGACGCCCGTAGAGCAACAAAACTCCCGCGACCTTCTACAAAATGTCAAAGACACTCTTGAAACTGTGGTCATGTTACATACAGCAACCGTAGGTCCAAAGAAGCTGTCCAAAAGAACTCGGCATAGTTCGGCGGCTGATCGACTTGCAGCACTTGCCATTCGCCAGCACTGAGTGCAATGATACCTGTCGCTCCAAAATCAATTCGCTAGGCGTCCTGTCAAGACCAAAAGCTATAGGAAGCCCTTGATTGCTGGATAGAGAGCCGGAAGCCGTAGAATGTAAAGACACCAAGTCTTGCACAAGCTGTGGCTAACAAGATCGTCCACCAACTTTCATGGCTGCCACTCTAATTCTCTTGAGAGATCCGACGCGCACGATGAGATGGTGACGCGAACGAAAGATAAGATATCAACGGGCTGTGTTACTTGTCTGAGTAATGCCTACCGATGGGTTCAGTGGGAGAACCTCGGGAAGAGACGGAGAGGCAGGGAAGCTCCTCCGATTCCTAGATTCAATCCGTCCTACCAACTCATACTGGCCGGCACAAGCAGACGAGTCTCTGTCTCTGGCTCGTTGCATCTAGCCAGCTATCATTGCTTGTACTAGGTTCAGAAGACTGTTCAGTAGCTGCAGATCGCGTTTGTGTGTGAAATACATAAACCATCGAAATGTTCTCATCGAAGGCATTGCTCAGGCAGGCTTCGGCCCTGAGCAAACAATCCCGATCGATGGCGACCGAAGCTAGTCAAGCTTTTTCCTTCCATGTTCGGGACTCTGCAGGCATCAAAGTAGCATCTAGAGATGATGGTAGACCGACAACCTCCTTATCCGTCGTTATCAAAGCTGGGGCTCGATATGAGCCAGCACCAGGCGTGGCTCACGTCCTCGAAAAGTTCGCTTTCCAGGTATGCACAAGCTTGGTAGCTTCATCTTAGCCCTATACTGACTGATTCAAGAACACGGAGAAGCGAAGTGCCTTGAGAATTACCAGAGAGTCAGAATTGATCGGTGCCAACCTCTCATCACAAGTCACTAGAGAGCACATCATCCTCAACGCTCAATTCCTGCGTGAGGACCTGCCATACTTTACTGATCTGCTCGGTGAAGTACTCTCAAAGACGAAATACAACCATTACACCCTGCCCGAACAGGTCGCTCCGCTGTGCAAACTCGAATACAAATCGATGATGAACTCCCCTCCTGCTATTGCTGCCGACGCTGTGCACAATCTCGCTTTCCGACGTGGTTTGGGAAACACGATATTGGCGGAGAATGAAACCGACATGAACTACAAGATCGTCAAGGATTATGCTGCCAAGTCATACGTCAAGGAGAACATCGCTATTGTCGCTACCGGCGCAGATGCAGCTGAACTCGATGAGCTGGTCACCAAGCACTTTAAGGACATTCCTTCAGGCACGGCTGCTCAATCTCCTACTACCAAGTACTTTGGTGGCGAGATTCGTGTTCCATTTAGGTCCAATGTAGGACACTTTGTTATAGGATTCCCAGGTGGAGCTGCATCACCACACACTCCCGCAGAATTTACCGTCCTTGGAAACCTGCTCGGAGGTATGTCGAGCATCAAATGGTCTGTGGGAAACTCAATCCTTGGTCAGACAGCCGCTGGTCTGAACCCTGCTTCCAAGGCCATCGCTAATCACGGAGCATACAGCGATGCTGGTCTCTTCACGATCTATGTCATGGGACCGACAGCTACAGTTGGAAGCACCGCCAAGGCAGCACTCGATGCACTGAAAAATGTTTCACAAGAGGTCAAGCCAGAGGACTTAAAGCGTGCTATCGCTCAATCGAGGTTCAATGCTTACGCTGCTGCTGAGGAGCGTACGATGTCCGCCGAAGCCATTGGACGATCGATTCTTCTTAGTGGAAAGTCTATTGATGTTGAGGCCATCGTCAAAGACTTGGAAAAGGTCTCAGCAGAGACACTGAAGAAGGCTGCCAAGAGTCTTCTGGATTCAAAACCATCGGTCGCAGTTGTCGGAGAGACGCACGCGTTGCCATACTACGACGAGTTATAGATTGAGAGAGTGATATAATTGGAGGATCAAAATGTGCAAAAGAAAATCCTAGTGTTACACTGCTCATCCATTTTTTGACGTGATGCTAACGCTCTACTATGCTGATGATTGGGAAATGCCTTGAGAACTTTGAACTGTCCCATTTCATGACTTTGTTTGTGTACCACGATTGGTCCTCCTTCAATAATCTGCTGACCATGAGACTATTGCTTATGCAACAACCCAACAAGCCTTTCAGATCAGACTTGAAGTCGTCGACGAGTGCAGGCACTTCCCGCAACAGTGGCGAAGGTCCGCCCCTCTTACTCAAGATGTTGAGCTTTGCTCTGGCTGCTGCAAAGTACTCTCCAGCTTCCGTCAACAATGCGGTCTCTGACTGTCCCTGAAACTGCGTCTCGGCGACGAATGTCTCGTACGGAATCGGTGGAGGACTAATCAACTTGCTGAATGGCGCCATGCGGTGTTTATACAACAACGCCTTACTACTAAACTTGAGATTCGGCCACTCGAGGATGCCGAGGACATCTAGTGCTGCTAATACGCGGGTATACGCTTTACTGAGCAATCGCAGCACGTCAATGTACAGTAATCGATGAGCCAAGTGAGCCCTGATTTGTGAGTTGGACGGTAATCGGTCCATCACGAGCGACCCTAAGTGTTCGTAGTGTAGGTATAGAATGTTATCTAGTTGCCAGTACATCAAACCCCATTCAAAGGGACGATACAAGTCCGTTTCGAAACCACATAGTAAGATGGTTGCGGCAATATCTAGCTTTGTGGAAAAGACCCACGAGGAGATGGGAAATGATAGACTGGTGTGACCGTTTGATAACAATTTAGGCCGTTCTCCGCACAAAATTGCGAGAGATTGATCTGAGTCCTCTGATTCGGCTTGAAGAATGTCAAAGTCAGTCAGAATCTTGCAGAGATTGCGTCTTTGTCGTCCTGGATTGTGGCAGAGGATTTTGAAGTAGTCCAGGTAGGGAAGTTCCAGACGTGCTAACGTGTTTGTCACGAGTTCATTGACTTTATAACGTTTGTCGCTCGGAAGTTCGACCGCTGCATGTTTCATGTCAAAGAGATCGTGTCGTGGACCGATGACCTCTTGAATTGCAGTGGAGAGGAACTTTCTCTTGTTACTCGAGTGTTGTGCCATCTTGTCAGATAGGAATAAATTTTGTAGTCGTGATCGGACCAGTGGTAGGGATTGTGGATTGTCCTTGCGTATCATCTCGAAAAAGGCAAGCATGCATGTGGGCGAGTCTTGGGCTGGCGTCGTTACTGGTAGCAAACGAAGCAGATCGCAACACATCCTCTTATAGATGAAGTAAGCTTCCTCGATGGACAAACTCATGATAGGCCTTGGCGGACTTGTACTGATTAGTGTTCTTTGTATCTTGGTGTTGAAGATGTCCTTGAGATCATTAAGTGGTGTATTGAAGTGTATGTTATTAGACAATACTTGTTGTAGACCTGGAATGATGACATGCCACTCCTGCGGTCTGTCTAGAGTCTCAAGTAGTTCTTGCATTTGCAAGCGAGCCTGAAGGCGATATTCGAGCTGATGCAAGTCTGGAATACTTTCAGATGCAGAGGATGAATCATTGATGGCTCCATGTAGCCATGCTAAACCATTTTGGAGATCGGAGATTACAGTAGCACTGGATTCATAAGGCAACAGATCCAAGCCAAAGTCTGCAGAAGAGACATCTTCCTCTTCGTAAAGATAGCCGGTCAGATATTCTTCTCTCAAGATCTCACACTGCTTGATAACAGCAACCACAAAAGGATACAGGACTTGATCAAGCAAGTTTTGAGACGTCGGATCGTGCATCCTGGCCGAAGAGAACTTCTGCATCGGGCTCGTCTTTCCCAATACCTTTTGGAGATATACACAAGTAAATAGTGTTTGGGACAAGCTTGATCCTGTATGCCACGTCATTTCACTGGCGAACAACTGATCCATGATGACAATCATTCGACTGGGCGACAATGAAGCTGAGCAGTCATATGCTTCAGTGGTCCCCTCGAGGATGTCAATCACACCATTGTCCATCTTGGGATCCATGATCTCAAGTGCTGCGATTGCATCTTGTAGTGAGAATTGCTCATCACGGACCAGCTCACCAATTGCTAGGCCGTTCTTACATGCCGAAAAATAACGTGCTGTGATGTCCTCAATGACCAGATCACTATTCTCGGATCCATGAAGAGACAGTCCAGAGAAGGCATTCAACATCCTTTTGTCTTCTCGCCCTCACAACTATCTACTTAACTTCTGTGGCCACCACTATAGGGCATATCATGGTGTTCCCGCAGATGCGACAAGCAATCTACCATCGGTCAACCCGAGCGAAAGATAGAAACTGCGTTGCAGTGTTCTGTCACTAATGACTGAGCAGGTGTGGTTGAGCTCGAGAGGTTGATGAAGGAGTCAAACGGACTGATCTCGAGTTGATGATCAGAAACTTCAGACGCAAGCAGACGAATCGCGACTTCTGAGCTCCTTCCACAAAGTTGTAGCGCAGTTCTCCATCCACGAGAAGCTCATGAGATCCATCTCATTCAACAGACGATATGTGTTCTTTCAGCTACAAACATCAGACAGTTGTGTAACAAGTCCTCGTCGACAATCACACGAGACTCGACTTTGCTGAAGTGACGAAAGTTCTCGATGACCAGTCTAACACAGCTGGGCACCAGTAGTGCAACAACCACCAATATCCTTGGTTCATTGGTATAGAGCTTTCAAGGTCTACCGGACATCACTGACGATTGACAGATTTCATCGCATTCGCATATTCGTGGTCTGGGCTTAGATGAGAACCTCGAGCCCAAAAACAATAGTCAGGGTATGGTTGGCCAAGTCAAAGCCCGCAAAGCTGCTGGTGTGATTCTACGAATGCTCCAACAAAACAAGATTGCCGGACGGGCGATTTTGATGGCAGGTCCTCCTTCCACAGGAAAAACTGCGATCGCGATGGGCATGAGCCAATCTCTCGGCGAAGGTGTTCCATTCACAATGGTGTCTGCAAGTGAGATTTTTAGTCTGGAAATGTCGAAAACCGAAGCATTGATGCAGGCATTCAGGAAAAGTATAGGTGTCAGGATAAGAGAAGAGACCGAGATGATAGAGGGTGAAGTGGTGGAAATTCAGATCGACAGTTCACTCACTGGAGGCACGAAAATGGGCAAATTGACGCTAAAGACGACAGATATGGAGACGATATACGATATGGGAGTGAAGATGGTAGAGGCCATGACAAAAGAGAGGGTTATTGCAGGCGATGTCATCTCGATAGACAAGGCTTCGGGGAAAATTACAAAGCTCGGACGATCATACGCTCGTTCCAGAGACTATGATGCCATGGGAGTGGACACGCGCTTCGTGCAATGTCCAGAGGGAGAGATTCAAAAACGAAAAGAAATTGCTCACACAGTATCGCTACACGAAATAGATGTCATCAATTCCCGGTCACAGGGATTCTTGGCCTTGTTCAGTGGAGACACGGGTGAAATCAAGAGCGAAGTGCGCGATCAAATCAACGTCAAGGTCGGCGAATGGAAGGAGGAAGGGAAAGCAGACATTTGTCCTGGTGTGCTATTCATTGACGAAGTCCACATGCTGGACATGGAATGCTTCTCATTCCTCAACCGCGCCGTGGAAGACGACCTCGCTCCTCTCGTCGTCATGGCGAGCAACAGAGGCATCACTCGCATCAGAGGGACAAACAACGTCTCTCCGCACGGATTGCCGATGGACTTGCTGGACCGCATGCTCATCATCAGTACGTCACCATATAGCGCCGAAGACATTCGCGCGATCCTACATATCCGCACACAGGAGGAAGACGTGGACGTTGCGCCGGACGCACTGGACCTACTCACTAAAATCGGCCAAGAGACGTCGTTGCGCTACGCGATGCACATCATCATCACCTCCCATCTCGTGGCCAAGAAGCGGAAGGTGCAGCAGATTTCGGTGCAGGACGTCAGCCGGAGTTATCAACTCTTCCTCGACCGCAAACGAAGCGTCGCGTTTGTCGAGAGTGGTGAGGATTACGTCAATGATAAGGGACTTTACTCGGTGAGGAGTGTGCCGGCCACAAATGGAGCAGTGCCGATGGAGGTGTAGTCACGGAGGCGATCCCGAATTGTAGATCTGAATTGTAATAATTTCACCATATATTTGCAATCTACCGAGTTTGAGAAGATGCGTGAAACTAAATGCTGATTGGCATGACTTACAATGACTGCCAAGTGTGTCTACCGCGTCAAGATTGACAGACGTGTCAAATAAAAAGTTTGTCCAAAGTTGGAAGAATCAGTTGCGAAACAAAACTCAAGGAATAAGGATAATGTGCAGTATTCAAAATCGTGTTTTGACTATGTAATATACATGCTTTTAGCCGCTAAATCGTCTAAATGCGTATGTCCGAACAAATCATTTCAAAAGTTGACAAGTTTAGTCGACCTCCTCAACAGTTGGGCCGTCAGTGCTTGCTCCATGTGGAGCCTGTCCTGGCATACCGCCTGGCATACCACCCGGCATGCCACCCTCGGCACCACCAGATTGCTGGTAAGCAGCAGTCATGATTGGGTTGGAGACGGCCTCGAGCTCCTTTTGCTGAGCATCGTACTCCTCCTTGGTGGCGGACTGGTTGCTGTCGAGCCAAGCGATGACCTCGGAACACTTGTCCTCAATCTTCTTCTTGTCCTCGTCAGAGATGGTCATCTTGCCATCAGACATGGTCTGCTTGAGACTGTATGCAAGTCCCTCGAGTCCGTTCTTGGCACCGATTCGTGCGCTCTCGGCCTCATCTTCCTCCTTGTACTTCTCTGCCTCGCTGACCATACGCTCGATCTCCTCCTTTGAGAGTCTACCTTTGTCGTTGGTGATGGTGATCTTGTTGACCTTTCCGGTTCCCTTCTCAACAGCTGAGACGTTGAGAATACCGTTAGCATCGACATCGAAGGTAACCTCGATTTGTGGTACACCTCGTGGTGCTGGTGGAATTCCAGTGAGCTCGAATTTTCCGAGCAAGTTGCAGTCCTTGGTTCGTGCACGCTCGCCCTCAAATACCTGGATGAGGACACCTGGCTGGTTGTCGGCATAGGTAGAGAATGTCTCGGACTTCTTGGTAGGAACGGTGGTGTTTCGCTTGATGAGAGGAGTCATGACACCTCCAGCGGTCTCGATACCCATAGAAAGTGGGGCGACATCGAGGAGCAAGAGATCCTGGGTCTTCTCGGAAGTGTCTCCAGAGAGAATTGCAGCCTGGACGGCAGCACCGTAGGCGACAGCCTCGTCTGGGTTGATGGACTTGTTTGGCTCCTTTCCGTTGAAGAAGTCAGAGACGAGCTTCTGAACTCGTGGGATTCGAGTAGATCCTCCGACCAAGACGATCTCGTCAACTGACGATTTGTCAATCTTGGAGTCTCGGAGCACCTTCTCAACTGGCTCCATGGTTCCTCGGAAAAGATCCTGACAGAGCTCTTCGAATCGAGCTCGAGTGATGGAGGTGTAGAAGTCAGTTCCCTCGAAGAGAGAGTCAATCTCAATTGAGGTCTGTGCGGAAGAGGAAAGAGTTCGCTTGGCACGCTCGCAAGCGGTTCTAAGTCGTCGAAGGGCACGAGCATTGGTGGTCAAGTCCTTCTTGAACTTTCGCTTGAACTCGGTGCAGAAGTGAGTGACCAATCGGTTGTCAAAGTCCTCTCCTCCCAAGTGGGTGTCTCCGGCAGTGGCCTTGACCTCGAAGATTCCATCCTCAATGGTCAAGAGCGACACATCGAAAGTACCACCACCGAGATCGAAGATGAGCACGTTCTGCTCCTTTTGTCCCTTCTTGTCGAGACCGTATGCAATAGCAGCAGCGGTAGGCTCGTTGATGATTCGTAGAACGTTCATACCAGCGATGAGACCGGCGTCCTTGGTAGCCTGTCGCTGAGAGTCGTTGAAGTATGCTGGGACAGTGACGACTGCGTTTGAGACAGTGCCTCCGAGGTATGCCTCGGCGGTTTCCCTCATCTTGGTAAGGACCATGGCTGAAACCTCCTCAGGCGTGAATTCCTTGGTCTCTCCCTTGAATTCAATGGAGATGATTGGCTTGGTAGCTTTGTCGACAATCTTGAATGGCCAGTGCTTCATGTCAGCCTGTACCTCAGAATCGCTGAACTTTCGACCGATCAGACGCTTGGCATCGAAGACGGTGTTGTGTGGGTTCATGGCAACCTGGTTCTTGGCGGCGTCTCCGATCAGACGCTCAGTGTCCGTAAAGGCGACATATGATGGGGTGGTTCGGTTTCCCTGGTCGTTCGCGATGATCTCAACTCGGTCGTTTTGCCAGACGGCAACACATGAGTAGGTGGTACCCAAATCAATTCCAACACTGCGTTGATTAGTCTCTTCCAAATTTGAGCCATGTGTAGTTGATGGAACATACGCTTTGGACATGGTTGTATTCTTTTGTGGTCGTTAAAAAAGGTGGTTGCGTTATTCGTCAAAGAGAAATATGAAGACTCTTTGGTATGTGAGGTAGAGGATGGGGTGCTAGAAGACGAATCTTGTATGGGAAGACCTGATGGAAGTAGGGAATGCAAGCAAGTTTATAAGTGATTGGCAAAAGATGGAGGCCAACCATGATCAGGACACGTGAAGGTGAGAGTGAGGCTGAAAATGATTCCAGGAAGTTCCATCAGATCGAATCCCACCCACAGAATTCACGCTTCCAAGCGCTTCCCTCGCACTCGCACTTTCCAGCACTTGCCAGCATCTTCTGCTCCGTTCTCTCCCTCTCTCTGTCTCTCTCTCTTGTGATTCTCTCTTCTCCTGCTCCTCCCTCTTCCTTCGCTGCCCTTCTTCGCAGTCTCTTGTCTCTTCACCGTCTCCTCTTCGAATGCTGGACGGATAGCGTCTCCCAATCAGGTACACGCTGTGCCACGATCTGTGTGCGAGGATGATTGATGGTGGGTCCAGACGAGCACACAAAGCTCAAGCAAGACGATCACCATTCAGAAGATTGCATCGAGCGCACAACAGCACAACAAGGCTGAACAGCACGCTAAACAAAAGTTGGACTGTCCACTGAGGTTCGTTAGTTTGCTTGACCATTGATCAGGAATCTCGTTCGCTTGTCCTTCCTTACCCTTGCTGTGGTCGCTGCTGAACGTACATCGGCTGTTGTTGTTGTGGTGGTGGTGGATAGCCCTGTGGTGGATATCCCTGTTGTTGATAGCCCTGTTGTGGATAGCCCTGTTGTGGATAGCCCTGTTGTGGATAGCCCTGTTGCTGCTGTCCCTGTGGGTAGTAGTTTGTGTTCATCGGTCCCTGTTGTGGGTAGCCAGTCTGCGTGGGATACTGTGAATAGACCTGCGCCGGCTGTTGTGGTTTATAATATGGTTGCTGTGACATGACTGCTGGCCCGTCTCGTGTGTCAATCACGCTGAGATGTCTCCCTGGAACGTACAGTTGTCGAGACGATGAAAAAATCTCGAGGAGGGCATGTACAATCTTAAGCTTAAGTTTGTACCAGATGAGGCTGTGTCCCCGCTGCCAGCCAGAGCCTGAGCCTCGTTTTCGGATATGACGGAATGCATAGGGAAGGACTTAAGATCACTTATTCGCGGGCCTGTTCACCAGACTTAAGCTTCGATCGGTCTTCTTACATTCTACACGCCTGAGGTGCTACGCCGCCTGCCTCCAATGTAAATATGCTATGCTAAACGCTCTGCCCATTATCATTACTAGTGTCCCTTTGATTTGTCTAATCCATTCTGGGAAGATTGATATCTCTGGATCTGAAGCTCCACCTTGGCCAGATCGTCCTTGACGATTCCACTCACAAAGTACAAACCACTGTTTTGATCTCTCAGAGCCTGTTCAATGCTTTCCAATCCATTATCGACGTCAAAGTCAATCGTCGAGACATAACCCTTCGCCTTGACGTCCTCTTCTGCTGCTTTTTGCTTTAGGCGCAGCAATGTCATCTTGGCCCACAGCTCACCCACACGCCCGAACGTAGTAGGATCGTGAAGCTGCTGATCGAGAGATTGCAGCCGTGTACGTAACTGGTCCTCCTCTGGCCTTAAAGCATAACCCCGACATTTGAGAACTTGCACTTTTGCTGCTAGTTGCAGCGCACGGCGTGAAAGCTCGATATGTCTTCGTCTCGCAGCGTCAATTTTCGGCTCGGCATGAAGTACATGGCGGTCCGTAAGCTCTTTAAGCTTGTTGGCAATTTCGTGTATTCGAGTGCGATAAGCAAAGATTTGTTGTTCTTGCAACTTCACTCGAGTGCCAAGGTCAGTGAAGCCCTTTGCTAGCACGGGCACCACAGAATTATCTGGTCTATTCGTCACGGCCTCGTCCCAAGCACTTTGCTTGTGGTCGTCTGGTTTCGTGTAAAGACTTGCAGTTTCAGGCGCTACACGATTATAGAAATATGCCTGGAACATACAGTCAGGATGTGTAGGATCCCAAGCATTCTTCAGTTTGAGAAGTTGTTCTTGTATTGAAGCTGGCTGAGAAGGTCCGTACGTACTCTGAGAACCATTGATGATAGTATCGGTAGTTGGGTTGTTCGTTTGTGCCGAGCCATATCTGGATTGTCTTAGAGACATGGCAGGCATATTGAAGGATGGCATTGTGGATTGACTCAAATTCTGTGGCCGTGACCACGAAAATTGCGGTTGAGAAGAAGTTTGGCCATATATCGACTGGGCAAGGGATGGTTGTGCGTTCTGTGAAGATTGCTGAAACTGTGAGGGCTGAGTCTGTTGTGGTTGTTGGGTTTGGGCGAAGAAGGACGATCCCAATGATGTATTTGGAGCTTGATTCTGATTGACATCAGCAAAATTAGCATTGTTGCCTGTGCCGCCGAACAAGGTTGTACTAGACGACTGTTGTTGCTGCTGTGGTTGTGCATTGGGTTGCCCGAAGAACGAACTGCTTTGTGTGGGCTGCGCGTTGCTCCCGAAGATTCCTTGGTTCTGATTCGACTGTTGCCCAAACATACTTCCAGCAGGTTGCTGTGTGTTCGCTTGAGAGAAAAGGCCGCCTCCGGATGAATTGTTCGTGCTTTGTTGACCAAAGAGATTGTTAGCACCACCTACTTGATTTTGGTTATTTTGGCCCGTGTTGAAGCTCGTGCTGTTGTTGGCATTTCCTCCACCGAAGGAAAATGCTGGCGCAGTATTAGAACTAGTATTGGTTGAACCAGATCCGAATGAGAAAGCTGGCTTTGACTGAGTTTGAGATTGATTTGCATTCGTGTTACCAATGTTAAAGGAATTGGTAGATGGTGCATTGTTGTTCTGTTGCGATCCAAAAAGTGACGGTGTTTGTGAAGGTGTGGATGACCCAAAGCCTATCATACGTCAGCATGGCACTTTTTTTACAAAATCTTAACGAGGTTGCACATACTGAAAGGTGCAGCTGTTTTGTTGTTTGCGGCAGGTGTACCTATCTCTAAGCACGAGTATCAGGACTCCATGTTCGTTATCTTACCGAAAGAAAAAGCCATAGCTTGTCTCGAGGTCACCTGAATTTCTTCAGGAATGAAATGATAGCAGTGTCTATCACGATAAAGCTGAGTGCTAGGTCTATTGATTCGAGCCCGAGTATATCAGCCTTGATTCAATAATTCGTGGTGAGATGGATACGGTAGCGCGCTGTGGAGCTCTCCACGAATCACTGAGAGTGCCGGGCCCTCACCAACCTTCGGTAGCTGAGATGGCTCGACACTCCGAGTCAACACCAGAATGCATATCTTGGACGTTGTGAGTGGTCGTGCTCGGTCGTGCACTTCAAGGACACAAAAAACCGCTTCCGCTGTGACACACTTCGAAGAGCAAAATGTAGGTGTACTTCTGACTGAACCCCGGCTGCGTAGGCTGACCAGATCAGGGCAACGTATAGGGAAGCTCAATTCAACCAGTCGTATGTACACACGGAAAGTATCACTCCTTACATCATGGATACTGACCTTCAAGGGTGTTGATCGATCCGACGCCGATGCCTTCAAGTATCCCTCATGTTGACGAAGTGGGAGCTTCTTCTGCGCCGTTGAAATCCGCAGCATTCTTCATAGGCGCCAAGTGCGCTCCTTATAACGATGACTACATGCTTTGCAAACGAGAGAACTCAGGCAAAGATGAGGCGCCATGTCTCACAGCTGGTAGGAAGGTCACGAGGTGTACTGCTGATGTCTTGAGTTCGATACAGGCGTCATGCTTGGAGACGTTCAACGTGCACTGGCAGTGCCTTGATGCCCAGAATCAAGATTTCAAGAACTGCAGGCCTGCCGAAAGGGCACTGAATAAATGCGTTTTCGAAACGATGGTAAGCACAGCTGCTGGGACGAGCTCTACATCGAACTTGTCTACATTATCGCATGTACCAAGCTAACAATATAGGGTTTGAAAAAGGTTGTTCCCGGCGTAACAGAAGGACGAGAACCCTGGAACAAGAAACATCCAATATACAGACCATTCCGAGAAGACGACGCGGGTCTTGCAATGCAAAAGTCGTGAGTAGTACTTTACAGCGAACGTCCCCCAGTTTCGTGCTAATCAAGTAGCATGAATGCTGCAGCAAGGACTAAAGAAGCAGAAGCTCTGCCTGTCTCCTGATTAATCTCAATCCTTGCCATTCAAGTCACTACAGCGAGCATCTGCAAAGCACTCGAAGTCATTCAATAATTAATTGAGACATTTCATTCAACAATGATCTCAACAAGCTCGCTGTTGATCGCCCAGGCCGGAAGCAGGCTCTAAAAAAGGCTAGATATTCTTTGCCATGTACGCAACATTTTGTCTACTTATTCTACCTGTTGTCTCCCTGAATCCTGCAGTGGTAAGCTTTGCAGTGTTACTCAATTTCATTCAAGTGCGTTTTATTGAGATTGTGGGGCAGTGTGCATGCTTGCATATGCATCAATTCACGACCTGGCCATGGCCATGGATGAATCAATGATGAAGGAGTGATGGATTGTCTGATTGATCACCTTCAAGGGTTCCAAGGTTTGTCCACCTGAGCATCATGAATTCGAACGGGTGCGGGAAGATTGCGGGTTGCCAAAACTTGAAAACAACTCAGACTCCCCTTGCAATCAATCCGTGCTTCGCTTTGCTTTGCTTGGAGTTACAGGCGGTCAAACGAAAACAAGCCGAACTCACCACACAAATATCAACCACCCTTCCCTCGCTTTCACACGTAGCTAACACATAAGCAAATAATGGTTGTACGTCAATCAACTTGATCGAGCTGTGATGAGTCCAGCTGACACGTTTTCTAGCGAGAGGTTATCTCCCTTCACGTCGGGCAGGCTGGTGTCCAAATTGGAAATTCATGCTGGGAAGTGAGTTGATTCTGCTGATACGCGATACCGCGCAGAGTTGTATTGACATGTACGCTAGCTGTATTGCTTAGAGCATGGAATCCAGCCAGACGGTCATCTGTCCCCTGAGAAACAAGCTGCTCCACGAGACGATGGATTTTCGACGTTCTTCAGCGAGACAGGTATACTTACGCGTCAATCGTGTCAGAACGGCGACTAACACGTATAAGGCAGTGGCAAATACGTTCCACGATCTATCTATGTCGATCTCGAGCCGAATGTCATCGATGAGGTCAAGAATGGAGCATACCGAAATCTTTTCCACCCAGAGCAAATGATTACCGGAAAAGAAGACGCTGCAAACAATTGTGAGTCTCGCGACGCGTCATCTGCAATACATGCTAATTGACAGATGCCAGAGGTCATTACACAGTCGGAAAAGAGTTGGTCGATACTGTCCTGGATCGAATCAGACGTGTTGCCGACAACTGTACAGGTCTGCAGGGTTTCCTCGTTTTCCACTCATTTGGAGGTGGTACCGGTTCTGGTTTCGGTGCTCTTTTGCTCGAAAGACTCTCTGTCGATTATGGCAAGAAGTCGAAGCTCGAATTCTCTGTTTACCCAGCCCCGCAACTGTCAGCATCCGTTGTTGAGCCATACAACTCAATCCTTACCACACACACGACACTTGAGCACTCTGACTGTTCTTTCATGGTTGATAACGAAGCTATCTACGACATCTGTCGCCGAAACTTGGACATTCAGAGGCCGTCGACTGAAAACCTCAACAGACTGATAGCACAAGTCGTGTCATCCATCACTGCGTCTTTGCGTTTCGATGGGTCCCTGAACGTTGATCTCAACGAGTTCCAGACCAACTTGGTGCCATATCCAAGAATTCATTTCCCTCTCGTTACATATGCACCGGTCATATCTGCAGCCAAAGCCTTCCACGAAGCCAACTCGGTCGCAGAGATCACGAACTCGTGCTTCGACCCAGCAAATCAGATGGTTAAGTGTGATCCAAGGAACGGTAAATACATGGCCTGTGTCATGTTGTATCGTGGAGATGTTGTTACCAAAGATGTCCAGGCTGCTGTTGCCACGACGAAGACCAAGCGAACCATTCAGTTTGTTGACTGGTGTCCGACCGGATTCAAGATTGGGATCTGCTACCAGCCTCCAGCACACGTCAAGGAAGGTGACCTTGCAAAGGTCAACCGAGCCGTTACCATGCTGTCGAACACCACTGCCATCGCTGAGGCCTGGTCAAGACTCGACCGTAAATTTGATCTTATGTACGCCAAGCGTGCCTTCGTGCACTGGTACGTTGGAGAGGGTATGGAAGAAGGAGAGTTTTCGGAAGCTCGTGAAGACCTGGCTGCTGTAAGTCTACGTCAACCTATGGCTCTGTTGCTAATTGCTAATCTTTGTAGCTTGAGAAAGATTACATGGAAGTCAGTGAGGACTCGGTGGACGCTGAAGAGGTCGAAGGTGAAGAGGAGTATTAAGGTGTCTCTGGCTAAGAACGATTTATTTTATGGAGTTTTCGTAGGCAATCCTAACTTCGTTTTCTGTGCCATTGCTGCCTCTATACTTGCCGTGACGGATACACGATAAGCCAATGCTAGTGTGAATACCTTGTCAGACAATTTAGAATTGACAGGATCTTGAAATATGTACAAATTTTTATTTTCATATATCAACATAATCTGTACAAGTAATTTAAGAGAGTGTGTATGTGCATCATCTATCGCGAAATGAAGGTGAATCCTTTATATGTTCAGGGGCGGATTTGGAAAGAGAAATAGAGTGACGATACCGCGGATTCGAGTCCTTAGAGCAACATGTATGCACCGAATGCAGTGGCAGCAACCACACTGGCCACTGAAGCCTTGACACTTTTCGCACCAGACGTCAAGAGCGGCTTGACATTGGCAGCAAAGTATCCAGCATTGACAATGTTTCCAGCGGGCGAGTACTCGCAAGTCATGGAATATGGGTATCCCAAGTTGTTGACGTTGTTGGACACGGCACATCCGATTTCCGTGGTGGACGCCCACACCATTTGCGTAAAGTGGCCGGTGGCTTCCGAGAATCCGGGATTGTTGAAGTCGTACTGTGAGATTTCAGAGTAC
Source organism: Taphrina wiesneri (assembly GCA_005281515.1). Lineage (NCBI taxonomy): Eukaryota > Fungi > Ascomycota > Taphrinomycetes > Taphrinales > Taphrinaceae > Taphrina > Taphrina wiesneri. Next base: position 175,426 of record RHGK01000009.1, on the reverse strand, counting down.
CAGAGGTACCCGTAGTAGTCTGGGTCAGTGTACGTTCCCGTAGCGATGTTTTCGCCGTACTGGTTGTTGGCGGTGTGAGCCCAAGTTCCTGAGGCAGCATTCTTCAAGGCGGCAGTAGCGAGGTTGGCGTTCCAGGTGACTGGGTTTGCTCCGTGTAGAGCACGGTAGTGGTTGTGCTGAGCAAGCATGTCATCGATGAATGCTTGCTGCGTCTCATATGGGTATGAGAGACCAGAGAGTGTAGCAGAGACAGTCGACAAGACTGAGAGAGTGAAGAGTGATAAATGCATGGTAGTGACTGAGTATGTGGTGTGGAACGCGTAGAAAACGAATGTAGTGCTGCTGATGACCTTGACTGACTCTGAGGAAAGAAAGAATTATGGATCCTTTGTCAATTATATATGCTTTGTCCACTGAGGCGCTGGGTCGCGTCTTGTAGAAGCATCAATGGAAAACCAAGATTCAGCCTGAAAAGCCTCGTCAGATTTTAAGATGTGAGACAACCGCTTTCGAGCAAGAAAGATGCCCAATGGCGGTTTCGCCGGTGTTTTCCTTCATTCTACCATCTTTCGCCAGAAGCGGCGAGCGATTCCTTCTACGCCCCATGGCATTCAGGACGATTTGCTAACACGAAGACATGCAGAAATGTCGCACACGTCTTGTGCGTCTATCCCCAGCACGCGCGCACAGGCCCAGACCTCTTTTTAAGCCTCTTTGAGCTAAAAGCAACAATTACGTTTGTAGATCTCTCCACGAAAGCGATCGTACTTGAGCAGACTTGGCGACCACAACAAGACTTCTGCCACGAGTCCCATGTAGGGGTTCATGGGCGAATCATGGTTCCAGAGATAAGCCCGACCGTTGCAGATTCGGTGGTTTGTGGCTGGCAGGGATTCCATTGAGTAGCGATTTAACGGTAACAACGGCTTAAATGTTTCTAGATCACATTCCAAAGATCTGGGGAACGTGCATCAGCATATTGCGAATCGGTCAATTGCCAAGCAGGACTCAGAAGTTGTCAACGAACTTCGTTTCTCCTTCTTGCATGTCAACGTAATGCAACTCGTTTTCGGTCCTGAGATTTTCCCCCATCTGCGTTGCCCTGTCGATCGCCTGACCACAGTTTACAGCCAATAAGCGAGCCCTCAATCGCATGCAGATGCTATCTTATCAGCGGCTCTCTCGGGTTAATATTAAGTTGATCACGCCAATCATCTCCACACACTCACTCTCACTCTCATTCGAGTAAATCATCGTGAATGCCAATAAATAGCATAGCTTGCTATGATCATAGTACACACTACATGATTAAGACAATCAAGACCGGTACTAGCATCAATGATACTGTGGCAGCTGTGGAGAAGGCGCTAGCGGAAGAGTCTGTCGTTCTTACTGCGCTTGGCAACGCAATTTCGAAAGCGATCACGATCAGTGAGATTGTCCTGAGAAACGCCGTAGCAGACTCAATTACGCAGTCCAACAAATTGACCAAGGCCCCCTGGACGCAAAAGTCAAAATCTGTCGGTGAGACTATAGAGGTAGACGACAGTAAAGACGAGGAAGGTGAATTTAAAGAGGTTGAGCCTAGTACTGTCAACAGCAAAAGGTTCCAACCTTGTCTCGAGATCACACTCACCCGAAGATGAAAGATTCAGAGATCGATGCTCTGCAGAAAGCCTTTCAGGCCGCTGACATTGATCGACGACATCAAACATTGGACGCTCTCATCGAAGTATTTCGTCCTTCCGATTACCGTCATGTCGCTAAAAGACTCTACCCAGATCGGTTTGTTGGAGACATGATGACATTGTTGCCTACAGAATTGATTGACATCATTCTCAGTCATCTCGAGCCGCAATACATATATATATTGCGGAATGTGTCTAGCATTTGGAACAACTACTTGTCAAGTGCACAACTTGTCAAGACCATGTATGAAAAGTTCTATGGCTCGAATGGACAGTATATACTTGATAAAGACAACCCGCATACTCCCCACAATAATCTGCTTCAAAGAGTGAAGAATCGTTGTGCTGTCAAGAATGGTGCTGCATGCTCTTTCGACCTGCTGACTCATGCTATACCAGAACATAGTCTCTTGAGCTATAGTCACGGCACCCTGGTGAATTGGCAAGACAATTCCATCTATGTGACAAGACTCGACAATCCTGAGCATGTTTGGACTTTACTCAGAGGTCAAGACTTTGAAGGCTTTCGAGTCGTCTCTGCCACGCCAGACCTGGTCGTCGCAGTGACCGAACTTCGCACGATATATTGTTGGCGCACGGGGACTTTGGAATTGATTGCACAATTCAAGGTTCCAAGTACACCATACGAGCTCTCGGCAACTCAAGATACAATAGTCATCATTGGCATCGCATCATGGTACTTTTACCACTTACCGACCAAGAAACTGTCGCATTACGAAAACGGGTCCCTCAACACTAATCTTGACTTTGTGCATACAGTTCACGTGGAGCGTACGGGATTCATCTACACCGTTCACGAGGACGGCACCATACGGACACTTAAACTCACAGACGACGGCACGACAGTCAACCACGTCTCCGCGCAAAACGTCAACACCCTGCTCCTCCACAAGAAGAAAAGCTACACTACCGCTGTGGACGCACAATTCGAGACCGAGGCGGACCGGGAGTCGGAGGAGGCAGAGGACAGCGTACTCAACGTCATCGTGGTATGGAACCACGCAACCCTCTACGCATCACCAATAACTATAGCGGGCGCGCCGACGAGGGTATACTCGCTCTGGAAAGGCACACTGACGTACCACCACACGATACAGAATGAAAATACACGGCCAAACGAGTTGATTTGTTTTCCTGAGCTCTGCGTCGCGTATGACTTGATTTGTGAACATGGGCGGGGGATGCCGTTGGGGATGTATCGCGTCGTCCGAGATAATTGGCGTCCGGTCGTGCCGGAGCGTTGTCTTTCCGACACGCGAAGGATTAGATCGAGATTGGCTGGTGCCAGTGGCAGTGGCAGTGGCAGTCAGAACTCGTCGCCGGAGGATGTCGATGTCGATGTTGTGCAACGCAGTGTTGAGGACTCGTCATGGGCCTTGGCTTATGAGGATTCGAATTCGTTATGGACAGGGGACGCCAATTTCCTCATTTGTAGTCAATTCCCGGCGGGCTTTACCAGGGTATGGAAGTTCTATGACGATGGATTAGATGAGGGCAAGTAGATGTGCACCAAACAACTCTGTTCAGGAGACTCGAGAGTCCTTTCCGACGATTTAAGCTTCGGGTCATACTCAAAAACAAAATGGTCATGTTTTCAGATGTGATTTTTGAGTACTATCTTTGCTTGATATGACAGCATAGCACAAAATGCATTCTACTTAATTCATAATTCTTGCTTGACCGCATCGAATGCCGTTTCGACAGCTTCAGCGATTGATTCAGCGGTAGTTGTGACCACACCTGAAATTGACTCCAGAACAGCCTCTGCACTTCCCAGAAGAGACTCTTGTACATCAGCAATAGCAGGCAGATCGGTGCTACTCGAGGCTGGTGCATTGATTGGCAGACCGCTGTATATCTTCCATGTGTTTAACCATTTCAATCTGTGCCATTGACCAGCTTCGCCATCCATTCCAAAGGTAAAGGCAGAAAAATTCAAGAACGTGGCAGTGATGACGACGTATGCAAGCACAAAAAGAGCGATTCTCACATGCTTTGGTAGACCAGCGACGGCAAAGTCGAATACAAAGCCTCCAACCAGAATAGCGAACCACAATGCTGGGAAGTAGTGGTGTACATAGAGAACTCTGCCCATGATGAAGAAGGGAATATAGTGGAAGAACCAGCCGATCGCAGGGTAGACCCCAGCATAGATCATTTGGTCAACCTGTTTTGCAGTAAGAACTTGCGAGGATCGTTGCCACCTAAGAACATGGTAGACCACGAGAGTACCGAAAGCAAAGAGGGAGAACGTCGAGTACCAGTACACGATCGGATTGCCAAGAAGGAAATACTTTGTGGTGTTGGCATCCCAACCACACATCCTTAGACCGACCCAAGCAAGTGGCCACTGCCAGGCTTGACTTGCCAGCTCGTCTGCCTTGTCCGGATCTGGCACAAGAGCATTGTTCGAGGTCATCATAGCCACGTTCAGATGCAGGAAGTCTCTCCAGAATGGTGACTTGAAGTCCTTCGCACTTGCCGGTGGTAAGCGCTCATTCCAGTGACTTTCGACGTTCCAGTGGCTGAACTGGTCGTTAGGCTTGGAGTCCTTGTCACAAGTAACTTCGATCTGCTTGAATCCCCACTGGGGCAAATTGACGTTGGCAGCTCGTAGATAACAATCCTGAGCTACATGTCTGAATCTGATTGCGCTTGTCAATGTTCGGACTCTGCTGCGGTCACGAGATCGAATGTCGTCTACGACCTCAATCTGCCAGTGGTCTTTCTCATCACCGACGGTAAGGTTGCCGTAACACGATACCTCAAAGTCAGACTTCGTCACAGGCGCGGCAATTGCATGACTGTGCAGATTTCTACCAGTCTGTGCATGAATCAAGCGGACAACGTCGCGATCCTTCAGGAAACGAAGTGGAGCAGAAGTATCCGTGGGATCGAATGATGCCTCGTAACGATTCGGGTAGAAGAACCAGTCGTTGTTTGAGTCCTTGTGATGATAACATGTAATTTGCTGTTGCTGAGAGCCTTCTGGGAACGATTGTACATGCGAGTGCAAAAGGCCTCCACCGTATCCCATGTTCTTGATGGTTGCACGAGAGCCGATAGCGAGTTCCAATGGGGAGGACAGCAGATCAGTGCCTCGAAGATTGGCCTGGAAGAGCGATGGCATTTGTGCATCACCCGGACCACTGTTTTCGAGTACTTTGAAATGTATGTAGAAGAAGAATGCGTAAACGAAGAAGGGAACAATGATCAACGACCATATCCTAGCAATCCAGTGTTGAGCATAAGTGATTTTTGGCATCTTCAGATCTCCGAGTTTGTCCCAGAGGTCATGAGCAGTGTAGAGGCCACAAAGCGCTGTACCAAACATACCGACCCACTTGACACTGCAGACACAACCGATCGAGACACCCATGAGTGTGATCCATTTCCACCATCTGTACGAGAATGGACTGTGTCTAAATTCGTGAAACTTGACGAGAGAAAACATGGTCGTGAATGTAAAAAAGAGCAGCATCGAGTCTAACAAGATGAACCTCGAAATAGTTGCATACGAGTTGTCGAACAGGACCATCAAGGTCACAAGCCAGACAGCTGGTGCAGACAGCTCTAATCCGAGAGCAGTAAAGTATGCCAGAGGGATACATAATGCTCCAAATATCGCATTCCAGATTCGCATGAAGACAAAGTTTAGACCTTCAGGATACTGTTCTCCTGATTTGAATTCGAACGAGCCATCGTAGCCTGCCAAGTACCCGGCAAGTCCATTCAGCATCTTGCCCAGTGGAGGATGCACATCAAAGTAGAACTCCCTTTTAAGGTAATGCGAGGCAAATTTTCCAAAGCTACATCATGTCAGGGTCTACTACTTGCGAGGAGAAACGAGTGATAGACATACTGAGCTTCGTCCCAAGTCACCATGTGAGAATGTCCAATCCTGTAGAGACGCGTGAAGAGTGCCAAGCCTGTGAAGACCAGAGGCATAACCCAGTACGTGAGATGCCAGAAGTAATCAATCTCATCCGACTGTATCATCGTCAGCCACCTTGACGTCGCATCTCGAGCACTCCTATCACCTTTGCCTTGACTTTCTCTATTTCTGAATTTATGAATTCCACCTGATCTGTCTTGACGGGCGTAGCTGGACCTTCGGACCTTAGCTTCCGCCTCGTGAGCTGATCTTGCTCGACAGAGCTAGACATCTTTGTCGAGGACTACGATAGTACGAGTACCTGCACTACCGAAGTTCAGAACAAGGGGGCTCTGTATCACGGTAGCACAAGAGATATAGAGCTAATACAGTGGTTCGCGTGTGGCAGATGCTCAATTCACTACCGAAACGGATCTCGTTGGCAACTGAAACTCCATCCATGGATCTCCTCCCGAACCTCACCCGCCGACCCGCACTCTCCCCCTTTCTCAACCACGCACAACCACTGCTTCTGTAGTCTGAATAGCGTCACTGTCAGTAATTGACTTGATATCTCGACTCTGATGTTCGTAGAGTAAGGCAAGCGCATGTCTCAATCACAAAATGACGCCAGATTGGACGACTTGGCCAATAAAGTCCACGCTCTCCGTGGTGTGACTATCGACATCCATGGACAAGCATCCGATCAGTCCTATATCGATGCAAATGTATGAGCGCCTTTCTCGGGTTGTCCGCCGTACTAATCCTGTAGAGGGAGAGATTTGCGCAGTTTGGCGACTCCATTAGATCTACTGCTGGCAAACTGGGTCGTGTCGCTAGCTCCAATGGCTTCAGGAGTCAAATGAAGATGGTCGGCGTCATTGTCGGTTCTGTCATTGGATGCTACCTTCTTTATGGGTTATTCTTCTGATCTCACCCGATCGTCAATCTAGCAAGTAATGCTGCAGGAGTCTACAGCTAGGTCTTGCTTGCTTGCATCTCGTGCAACACCGGGCTAACGTTTCCACATGCGTGACATGGTTTTCCCACACATGGGCAGTATATACACACAAACCCGATTACACCATCCCTCTCGATGGTCAAGAAGAGATGACACCGCTCAAATTCACCTACAAGAATGATTCAATGCATCTAAAGAGCTTCTCTACAAGGTTATAACCATCATTCCGAGTCCTGCATGTGGCACAGTGCAACCAGATCTCCATCTCAATACTCCCCGAGCCTCAATCGACGTCCGATGGCATGCCGCCTGTGCACATTGCCAATGTCTTCGTCCTTGGTGGCATTAGCTTTTTGGCGCAGAATGTCTTTATCCAGAGTCTCAAAGTCAAAGTAGCCATAGCCTCCCAGCATACCTGTGCCCGCATCATCATCAGCGTCCTCAATCACGGTCGCCACAGTCACTGGCTTGCCTGACCTCGAGCGATTCTTTTGCTTGTCTTCCGGCCTCGTCTTTTCTTTCCCTACACCTCTCAACTCATCTACTTCACGAATCAAACTTCGAATCTCTAGGAAGTAGTTCGATAGCGTATCTAGGAATCGAGAAGTCTGTCTGTGCTTGGACGACGCGCAGATCGAGATAGAGTTGTCCTTTATTATGTATCCAATGCCGAAACCATCCAGGCTTGTAGGACCGAAGCCAAACATACGTAACGCCGGATTGCCGCAATTCGATGTTGAGAGGATAGTATTGTTCAGCCTGTCCCAAGCACAATCTGCAAATAGTGCAGGCATATCATGGCCAGCATCAGAGAGTGAATCTTCACTGGAGGATCTCGTCACTGCGCTGCCATGTCCATTCGAAGTTGGATTCTTGGCATGCTCACCTGCCTTGTGTTCTGCAACTTGCTTTTCCCACATTTTGAACAGGGCGTACAAATGTCTGTCCTGTCCTTCTCCAGCTGATGCTTGACGCGTGATCGCGGTGTGTCGGGTGCAGGCTTTCCTCAGAGCATCAACCTTGATCTGCGGATTGACGTCTTCACAGAAGCGTTTGACGAAATTGACAGACTCGTCTGTCGTGGAACGAATTGCTTCTGTACGACCATGACGGAATGCTTTGGTCATTGCAGGCTCATACACACTTTGCACACGTCCATACAGTCCGTAATAGGCCGCCTGGAATGCCATTTGCACAAACGCATCTGGAGAGAAACCGGACTGTTTCATGAAGTTCGATCCATAGTTGGTGAACTCTAATATCTGGAGTTCATTCTGCAACAGGAGATCCGACAATCGTGTCTCTGCAAACCGAATTGCTGTTGACAACTCAGAACTTAGCTTCCATTCCAGCCTGTGGGGCGTCGAATCAACATCACCAAAGGATTCTGGATCCCTCTTGCTTGGGTCGGGCGACATAGATGGCCAAAGATTCGGTGCCGCCGGGTTGATCGTCTTGGCAAATCGCATGATGGTATCGGTGTAGATATCTGACACGAAACGTAACACTGTGTGGCCATCAACGCCGGTGTGCTCAAAATTGATACCTGCTGACCCATTCTTGCATACAATCAATTGTAATTTGTCGTACCACCGGTTTGTACAAGTTCCTACTTGCACGCCAGTCGCAATGTCGTAAGATCCGCAGAGCATATTCTCACTCACTGCAGCTTTGCCGACGGGCTCTGTATCATCAAGACAAACCACGAACAGAGCCGAATCGATGATATCTAAACACTCTTTGTTGTTCGTATCGTCATCCTGATTGATCTTTGCACGGTGTCCTGCCCAGACAGATCTGCTTTCGGAAGTGAGTACGCCCATTGCAGACTTTGCAGCTTGGGATGGTGGTATGGAGCTTGCATCGTCGATGATAGCTCTAAAGTTCTCTGCCAAGTATTGTTCAGTCAGGATAATGTCATTGTTCTCGTCCAGCACGTCAAACCAGTAGAATTGGGAGCGACAGAGGACAACGATGTGCCGCGAGGTCAGATCTGTCTGCATCTTGCAACCACTGTCCGTGGCTATCCGTGATGTTCCAAATAGTCGTGAATATTGATACATACAAAGTGATTTGCCTCGTATAGCATCCGGAGGCAGTTCCTCTCTTCTCAGACATCGTATAAAGCATAATGACGAGATTGTCAGGGACGCCGCACGGGTGACCTGATTTGCCCTTGCAGGAGTTGGGTCGTCTTCGAGCAAAAAGAAAGGATTGAGGTTGAGTACAACCGGATTGTCATAATTGAGATAAGAGTCAAACCAGAATTGTTCGATGTAGGACACCTGGTCTTTGTCATACTCAATCAAACGTCGCTGTAATTCTGGACCATCTGTTTTGAGAAACTCTTGTGCTGCGGCTTGTGTGTGCTTGAACTCTTTGGCATTCTGCAGCAATTAGCTTCAGTTTAAATTAGTTTCAAAGACGAACTGACCTGAAAGGGACTGACAGCGGAAAGGTAGCGAGCAATTGTGTCAGACAACTCAGGGATTGGAAGCTTTTTCAGACTATCTTGTCCTGCAAAAGTGATGCTCTTGCCATTGCTCTCTACTGCTGGCATGGCTGGGACTTTGTCAGACGTGCAGGTACCGCTCTCTGTAGTACTTTGTAGTACACAGAAGGTTGTCGACGAGATGAAAGTTTAGGAGTAGATGTAGTGGACCACGTATGCGAGCAGGTGGAAGTTATGAGAGACAAAGCAGCTGAGATAGCAACCTATAGAGACTCGGAGCAGCTCATTCCGTCACATCCATGCGCAGGTGCATTGCGGGGCTCGAATTCGTGGGTGGATCACCACCGCCCGCCTTTTCCTGCTGTCAGCCCTGGAGCCTTCCAGGTGGACATCACAGCTTCGTCTGAGCGTGCCCGGCAGTTGTGGTCTGGACCCATTTGCATATGTACAGGAATCTACTGCTACGACTACATCCATCACCTGTGTATCTGGAAGGGACACATGCTTTGTGCTCTAGATCTATGGTCGAGCTTCCACTGTAGCGTCATTTCTCGAGCGCAGAGCCAAAGTAGAGGAGGAGTTCATGTGGACCACACCATATTGTCAGCGGTGCAACGTTCTCCACAAGTCTGTCAACCTCTTGACCGAGCACACACACACACACACCAAAACCACTCATATGCATGCGCAGAATGTCGGTATAGCTCGAGCTGACCGACATGACACTGTTTGCAGTCAAGTAGAGCTGCACAGACAATCTACATCCTGGGTCAGGAAAGATGATCACTTCCAAGAGTCATCCATGTGCATCCATCCATTTCACCACTGGAACACAAGTTTCCTGCCAATCACCACCTGAACTCTATTCATGCCCGATTGGGTAACACCTACCGGGATGCAAGGCGGACCGGTATGAAATGTCGCCAACCGTGGCAGTAGAATTCCTGCCGGTCCACGGGATTGGGCGCAGATTCGCAGCGCAGGAAGGAAGGATCTGCCACTCCTGGTCGTCTGATTGCATCCATCCCACGATCCAATTCCAATTCCACACCCAGATCATCGTCTCTTTAACTTACCAGCTGGCGCATTGGAAATTTCCCTTCCTTTCCAAACAAAAAGACATATTGCACTTCCTCAAACTCGAGGTACTTTCCTCTATACTACCGCAACCATTTTCTCTACATTTCTCTGTAGTTCTCACGTATGTGCATCGCCTCTGAAGAGCACCATACACAAAAAGGGAATACTGACGTTTCTATAGAACACTCACAACTCCGGTGTTATCAAGTCAGGAGGCTCAGATCGAATCTACCTACATTAATGTATGACTACTCCCGACAGTATCGGGTCATGACTGATGATCATTAGTTTTGTATAACAAATGTCAACTTCTCAACGGTCCTCTACGGGCGACTCGCTACCGACAAAGGCAGATGGGATTGCTACTCACAACAAAATCGATCCTGGCAGCGTTGTGAAAGTCTCGTCCAATCTGTCGACGCCTGATGTAAACAGCACAATTACCTACGGGCGGTCTGGTCTCCGAGGCATGTTCAGCAACAAGTACGTTGTACTCTGTGCACTCTTTGCATCGATCGGAGGCTTGGTCTTCGGGTACGATCAAGGTGTCATTTCCGTCATTCTGACGCTACCCGTCTTTCAGGCGCGTTTCACTCATCTCAATCCTGCTTATTACTCCAATGCTTCTTTCTACAAAGGACTTATGACTGCCATGATCGAGCTCGGGGCCTTCTTTGGTGCCTTGAATCAAGGATGGGTGGCTGACAAATACAGTCGAAGATACAGCGTCATGATTGCTGTGGTGTGGTTTGTGGTCGGTTCCGTCCTCCAAACTGCAGCTGTCAATTATCCGATGCTCATTGTCGGTCGACTGATAGGTGGTGTGGCTATTGGAATGCTCAGTATGGTAGCCCCTCTCTATATGAGTGAAATTTCACCGCCGGAGATACGGGGAACTCTGCTTGTACTGGAGGAGTGGTCAATCGTCTTTGGCATTGTTGTCGCATATTGGATAACCTACGGCACCAGATTTATTGGTGGGGGTACTTCAGAATGGACTTACAGACTACCGTTCCTTCTCCAAATCTTTCCTGCTCTTTTCCTTGGCCTAGGCATGTTCTTCGTGCCCTTTAGTCCTCGATGGCTCGCATCGAAGGGTCGTGATGAAGAGTGTCTAGAGTCATTAGCAAGGCTCCGGCAACTCCCGCAAAGCGATCCTCGATTGCGCATCGAATGGATCCAAATAAGAGCGGAAGTTGCATTCCACAAAGAAGTCCAAGCCGCACGTCACCCAGGTTTGCAAGACGGCTCACAATCCGCGAATGCTAAGCTGGAGATCGCATCTTGGCTCGATTGTTTCAGAGCGGGCTGCTGGAGGAGGACGATGGTTGGAGTCGGCCTCATGTTCTTTCAACAGTTTGTCGGCATCAACGCCTTGATATATTATGGACCAACTTTGTTCGAATCACTTGGGCTATCCTACGATTTACAGCTCTCTATGTCCGGAGTGATGAACGTCATGCAGCTCATTGGCGTGACCGGCTCGATCTTCTTCATGGATCATGTCGGTCGCAGACCACTTTTGCTATGGGGCAGTGCAGCAACCTTCATCTCGCAGCTTATCGTTGCCGTGCTCGTAGGCAAGTATTCCGGCAATTGGGCAGATAACCAAGACAAGGCATGGGCTGGTGTAGCCTTTGTCTTCGTGTATATGGTATCCTTTGGTCTGTCTTGGGGTCCAGTCCCGTGGGCTATGCCTTCAGAAGTATTTCCTTCCTCGCTCAGGGCTAAGGGTGTGGCCTTGTCTACTTGTAGCAATTGGCTGAACAACTTCATCATTGGTCTAATCACTCCTCCGCTCATAGAACATACAGGGTATGGAGCCTATGTCTTCTTTGCCGTCTTCTGTTTGTTGTCTGGTGTATGGACTTACTTTTTCGTGCCAGAGACAGCACACAAGTCGTTGGAAGAGATGGACATGGTCTTCAAGGATCGCACGGGTCACGATGACGAAAAACGCAGACAAGCAATACTAGTGGAATTCAGTGGCGAACCGATAACACATGTGGAGCACGCTTGAGTGAGTGAGTTTGTATTCAAGCAGTTTGTCTTTCAAATTTGTGTTCGACTAGCTCTAGATGAAGTGTAATCTTGATAACAAAGATGTCAAGAGCTTGACTCAATGAATCACATCCGTTGTGCATCTCCGATTTCAAGCAGTGAACGGACACATGACTGACTTTGTCTGATCAATTGGGACTAATTTCATGAAATCTCGTATACATCGTACGAAGCAATTCCACCAACTATGCGGTGGAGCTCAATTTCGATTTAATCTTGGACTGCTCATTCGATTTTGCAAGGGCTCACCGGCCGAAAAAGCGTGGTCAATACATTAGACCGTTCTGTCAGCGACACCCAGCTACACTACTCATCGACACCGACAGGTCAGTCTTTCAAAGCGTGCGTCGTTGTTGATAGATTCAATCTCGAAACTCTCCGATTTTTCTGCTCTTTGTTTAGACCAAAATCGACATAGCGAACTTCTGGAGAGGGATTGTTTCATCTCAGACGATTGCGCAAGATCGAAGATACCTTGAACTAACGACAGGTAGTAGAAGTAGGCATGCCTTCCTCAACTAACTTACGATCGCAAAAGCGATTGGCTGCTGCCATCTCTGGAGCTGGAAAGCGAAAGGTATGTAGAGTAGCAAAGTTTCATCCGCTCAACAGCTGACAACCTCGAAGATCTGGATGGACCCAAGTGAGCAGTCTGAGATCGCCAACGCCAACTCGAGACAGAACATCCGAAAGCTGATCAAGGATGGACTCATCATCGTTAAGCCACAGGTTGTGCACTCTCGATCCCGAGTAAGAGAGATGGCTGCTGCAAAGAGAATGGGACGACACTCAGGTACTGGTAAGCGACACGGTACCAGCGAAGCCAGACTCCGAACTTCGGTTACCTGGATGAGACGACAGAGAGTTCTGCGTAGATTGCTACGAAAGTACAGAGACTCTGGAAAGATCACGAACCACCTCTATCACTCCCTCTACGCCTCCGCTAAAGGTAATGCCTTCAAGCACAAGCGTGCTTTGATCGAGCACATCCACCAGGCTAAGTCCGAGGAATCCCGAGCCAAGCACATCGCCGACACTCAGGAAGCCAGACGTTCACGAGCAAAGGCTGCTCGTGAAAGACGAACTGCACGAATCCAGGCCAAGTTGGACAGCCAGGCCACTGAGACTGCTGAGGCAGATGCTTAAGCGATTGGTATTGTGGTGAGGTTTTGTGGTAAATGAGGTACTGTTGGTATGCATGGACCTCTGCTACCCGTGTGATTAGTGCACGGCTATAAGAACATGTCCTTTTCTTGCGAGCTGTCTCTTATAAAACAATGCATTTGCGTTCTCATGACTATCTTTCGACTGCTTTCCGTTACTCATAGCATGTAAGGATTTTGTGTGTAGCAGTGTAGTTATGTGGTAGGTTTTCCCAACTACGTCAGGGCGTGCGTTTTGCTTTCATCTCCGGAATCCGGCTCCAGATTTGTCATGTCATAAACGTGTTTCACCACAAACCACTGAGCAATTCTGCTATTGCAATTCCTGTCATCTTCAGCTTGCCTTTCGACAATAATCCGTTAGAAGCATAGATAGATGCGTCAATTCCCGAATAACAAACCTGATGACGATTCTCAGGATAATAAAGTAGGGGCGGACATCTTGGATGACAAGATCAATCCTATGGCCCAACTACATTCCTGTATGACAGAAGATGAGCCTGCAAGCAGTCAACAAGTCGCCAGCACGGAACAGACTCAGGATCCCCCGCGCGGGGACTCTCGAAGACCAAGCGAATTAGGACCGTCTCGGCAACCTTCATATACCGATATCCAGACGCAAACGAATGGGCATAATCGGCCCCCGAGGCAGGCTCCCAAGGATTCACAAAGGAAGGGTTCAATCGACGACAATTCAACATATCGGTCACGCCGTCAAGGCAGCGTCAGTAGAAGGTACAAGAGGACTGCGTGCTTTGTACATTCACTGCTTGAAGTGCAACAACGTTTCGAAAAGTCGAGCTTAAGCTCAATCCCTGCGTCGGAAGCGTCTTCACGCGGCCACTCTCCTCCTGGTAGCAGTAATGGCCGGGAAGCAGCGAACCACGCTCGCGAAGCGGAAAGGCAAGCAAATGACTCGAAGAGAGACTTGTTCACACATCTCTCCAAAAAGGAAATCAGTGATATGGCCTTGGGGGTGAGGGAACTGTCGAAGCATCTGGGAAGTGCTAGACTGAAACTCAACATTCATCACATTTTGATTGTGACAAAGACGGGTGACAAGTCCCTGATCAAGTTGACAAAGGACATTAGCGGTTGGTTATTGCAGCAGAAGAAATCACGCAAGGATCATCAATACGGGACGGCTACGCCACCTGGCAGGGAAGAAAAGCCATTGGGATATACTGTCTACCTCGAAAAGACGTTGGAAGATGAAGAAGGAATCAGCTCGATGAAGGACTCTTCATCACCAGGCAAATTGAAGTTCTGGACACCGGAGTTGTGCACTAAATCCCCACATCTGTTCGACTTTGTCATCACCTTGGGAGGCGATGGAACGGTGCTCTACTCATCATGGCTCTTCCAACGCATCGTCCCACCGGTCTTGTCATTTGCACTGGGAAGTCTCGGGTTCATGACCATGTTTGACTTTCAAGACTACGAGCGCGTCATCACGAGTATCCTGCAGGACGGCGTGACGGTTGCGTTGAGAATGAGGATCGAGTGCACCGTCTACCGAGCAAACCGGACCAAGGACGGAAAACTCATCGCCAAGCATCAAGACTTGCACGACGACCTGGTGTCGACGGATCAGAATGGCGAGGACTCGGAACCGACACACTCGAGCGACGAGTCCTTCACGGTGCTGAACGACTTGGTCGTCGACCGCGGTCCTAATCCATTCATGTCGTCCACGGAACTCTACGGGGACGACGAACACTTGACTAGCATCGCGGCGGACGGCATCGTGATTTCCACACCGACAGGGTCGACGGCATACTCCCTCTCGGCCGGGGGCTCGCTCTGTCATCCCGAAATTCCCGCCATCCTAGTGAGTCCCATCTGTCCACACACCCTCTCCTTCCGTCCCCTTCTCGTGCCTGATTCCATGGTGCTCAGGGTGGCGGTGCCGTACGATTCCAGAAGTACCGCCTGGGCTTCCTTTGATGGACGAAACAGGGTCGAGTTGAAGCAGGGCGATTACGTGCGTATATCAGCCAGCAGGTTTCCCTTTCCGACTTGTTTGCGTGGCAAGCAGACTGGTGATTGGTTCGAGTCCGTGTCCCGAACCCTGAACTGGAACGAACGCAAGAAGCAAAAGAGTGTCTGAGTCACGACGCGAGACGGCGGGTTAGGTTCATTTCATGCCATTACGTTCTTCGATTGAGAGACAAACAATGCTAATCCGTGCTCGCTATTTCCCCTGCTCTAATTCCCGTGCTTCGACTCGCCTGCCTCACTAGCACTTTCCATTTCCTTTGCGTCCTCCTTTTCAATACTGTAATGATATCTCTCGTCGTACGAGGTCCCGACAATCAGACTCGTAGGGTTGGGGTTTGACCACCTCGTTGCACCGAGACAAGTGATTTGGACATCTTTGCCCTTTTTCGACAAGTCGATTTCTTGTATTTGATTGCCATGATGTGTGTATGTTATTACCTGGCCCTTGCTCGTACCAACCACAAACTGATTTTCCTCCTGCAATGAACAGAGACTAGTTATCGCGCCACGAGCTTCAGAGAAGGGTATGGTTTCGAGCAACTTGACTGGTTGAATGTCGTAAAAGCGCAGGCCGTCTTCACCAAGATTGATGCACAGAAAGGTACTCTGCCAACCGAATTGAATCGCAGCTAGCGAAACGACTGTTGCTGTTGCCCCTGTGTCCAGCTTACCGTCGAAGAAGGACAGGAGAGGCCTGTCATTGTGGATGTTGTAGAACTTGATTGAACCATCGCTGTATGCAGCAGCAAATTCATTATTTGAGAAATTGCACAGCATCGTTGGAAATATGCCCGTAGCAGGACCTGGAATCCGCCAGACCTCTTTGGCATCACCATTATCCACATCCCATTTACGAATGGACGCATCTACACTGGAGCTTACCAAGTAAATTCCATCGGTGATGGCCACGTCAGTTATTGGTTCTGTATGACTGATGAATGTGACAGCCGGGTTTGTGTTCTCCGATGGCTTGTCTATCAACTCCAGATTCAATGCCCACTTTCGAATCACCATGTCTTCGCCAGCACTATATAGTACTTGTGTACGTTCATCGACATGGTCGAGTTTTAGACTGTTGATGCAACCCTCGTGCCCGACCAGCTTCAAGACTGGCTCTGTATCCTCGTTCCTGTAAAGATAGATAGTAGACTTTGCTGCAGTGGCTATCCACACATCATCAGCCCTGCGCAGAACGCTTATTGTCTTTGTTGTGGACGGTAGTGTTCGAGGACCAGCGATTCTCCTGAGCTTTGGAGCACTCTGTACAGTATGTTTCGAAAGACTCTCGTCATCTTGATCCCAGAAACTGTTTCTTGTGCTCGCGCTTGCTTTGTTATAGGTCTCGGCCTCTACTATACTAGAACCAGACGGTGCCATTGCAGGATTGGGTGATGATTCGATAAAGTTCCCTTGAGAATCGTACGTATGCTGTATTTTGACCACAGGCTCGTCTCCGGATGTCAAATCTATCGTGCCTTCGAGTTCGTCGATCGGTTGTCCACTTTGTACTTGATGTACTCCATTCGCATCCAGATCAGGTTCATCGAAGTAATTGTTCGCCATAGGAGATGGACAAGCTTGGCGTTCAGGGACATCGATATTTTGCAAAGATTGCTCCCTCATCGGTTGCGGACCTGGAATTGGATTTTGTGGTGCTTCATGCATTTGTTCGAACGATTGGAGAGAAACAGGCTTGTTCGCCGTTATTGAAGGATGCGCATTTACCAGATAGGTGACCTCGGTCAAGCACTTTTGTAGATACGCTCGAGACTTGTTACGCCCTCCCTGCGCTCGCAGGCCTGCTTGTGCTGATTGAATGAGTTCCAAATACGCTTCGTCATGCTCAATTCGACCTTTCCTCGTTGATCTCGATTTCTTCTCAGCATGGTCCTCGTCTATCAGGGACGGTAGTGGTTTGGCAGCCGGATCGCTCCGCAGACGTTCTTCCTGAAGTGCTACTTCAAGCATACGTAGTCTTCGTAGATACCAGTCTTTCATTCTTTCATTACTTTTACGCTCACCTTCGAGCTAATGGATCAGTGTTATGCTTCGAGGGTATGCTGTTTTGCTCTACCTTCGCTATACGAGCTTTCATTTCGGCCCTTTCCAGCTCCCAGTAATTGCGATCGCGTTCATATCGAGAGGACTCATTTTGCAGGAAGTGAATCACATTAGGTAGAGTCAGTGGATTCGCCCCAGCTGTCGCTGCAGAATTGTTCGCCATGAGACCGTCGTGGCACCAGACACCAGTCTCACAGGTGAGTTTCCGCTGCTGGGACCTCCAAGTCTGGTACAAGATCTGGTAACTCTTTTCTGGTCTCAGCAGCTTCAAAATGCATCTGAGATCTTTCGTTGTTCAACTGTAGCTTGACGTCAATTGTGGGCAATCCTTCCCGTGTTTCAAGAATTCGTCCTACGGTAGCAGAATTAAGGAGCTACCGTACCGCACTTACCACGTACGCAATTCTTGCACTACACTGAGAGACATTGGCAAACAAAATTGAAAGACACATATAGGCATAGTACACAGACATGAGAAGACAGCGGGAGCACTTGAGAGACATTTGTACAAAAGGCTGAAATGGCCGGATTGAATATACAATGTACAAAGATGTTCCAAACACTAACCATACACTTCCGTCTTCAGACACCTGTTCCAGCACAGGTCTAGAGCCTTGCCTCAGTGTCGATTTTGCGTAGCCGATTATGAGGCAGTCGCAACAGCTTTAGGTTTCGTGCCCTGCAGTAGTGTAGGGTTGATGTGTGGGAGTACACCACCTCCGGAGATTGTGGCAGTAATCAATTGGTCCAGCTCTTCATCGCCTCTGATGGCAAGCTGCAGATGTCTTGGCGTGATGCGCTTGACCTTGAGATCCTTGGAGGCATTTCCAGCTAGTTCGAGGACTTCGGCGGTAAGATATTCCAGGATGGCCGCTGCGTAAACGGCTGCTGTTGAACCAACTCGCATGTTGTTCTGCGTACGGGCTTTCAGAAAACGTCTGACACGACCGACTGGAAATTGGAGACCTGCACGAGCAGAGTGTGAGATTTGTGTGTTAGAGGAGGAGTTTTTGCCCTTGCCACCGGCGCCTTTGCCTTTACCACCGCTCATACTGATTGATACTTTGCTACGAGATTTGAATGGGCGAGCTTTAGAGTCGTTGATGCCAGACAAGACAAAAAGCTAATATGACTCGAAACTTGGCTGGGCGTAGTGTGGGAGGATTGGAGGGGGGCGAGTCGCTACGAGCGCACCCATTCTGACCAAATTCTAGGATTCCCGCTTTAATCACTGATCGACTAGAGCACGTGACTTGATCAAAATAGCAACGCCATGAAATTCGTTGTCATTTGTTGTTCCTGACCCGCGGTATCCGATGCCCAGCAGGTGAGCAGTTGCAGAGCTGCAGCTGCCGATATCAATATGAATTACATTGATTATATCAATTTTCAAGCTTTCGAGGGTTTGAGATTGATGTGATCGCAGAATCACTCTACAGGCCATGGATGGTTCATAGGCATACTTATCGTAGCGTACAGTACTCCCGAGGTCACCATTTACGATGCGCGATGAAAAAACCCAGGAACTGATGATCACGAGGTCTACACATACAAACAAGAACTTATGACTAGTATTCGCTCTTGACTTCCGTGACAGGTTCGGCATGAATGAAGTAGGACAACTTCGTGTCAAGATTGTGATGACTGTACAAAGGTATTGCATGCAATTGAATGCTGCTTGCTGATGTTCACCTTGCTACATTCGAGTACACGATCTTGTGGAGTCCTCTGCACACCACTTTGCCGCTTTCATGTACAGGATGTACTTTGGCTGTAGAGGAACATACTACGAGGCAGTCTTTGCAATCCTGTCGTAGCCAGTTTAGCATAAATCTACGACGATCAAAGCTATAGTGAAGGTTGATCATAAGAGCAGCGTCCATGTGGCACGTATATAATGCATTCTTTCCTGCACCTACAGTTGAATGCCATGAACTTGCCAAGATCGCTGCTCACTGCGCATGCTAGCAATAGAAATGAACATACTCAACATAGCCTCAATATTGCCACAGCGCTTGCTGATAAGGTCTCCTGCGGCTTCTGAAGTGCTTTTGTACTTTGCAACCAGTACCTTCCTGGTCCAGGTTCCCTGTGCCGCCGGAGCTTTCGCACATCTATCTGATGTGATCAGCTGTCAATCGCCTGCAGTTGCGTATGGGTGCTCAATCGAGGTTGGGCTATCCTTGAAGTTCTTGTTACCGAATCTGCCCCAGCCTCAGCATGACTCCGGCACTTGGAAACTTCCGAAGCAACAAAAGTGACATGTCTGTCTATCGCTAGGTCAGTTTGGTGGCATGTCTGCCTAGAACTGCTCATTAAAGTTCCATGGCATTGCACCTTACAATGAGTGATTAGGTACTGCAGTAGACTCCAGCTCATGCGCATGAGCAATTGCTGGGCGGAAGGAGAACCAGCCTCGAATGCGTGGCGCTCCACCTTGGGCAGCGCATGGACGTCCAAGGCGACACCGGAGAATTGGCAGCTGGCGACCTATCGGATCGGTTGTGGTGCTTGTGGACTCTTGGGTCTCGGCCAACACGTACTTCTCAAGTATCCTCCTGCTTCATGTGGGCAGCGTACCCGGCCTATGACTGTGCGTCCGTTAATCTTGTGTCACAGAAAAACACATCCGTGGTCCTGCTTCACATGTGGTGGTGCATTTCATCGTGGCTTCCAGGAAAGATTTCTCGCTCACGGAATCGATTCCTTCCATAGCTTGTGGCCGCACTCCTTGATAATTGTGATGGAGGTCTGTGGTATGAATGATTTGTTCTAATCGTCCCTGGCCTGCAGCTCGATTTTAGGAGTGCTGGTATAGACCGCCACCACCAGCAGCCACGAGCCTTGATATTGGCACGATGTGATGCGTGATCCCTGGAGAGCCTGGACAAAATCAAGCTCGGAGCGCTCTTTCGCATTTCCAAATTCTCAATCGTTCGACAAAGGGACACACTGAAGTTACAATGGGGTGGCAATCAGATAGGATGACTGAGGTTCTTCCTGCAAAGAACGGCAACATCACCGTGACTGTCGAGAGTGTAGATGCTCCCTTGACCCCACTAAGAGAAGAAATCGACTGGACAAACTTCTGGAAACACTTGCAAATTGGCGCTGTTCCACTACTCTCGCTTCCTCTGCTCTCGATATATGGACTATGTACGACTGGAGTTCAAAGAAAGACAATGGAGCTGGCTTTCGCGGCATACATGGTCTCCACTCTCTCGATTACTGCCGGGTATCACAGACTATTTGCGCACAAAGCCTACACTTCTTCGAGCATCCTAAAGGCAATTCTGTTGTGCACAGGCGCAGGCACTGGAGAAGGTAGCTGCAAGTGGTGGGTGCGAGGACATCGCGCTCACCACAGATACTCCGACACCGATCACGACCCGTATGGTGTCCATGAGGGCTTCTTTCACGCACACTTTGGGTGGATGATCTTCACACCCCGATTCAAACCCGGACATGTCGACATGTCTGATATTGCGAAGGACAAGCTTGTCCTGTGGCAGCACAAGCACTACCCATTGTTGTTCTTCATCTTTGGATTCATTGTGCCGCTGTGTATAGCTGGTCTTGGCTGGGGAGACTGGCGTGGCGGCTTCTACTATGCGTGTTGTCTGCGAATGACTCTGGCGCATCATGCTACGTTCTGCGTCAATTCTGTGGCCCACTACCTTGGGGAGGCAAGCTATGATGACTCGAGATCGCCCAGGGACCACATATTGACCGCGATCATCACGAATGGCGAGGGTTACCATAACTTTCATCATGAATTTCCCAACGACTATCGTAACGCCATTCGCTGGTATCAGTATGACCCAACAAAAGTCTTGATCTGGTTGTTCTCGATGTTTGGTCTTGCTTCCAACCTCAACCGCACTGGCGATCAGGTCATTCAAAAGAGCGTGGTACAGATGGAGCAGAAAGTACTTGACCGGAAAAAGTCGCAACTGTCATGGCCAAAAGCAGATCTGCCAGACATGAGCGAGCGGGAGTTTAGATTCTTGGCTAAAACAAGAAAACTAGTCATTTGCAACGGGTACGTGCACGATCTGGACAGCTTTGCGGCCGAGCACCCTGGCGGTGTTGGATTCATCCAGGCGAATCTGTCAAAGGACGTGACGGAGAAGTTCAATGGCGGGGTCTACAAGCACTCCAACTCTGCAAACAACATTCTGCAGATGCTGCGCATTGCGAGATATTGCAGCGAGAGTGTGTGTCTGCCGGCTGTAGAGAAGGAGGTTGAGCTCAAGCTGCAGACGAGTTGTGCTGCCTGAGTGATGTCTCTAGCTACGATCGGTGCTTCTGAGCAAATAATCCAGATTGTAAACTCGAGAATGTCCCTGCAAGTGGGGCTCGGATCTATCTAGAACTCCATGGGGGAGGGGCTAAACAGGTTCACCATCCCTCCCACCTGCCAAGGCGTTTGTTCAAGTCGTGCGAGACAGTGGACAAGGTTGGACCATGGCTTGCTTGGGCGATGTGGGGAGGGTCGGTAGATGATCGTATTGCCATGAATCCATCCATAGGATCCATGGGAGGAGGCTTGTGTTGAGACGGATGGTGTTGTACGTATTGAGCAAGTGGACCGAGGAGGAGAGATCAGGTATCATCACCGTAGTGAGTGCGAGTGGAGCCTTGGGAGTGAAGGATGACGTCAGATCTTATATCGGAGATCCTACCTTCATCTCCGGACCAGCCACCACCTGGACCAATGGGATCCATGGACTGGACTGGAATGAGTTGTCGGCGTTTGCCCTCCTTCCTTACCAGAGTTGGCGTCCATCTGATCAGACGAAGGATCTTGCGTTGGTTGCGTTGGTTGGAGTGGAGCGGATCTGACGCACTGAAACCCATGGGATCCTCTCCCTTCCCTCCTTCCTCCTTCTTCTTCTCCTCCTCCTCCTCCTTCTTGGCTGATGAAGTCTGGAACCTGCCTCTTCCCCCACCGCCCAAAGCTCATTTCCCTACCCCAAGAGCACAACTGCTGCCACGTGCTGCCTGCCATCATCCCTGGACATCACATTCTTCTGCTCTTTGGGTAGCAGGGGGAGTGAAGTAGGGAAGAAGAGAGGTCTGGCCTTGCTTGGTCTGGGCTAATTGCCGATCAACCACGTCTGCTTCCTGCAAGTGTCGATTGGTTGAGCATGTCTTTGAGTCAGTCGGTCAGTCAGTCACTCGGTCAGTCAGTCAATCCTGGAGAATGAAATCAGATCCAGAACCATGGTAGTCATCCATCATCTCCTACCCCGTAACAACATTACCCTTTCCATTGACGCAACTCACCCTACCATGCCACACTGACTAGCCCAGTTGCTGCGCACTCTCGACTCGCTCACTGGGGCTTCTGTCCCGTCTGGGTCGGCATTGCCAGACTTGGATTCCCATCTCTGTTGCCGCGAATCCCTGATTGAGACATTGGGGCGTCACTTGCCTTCCCAATCCGGACTTGGGCTATGGGCCCAAAAAGTTATGACCACGCTAAAAGTCTTGCCTCAATCATGGTGCATCGCGACGCTCGGTGTGTGTGTGTGTGTCTCTCTCTCTCTCTCTGTTCTACCATTCTTAGTCTGGAGACTTTCCTGATTACGACTCGAAGAAAGTCCTATACATTCGTAAACAGATGATCTTGTAGCCGGCGACCCTCACTCTCGTCGACATTTTCATGAGGTCCGGTAAATATGCTTTTATGCCCACGCCGGAGGAGGGCAGAAAGGCAAACATTGTCGGCGCAGCCGTCTCGCTGGCGTGTATGGGCATTTCCTGTATAGTCATCGCCCTCGTCCTCTTCCTCTACCGCTACAAGGCCCTGAGACATCACTTCAACAAGACTTCGACTCAACTACTCTACCTGTGCGTCGCAATCACGATCCCACAAGGCCTGGCGTTCGCGTCAACCACCCTGAACGTGGGCAAGCACGAAAAGTCATTTTGCCGATTCGGTATGGTAGGAGTGGTGTTTGGCTTCAATGCGACGAATTGGCTGCAGTGCTGCATCTGTCTCAACCTGGTGTTTGCCCTGCGGTGTCCCTCCATCTTCCGGTACAGGATACAGATGTGGTACTACATCACGGCCGTGGTCACCTCCGGCATCTTTGCACTCTTGCCCCTGATCTTGGATCAGTACGTCTACAACGCCCGATCCTACTCTTGCTGGACGCGCGACACTGGCAAGCTCTACAATGTCTGGCAACTGGTCGTCCTGGAGGTTCCCATCCTGATGGTCACGGGTTTCATGTTCTTCAGCACCGGCTTTGTCATCTGGAACATGATTAAGCAAAAGAGGAACGGCAAGTCCTCAAAGGAGACCATCAATCAGCTCTTTGAGCCGGCATATGTCGAGGACGCAAACGACCTGGCCGTCACGTCCGACACCAACATGAACAAACGCTTCGAGATTGAGGAAATCTACACCAGCATGTCATTCAATCCCGCGCTGCCCGAGAGTCCAGTCACGCCGCCGTCGAGAAAGAGTCCTCGCTCGGCAAATTGGAGTCCTCGCACGCCTAGCTTCGGCTCTCGCGCAAAGTCGTCCGCCGCACGAAGTCCATCCATCACTAAGATCCTGGGCGTCACGGAAGAACCAGCACCGATGCGAAAACTGCGCGTCGCACGACTCCCTACATCAGCCCACTTTGGCCGCGACCCCGCCGCCAGGGAACAAAGCGAATTGCGCAAAACCATCCTCCGAATCTCGTGTTTTCCCATCATCCACCTCATCATCGCCATTTTCCCCTTGATTGGCTCAATCAGCCTGACGTTTGCGCAAAACTCGAGTAGACGGACACAATTAGGTCTCTACCTCATCACCTTTATCGGCTCGGCCGGGTTACCGCTGGCGTACTCGGCCTGTGCGCTGCTCACCGACACGAGCATCTACGACGCCTGGGCCGAGCGGAGACGGTTACGCGGCAAGGGCGACACGGAGGAGAGTCTCGAGATGGTGTTGGGACGGAATAGGCATCGATTGAGTCAATTGTCATTCACTGATCCCCCGCCCGAATTCAACTACCACCACACTATGATTGGCGGCGGCGGCGGCGGCGGCAGTGGAAAAGAAGAGTACGTCGACGGAGGGGTCGTTGAAAAGACGGTCCAGGTGATGCATGTTCCTGGAGATATATTCCACGACCCAGTCGCCAGTCCAACGACACTGAAATCTGCATCGAAACATTTCGGCACGTTGGAAATGGATACGATTGCGGAAGAAGACAGGCCGACCATGATCATCAGGACGAGTCGGGAGGAAGAGCGGTAACAGGACATGGTGAGGCGGTGTGTTTTATTGTTATTATTATCATTAGTGTGATTTTGGATGCGGGAGCAGCGATGGCAACAGTTGTTAGTGGTGTATCGTACATACCTCCTCCACATAATCTATAAAACAATTGGCGATTAATTGATGGCCGACTACAGAGCCAGACTCTCGACTTGTTCCTCAACAGACAAGACGCGCTTCTCCACCGAGCCTGCCTGCTTCTGCTGCTGCTGTAGACACAATTTATCAATCATCATGTGCGCCATGCCGACATTACACGGCAACGGCGCAGTCGCAAACATGGACGCCCTCGACGTCCAGTGCAGAATCTTGACGAGTTGCTTCGAAGTCAGCACGAACCCGCCCTGCAACTTGAATGACTCGTAGAACGAGGCCATGACGAGTACCCTGGTCCGTTTACCCAGGCCCGCGAGGGTGTCGGCCAGGTACCGCTCCCCATGGCGGTCTTCCAGGACGTCCAGGAACCCGAGACGTCGCGGTCCCGCGTGACCGAACCCATACGTGTCGTCCAACAGGACCTGTACACCATTTACCCGTGTCCTCCATGATCTGGCCGATGTCAGGGATTGCACGAGTGCGTCCAGATGGCATTCATTTTCGTGGGACTCGTCGTAGGTCGCGGCATACACCGTGACATGAACTCTCCGAGCCGTCGTGGCGCCGTCGATGATGGCGGGAACGGAGGAGAGGTCTGGGTAGAATGCAATTTGCACCGCCTTGCTCGTCTTCATTGACTTGATTGCTTCCCTGACCGGCATGCCCGCGGACTCTGGGACCAGGACGAGGTGAAGTGCGCCCTTGTCTGCCAACGGACTGATGCACGTCGCCACCGTCGAGGAGACTGTGTTTCTCGCCTCAGTCATGATTAGACTTCCCGGAACGCCGACTTGATGAGCCATGGACTTGAACATGGAACTCAGTCTGTCTTCGCACTGGACATGCGCCAGCAGACTTCCCCAGAAAAGTCTATTGGAAGTCGCACCGAGACCTTGTGTGCGGAGAATCTTGACGCCGTGGTCAAGGACATCAGATGGGTGCATCTGGACAGATTTGCCGGCATTCATCGATCGCTGAGCTTGGACGAGTTGCAAGAGTTTGGCATCAGTAGCGTTTGATTCCTTCTCAATCGCGCCGTCCAGAATGTTGACTTCTGTAAAGTTGTACTTGAAAGTCTCGGCCAAGACGCTCGCTTGTGGGCTCACGTTGCCAATGTTCACGGCGGCCTGCACCACGATACGAACGAGTTGCTCCACATCCTGCTTCGACAGCAAGGCATTGATGCATAGACGACCAACAGAGCGCCAGGCATCTGTTGCTGGTGGACCGGCCATGGTGACTGCGAGTCCCAATCTGTGACACTCGGCACCGAACCTGGCACAACCGCTAAGCGAGACTGTAATGACGACAATGACGGGAGACATGTAATCAGAGTGGACACAGAGACCAGCTTTGTGCAGGCTCTCGAGTATGTAAATCGTGTGTTGACGAAGGATCGCCATACGTTTGCGGACCAAGAGCGGTTTCCTGATGATTTGCAGCAATCTCATCTTGACGACTGTAGCAAGATCCCCGGACCCGCCGGTACGATGCATTTCTTCAAGACGTTCTTTGATTGCCGCAGACAAGGCATCATCGTGGACGACCAGCATACCACCAATGGTGCCGACCGACTTTGACATGGTCGCACCAATGCAATCGACGTCTTTGCTCGAGATTGCATGTCCGAGATCCTCGTAGTGCTCTACGATACCTTTGCCGTTACAACCCAAAGCTAGGAAGGAATGTGCCTCATCGATGTAAATCTTGAAGCCGTACTTCTTCTTCAGTTCGACAAGGGCGGGAAGAGGAGGAAGCCCTCCTTCCAAGCTGTAGTTGCCCTCCACACCGACAATTATGTCTACGTTTGCGCTCTGTCGAATCTCTACCAGTTTGGCTTCGAGGTCGACCAAATTGTTGTGTTGCCATCGAATTATCTTTGACCCAGTAGAGATATAACTGCCAATCATCATGGAATTATGACTGGACCCATCCATCAAGAAGACCGTAGAGTGTCCTTTTGCAGCCGCGGCTGCATGCATAGCAGGGAAAGCGATCAGATTCATGGTATATCCACTAGTGACGAAATGGCAGTGTTTGAACCCAAGAAATTCAGATGCGCCTCTTGCAGCTTCAGCGGTAATCAATTCACTACCTTCCGTCTCCATGTATGGTATGTGCTTCAGTGTTTCCGCCAGTACATCGGATGCGTTGTGTAGGAGAAGTCCAAATCCACCATAATCGAAGGACGCTGCATTGATCACCTCCGTTGTACCCTTGGCTTGCTGCCAGTCGCCCATCCAGTCTATCTTCAAGGCTTCTCCATGTGCTCGCAAAGGGGTTAGAACGACTCTAGGTCTCTGATTGATTCCAGGTATCACTATGCGGATCAGTCAATGTCGTCCATTTGCGCAGTTTGAACTTACGGAATGTTTGTACGATCCCCTCGCTTGCCAACACGGTATCGAAGCCGCGCAGACCGACTTTGAATCTTGCGACACAGTGGTAGTAGACCATGAAAAACACCTCCTCGAAGAATTGGTACCATGTCGCCTTCGGGTACTCTCGAACTGCGCCATACGTATATGTGATTGCATGCTGCTGCTTCTTCTGTGAATCGCCTGACCTTTTCAAATACCAGACGGATGGCAGCAACAAGAGCACAGAGAATGCCGCGTAAAGTGATATGAGCTGCCCGTCCATGATTGACTGGTCAAATTTGTACCGACTCAAGACAGAAAAGTCGACGGCAGAATATTCTGTAAAACTCTTCTAGGACCAGTTCTATTCCAGCGGGTGCCGCCCCTTTCATATGACATCTCTGCCGAATGCTGACGGACCCAGGTTCCGGACCCACCCTTACCCTTGGCCCTCCACCATTTGCCATCTGATGAGAAGTACACATCGGAATGCCTGAGCCTGAGGGCAGGGTCGGAGTGCGTGTAGATGGTGGAGCAGAAGATGAGGTGAGGTGGTTTTGTGGTGGCTGGTGGATTGTGGTGCAGGGCGTAAGAGCCACGAGATAGTTTGCCTGGGCGGAAGCCTAATTCCCGAGATCCTTGCACCCTCCAGCCCTGGGCTTGGAAGTGCTGAAGTGGCCCCGTCCGGCTCTCCCTTTCCTTTCCAAGGTTCGCATCTGCTTCGGCCGCTCGCCTACTGCTGCTGCCTCTACCGACCCGCCCGTATGTTGTCAATTCCCGCACATGCCCCATGCCTCTGCTTTGCGCGACTGTAAAGACGACCTGATGACTGCTGTGGTCGTCTGGTATCTGAACAGTCAGTCTGCCTCGTAGAGTCCATAAGTCCCTGCAGCATGTCACATTGATATTCAGTGGCCAGGGGAAGGCGTCTGCACCCAGGATCATAGAGTAAGCCACAGGTGGTTGGTAAGTACCCAGAATCTGGCAATGCCCCGCCAGACGGATGTCGCTTGGTCACGGATAGCATCACAGCCTGGAAAACAAGTGTAGACCACATGAAGGTTGTAACACGCTACATCATTTTTGTTGTGTAGACGCAAAAAGAACACAAGGTTCGATCGTTTTGGTCTCAACCTTCCATGGTAGCCATCAAGTGGCCCAGCGACATGGCATGTGGTCCTGAAGCCTTGTCCACAACGTGATCGATCGGAACTCTAGGCCAATGAGTCGGCAATAGTGTGTAGAGAGTACAGGATCCTGAATGACGAATGCTGACTGAGAAGACGTCGATCTACAAGAGGGGCCCTCAGAAGTCCGGAGATTTCAGACCGAGACACAATTAGGGTTGTCTACTTGTCTCAGGAAAGTGGCGTGAGTCCGTTCTGTGGACCTAACTCTGGAACCCGATGCCCACTGCTTCCTTTGGTTCTGCACGAGCTTCTGCACGAGGGATCTGTGCAGAGTTTGTACGCTCTGATGACTAGCAAGATCTTATGATTGATAGCAACAGTCGAGGACATGGTCGTCATCTGTGGAGAGAAACTTGAATGTGTCTGTGTCCTACGCGACAAGATACGCGTTGCCAGAGTTCCTTGCCTCTTCTTCTGATGTCCAAATCAGCTTAGACCCACTCCACAGACAAATATGAAAGCCTCAATTTGCACGATTCGAGTTACTGATTGCCAAGGTCCACAACCCGCTGTAAAGCTCTTGCATAGTGCGGATGTCGCTATGCAGAGTGGGATCTGGCGGCATTCCTTGCGCACGAAGTGCGAATACACAGTTTCCGAGAAAGCTCCCTAGAACACACCAAATGTCCCACACCCGCACAAATCGACGTGCCAGTGAGGCGCCTAGTGCAAGATCATTGAAGATAGGCGCGGAAGTAATTTCAAACAGATTTTACATAGTCATTGCGGTGCCTGTGAGCCACCGAACCCGAACATGTGACACATGCTGTTGAACGTGCATGCGCTATGTTTTAGCACAAAGACATCCTTTGAGCTGACGACATGGTCGTAACTTGAAGACTGCATTGTGTTGAGACAACTTTTACCATCGTGGTCGGTTATGAGCTATAGCGTCAGGATGTTTCGGAGCGACTCGAGAGGCTCGGTTTGCAGCATCGTGGCTAATTTGAGACAATGCCTTGCAATTAAGCTTATAAGTGAGACGTGCTTATTTTGAACGATACTCACGCCGGGCTTTGCTTTCGTTATGATGTCGAAAGACTGTTACGACACAGACTGAGACTACATATCATTATTACTGATCTAGCTTAAAATAGACTCAGAGGAGAGATGATGATGTGTTGGAACCAGAATGATGAGTCTCCCAAGACTTTGCTTCCCATCTTCACTTTTGTGCATCTCTTCTGATGGGTGACTCCATCGTATTCAGTACGAGAAGTGAGGAGCCGGGAGATTCTTTGCCGATGTTCAACCGGGCGATTCGCATGCGCCATAGGCTCACTTTCCATGTTAACGAAGACATTACAATTAATGAAATAGTGTGCGACTTTGTCAGGACGGACGAGGACGATCCATGTCCAATCTCTATGTCACAGAGCCGCCTACTAATGGCAAGGTCTTAGTGACTACCAATCGTGGTGAAATAGAGGTTGAGTTATGGTCCAAGGAAGCGCCGAAAGCAGCTCGCAATTTCATACAATTATGCCTCGAAGGTTACTACATTAACACGATCTTCCACCGCATAGTCCCAGATTTCATCATCCAGGGAGGCGATCCCACCGGTACTGGGACTGGTGGACAAAGCATATATGATGAGACCTTTCCAGATGAATTCCACTCTCGACTCAAGTACAATCGGAGAGGGCTGCTGGGCATGGCCAACAACGGCAAGAACGACAACGGATCCCAATTCTTCATCACTTTGGCTAGTACGCCTGAGCTGCAGGGCAAGAACACCTTGTTTGGAAGAGTTATGGGAGACACAATCTATAATGTCACGAAAATGGGACTATCCGAATTGCAGCCAGATACGGAACGGCCCTTGTACCCCCCGAAAGTGCTGAAAACAGAGGTCCTGATCAATCCTTTCTCGGATATCGTCGCACGGACCACGAGAGCTGAGCTACTCAGACGTCAAGAGGCACAACAGAAAGCCAATCGTCCCGCCAACAAGTTGGGCACGAAGAACAAAAAGTTGCTGAGTTTCATGGACAATGAAGAGGAGGAAAGTGCGCCAATAGTCTTCAAGTCAAAAGGTAAATCATCGCACGACCTCTTACAGGATGAAAGACTGGTCAACAACGGCTCAGCAGTCGTGCAAAGCAGACCCAACGCACGGAAGAGGAAAATCACACCACCAGACGAGTCAGACACAATCATCGCGCCGTCTCAAACAAAAGATACACCCACAGTGAGACAACCTTCTCGTTCTCCGTCTCCAATAGAGTCTGTCGAACCAGTCGAGAAGCAGACAAATTCAATTCAAGCACAAATAGCGGCACTCACCAACTCCTTGAAACGCAAAAAGGAAGTACCGAAGCAAGAAGCGAAAGCAGCGCCGAAACTGAGTTATCTCCAAGAACAAAGACTAAAGTACTCCCAAAAAGCACTCGTCGGAGGTCGTAAGAAGCGTGTCGCCGGACTCGATGAACACGACACTCTTTCCGCACTCTCCAAATTTCAGTCCAAATTATCTGGTCCCACCGCATCGTCGACCGCCGCCTCGGGAAGTACGCCGGAAGACGGTCAAAAGTGCTTATTACACGCCATTCCAAACTGTCAATCCTGTCGTGCCCGTCACACTGAAGACGACAGGCGTGACGATGACGAAGAAGGTGGTGATGAAGGATGGTATACGCATCAATTAGTGTGTGACGAGGATAAATTGGGCAAAGACGAGTCCTTTCGCATACGCGCCGAACAAGAACTCGAAATCATTGATCCTCGTGAAAAGGCGGGGCAGCTGGCCTTGCGCGCACGACAGGAGAAGCGGGCTGCGGATGAAAAGAGTGGACGGAATCAATATCTTCGTGGTAAAGACTCGCGGCGAGACAGGCGCTGATGTCTTTGTGATGTATTGCCTGCAACAGTCGTGGTGGTACAATAGCTTCATGTTTACGCCTACGCTGCTTTCAATTGTACATATCTACACAATTTATCTCCAATGGTGTCCGCGCCCGTGATTATTATTGCTGTTGTTTCCATTATTACTATTGTTATTTTGTGGATGAGGATGGTGAGAGTGATGACTGTTCAGTGGCAATGATTGATAACGAGAGTCTTGTTGATGGCCGAAAGTGGGTGGAGGAAATTGAGATTGCGATTGCTGTTGTTGGTTGTAATAAGGATTGAAACGATTGTCTGACAGACCACTCCTGGCACCACCAATTGGTGGCAATTGGACTCTTTCGCCACTGTTGAGCATGGAATCGATAGAGCCTCTTGCTGGCGGTATGCTGCTACGTTCCGGAGGTCGAGAATCTTCGTAGCGTGATTCGTACGGCACACGATTTTGTGAAACATTCCTGTAGTTGTAGCTATAAGCGGACTGGTTGTAGTTTGTTATCGGTGCTGACGATGCTTGATGCGACTGACTGTAGAAGTTCATTGCGGATTGTGTGGCTGGTCTGGAGAATGAATTGCCGTAAGTTGAATTGTTGGGAGATGCGTAATTGGAATACTGGTTAGCACCAAAAACAGGTGCACCAAGGACTGGTCTCGAATTGAATTCTTGAGAAGAGTGAGGAACAGCAGGCAATGCAGCATTCTGATTCATGTATTCGCCGCTCAGCAATGGCCGCGAGGCTGGGCCCGCTGAACGGGGGAGGTATTGCCGGTAACCGCGCTCGATAAGATGCTCGTCAAAGTGTCTTTGAATCTGCTCCACGGTCTTGTTCGGCATGTTTGCTGCAATAGCATGATGATCAGTCCCATAGCGTTTGAGATTCTCCACGAAAAGTGCCTCATCTTGCGCGTTCCACGATGGCCGCCGATGATCCATGATTGAGCCACGATTGAAATTAGATTGTGGAGGTAGCAACGAGGACTGCACAGGCGTTTGCTGAAGGATCATTTGAGGTCTTCTTTGTGCTTCCGGCACAGGAAGACTCACTGGTGGTATGAAATTTCCTTGACGCGGTAGGACCTGACTGGATACAATTCGAGACGATGGTAATATACTTGGTGATGGTGTACGAGTGGCATCTGCTTGGGTCTGTTGGACAGTACTTTCGACAGGTGCTTTCTTTGTAGACTTCCGCTGCGTTTTGTTTTTGCGCACGCCATCTTCGATGTCGTTGATTGCACGTCGCTTTCGAAGGCTCTTCACTTCCACTTCTTCCTCCAGTTCCTCATCTTCGTTTTCCATGGCAGACACCGTGGCCAAGATCTGGCGCCTTGTTGTGCGACCCACAACGACCTTTTTCGCTCTTCCACGTCCCCTAGTGCTAGGTTTGGATTTAGGCTTGCCTGAAGCTCGATAATCCAGTAGTTTCTTCGACTTGTAGTAATGCAGTACACATTCCTGGGCAGTACGATTCGGAAGACCTGCTGCGATGACGCCAAATTGTTTCGGAGTCGATTTGTAGCGAGCAGAGAAGATCGCTTGCTCCTCGTCCGTCCATTGCTCTCTAGGGTCTTCTGTCGTTATGTTGTAGAATTCGAGTGGTGCTTCTACCAGTCCATTGAGGTCCACGAAAGAGTACAATTCTCTTTCGATTGGATCATGTATGAGACGTGGTATGACGGCTTCGTTAAGCACATTGTTCGGTGTTTCAATCCCTACCATGGCCTCCTTCAATTCGAAGCCGATGGGTTTGTTCCGAGTTCCACGGCTAGGAGCTAGGGCAGAACTCAGCGCAGCAGCCTCTTCCTCTTCCTGTTGTAGCTCTAGCAGTCGCTGCCGATCGCATCGAGCCGTGTGTTTCAGCCAGCGCTTGTGCCGTTGAAGATACTCTGCCCTATTGGCTTCGTCCTCCTGCAACAGTGCAACCTTCTTTTCACGAAGCAACCTGATAATGTGTGAACGATTCCCCTTGAACATGTCGAGATTTGCTTCATAGAACTTATAATCCTGTGGTTCGCGAAACAGTGGTCGCCTGATGAGATTGATGTTCTTCGAAACCTTAGCTTGATTTTCCACTTGTATTGTTTTTAGTAGGTTGGAGTCGAACGATTTACAGAACTTTCTGCTTGGCATCGGACTGAGTGCAGGATCAGCTCGGGTCGCGCCTTTGCCCAAGAGAACTGATGTCGTTCTGGCGCGCCTTGAGCGCAGGTCTGCTTCCTGCCTATCCAAGTGGTCAAGCTGCCGCTTGATTTCCTTGATCGCTTCTCTTCGCGTTGACTCATCTGCAATGAGCTCGACATGATCCTGAATAAGACTGGGCTGTGAAACAATGCCTTCATCGCCAGCTCGGTCGTTCGGAATCGATATCTTGGGAGTATCTGTTACTACAAGTGTGGGAGCTTTGGGCGGAATCACTGGATCCCGCGTCTCTGAGGGCACGGAAGAACCTTGCTCGAGGTCAATCGCTTGTGCAGAAGACGGTAGCTCGTTTGTAGGATGGCCAAGTGCTTGTGGAGCTTCCGTCAACATCTCCTCGGCACGTGTCCTTTCGACAGCATCTTGATCATACGTGACCTCGCTATTGAGCTCGGTCGTTGTGATTGTGGGAGAGTGAGTCCAGGAGCTAGACGGTATTGACTGAGTGAGTATTCGTGCATCAGATCTAATGTTTGGAACAGAAGATGACTGCTGTACAGATGAATTCGAGGATCGCCGTGTCTGACTCGTGTCTCGTACGGGAATGTCTTCAATTACTTCTCCAGATTCTGCATCAGATATGGCGCCCGACTCGCTATCAGGATAATGCTGATCTGGCAATGGATCCTTCCCGAGCATTTGTACTTCATCTACATCTTCTAAGTCACCCTTTAATGCATGCTCGTTTGAAACACGATCTTGAGTGTCGTGATCGGACTCTGGGCTATCCAATGCTGTGCCACCTTCTGTGAGAGCCTTGCGCTGAGCTTGAATTAGCACTGGATCTGACTCTTTGGTTTCCCGGGCAGAACTCGATGAGCTTCGCAGATCGTCCAGGTCAGACACAATCGACAGCACTTCCTCATTGGCATCTAGAACCTTGTGAGCATTGTCGACCTCAGGACTGCGCGTGTCGGCCGTATCTTCTGCTTTTGTAGCTATGTCAAAAGTGTTGGTCTCACGAGCATTGATCACAGAGTCTAGAGTCTGCGGATCGACTGCAGATCCGGTGTCAGACATGTGCAGCTCATGACTGTCAGTATATTGGGTCTCTGGATTCGTCAGATGTACAGTGGAAGCCTCTGAGGCTATGCTTGGCGAACGAGACCTTGCCGCTTTTTCCCTTGCGGGCGACTTTGATGCATCCCGTTCTTGCTTGACCTGAACTTGTGTCTCTACAGTCAGGGCATTGCCTGAGTCTGACAACGCCTGAGTCGACTCGGACACTGTTCGCGCTTGATCAGTAGTCGATTCGACTGCTTGCTGTGTCTGCAGAGTCGAAGCATCCTTTGATCCAACTGGAGAGCGATGTGATGTCAATGCAGTCGATGGTCGGGACTCGTCTACGGAGCTAGCGTCATCCAGAAGATCGAAGGGATTGACATAGTCCTCTGATGGTGCCGTCGCAATAGGCTCTTCAATCCCTGTAGTCTCAGAGGATTGTACCTCGGGTGTCACCTCATTGTGTAGTGAAATTCCTTGATCATTGCGCAGCTTGATTTCTATTTGATCATGCGAAGAGAGATCAACGCTTCTGGACGCTGCCGGCGCTGTCACATGTCGGCTCGGCACAGGCCTGTCTACTATGGTGCTTGTAGTTATAGGTGTGTAGGAATTGTTTCGATTCAAAGCTTCGAAATCGTGTGATTTTTCTGGTGCTGGTTGTTCACGAGCCAAGTGGGCTTCCAACGCTGATTTCTTGACCGGATCTGGTGCCGATACTCTCCTTTCGTCGTTTGAAGCTCGTCCATCGACCTTGGGTGAATGCCCGTACGAGACACTCCTGGCGTTGAGACCACCGTCTGGGCCTCTATTGATCACGAGACTTTTGTAGTCCCTAGCCTCGCGTTCTCTATGCTGACGGTCTCTGTCATCGAGGGGCCCTGGATCCCTTGTTGGTATACGTTGATCAGTATAGTATTCCCTGCGAGGTATCCTGTTTGGTTCTGGTCGACGAATGAGATCAGACGAGCGATTGCGTGGAGGTGGAGGTGGTCGTGAGTCTGGTGGTCGATAATTGTCTCCATACTTTGGACGGGATCGGTCCCGACGCGGCTGCGGCGCACGTTTCTGCGCATAATACGGAGGCGAAATTGATCTCCTCCGCGGTGGAAGTGATCCAGAAGAAGCATTTGATGCTCGACGCGAATTGACTGGAGAGACTCTTCTTGGTTGTTGACTGTCATAAGAATAGTCATAGGGCT
Source organism: Taphrina wiesneri (assembly GCA_005281515.1). Classification (NCBI taxonomy): domain Eukaryota; kingdom Fungi; phylum Ascomycota; class Taphrinomycetes; order Taphrinales; family Taphrinaceae; genus Taphrina; species Taphrina wiesneri. Next base: position 139,888 of record RHGK01000009.1, on the reverse strand, counting down.
GATTGTCCTGCGAAAATCTAGAATCACGTCTTTCCCGGACGTCTCTAGGTCTCCATCCAGGTCCAGGATAGTCACGACCGTCTCGTGAGTCCCTGTAGTCCATGGGAGGTGTTTGCTGTTTATCCCTCAAATGACGAGCTCTATCCGGAAATAGATCTCTGGGAGGATGTCCACCAGGATCTCTTCTGGGGTGAAGTCAGCACATCATCAAGGTGCCTGTAAGCAAAACAATATGCACTAACCTATATTGACTCGAGGGTTGCGACCTGTCATCCGATCTATGATACTCCTCATCTGCCCTGTAAGCAGGACGAGCTCGCGCACTGGACATCAGCGTTTGGCTGAGCTGATGGCGATTGCTGTTGCGACAGCAGCAACTATGGTAAAGAGTAGAGGTCGATGCATATGAATTCTGAGTTGCTTTCAAGTGTCAGTCGCAAGAGGAACATTAGCCGTCCAATCAAGTGCAGCTGTTTTGATTGGAACAGACGAGTGCCTTGGAGTGCCCACATGGCTACACCCGAGGGCTTTCCGCCACCAAACACCGAAGACATTGGCGTAGGCACATATATGCATATATACAATGTAGATATGCCTATCAAATGAACAATTACAGATGCTCAAGGCAACTGACACTGCGAATGAACTTTACATATACGGAATAGATGAGATGAATGGCTTACATTGTCGAGAAATCTCGTCTCGCTCCACTGATCACTGATCAAGTCATGGTTCAACTTGAGTGCGATTAAGCTTGATAGCAGCGCTAATTTTGCTTCCACGGTATTGTGTATGCTAAGTGCGTCGACGAGGAGTCAAATAATAGATAGAGACAAAGAAAACGTATTGGTTGGAGCAAGCATGTCCATGCTGCGGACAGAAACATGCAGATCACAATCTACTCCAACATAAGTGGCGGTCTATAGCGTACTAGAGCAGGCTCCGAAAAGGAGGTCGAGGAGTCTGTGACATGGGAAAAAGTATCGATAGTTTTGCCGCTGGTCAGATGCCTTCACATTAGCCATCTTTATTGGCCGGGCTAGCTCGCTATAATGAGAAGTACTCCCGAAACTAGAAGATCGCTGCACTTCCCGATAGATCAATTGTGGAGCGATTTGTGATCATGTTTGATCACTGATCAATTTTCTCACGTGACCGACTCGTAGTCTAGATTGCTTCAGCTTTATAGCTCTGGCTAGCGAGCTCTAGCTCGATCCTGCTTGTACGAAAAGGATAAATCGTAGCCTACTCTCGAAGAGGTAAGAAGGAACATTACATGTTCGTTGTAATCTGGATGGACATCGATGAGAGGCGCAAAAGGGATGCAACGTTATTGCGTGGCTTGCTGCTTGGATGATCCCGTGATGCACTCTTTTGCTGCGTCCCGGATCGAGTCAAAAGTATTCGGGCAGCAGCTAGCGACTTCTGAATTATTGCCAGACTATGCATATGGCGATTGGTGCAACTGACATTGCAGCAAGCTTGCAGGTGGTCTGCAAAAGTCGACCCCTTAAGCTTGCGATGACCACAAGCGGCAGATCGATCTCGGACAGAAGAGCCGTGGTGGAGCTCCAACTCCAAGATAGCTTTTGACGATTACAACCTTGGAATGAACTCGGTAGTTGTAGCAATTGCAATGGCCTGAGCTTAAACCCCATGCATAAACCATGCTTGCACGCCGATTACATTGTGCCCCTAAATGTGTGTGCAGCGTACTCAATGGTCGATGACAACGCGATCCTGGAGCGATCCGGTCTGATCGAGCAGATATACTGATTTCGATATCCCTCGCGGATCTTGGCACTTGTGCTTCGAATGCATAATTTTATGCAGATGTCACTCAAGAAGTGAGGCTGGAGAAGACTCGCACGAGCACAACATTTGATTTCAGTTCACCATGCCCCGGTTTTGTAGTATGCTCTGCTGGAGGCACACTCAAGGCACACAGGAGAGGTGTCTGATCGGAGAATCTATATGGCAGATGAACAAGTTACCAATCAGAGACATCGCACGATCAATTGAACCATACTTCATGGCTGTTGCGTGAACCAGTGGATGCATTTCCCCAATCGTAGTTGATCCATGATCTTGTTGAGGAAGGAAACCGGGTGCTACCGTATTAGGGGAGGTGCACAAGAGCCTCGGCTGTTGCATGTAGGACGTCAAGCTATCACATGACAAAGTGGCATCATGCGGACCCACACCAGCTGAGCATGCACCGGAGAAATGGCTCGAGCTCGGCATTTGAAGTGTCTCTGAGTGCTCAGCTCGATTCCAGAAGCAGAGAACACAGAGTCTTTAGTATCTAGATCATTGTAATTCATTATTTAGTTTGGTACTTGCATGGGATGGATCTTCGCCTGGGCTTAAGTCGAAAACTCGCGTGGAGGCTGTCCATCTCGGTCCAGGCCCCCGCTATAGGCTGCTCTCCTCTCTCGACTTCCCTGCAGACTCTTCCCCCGGACAGACCGTCAGCCATCCCACTTTTACACCGCGCTGCTGCCTTTCTCCATAACTCCGGTTTATTCTCGCAGCCCATTTCCACACTCACAAATTTGTAGGGTAGACTCTCTCATACACAACCTTGAATTCTCCCTCGCCCGCTTACAAACTTTATTCGTCGTCTGACTCTCTGTGAGCCAACAAGGCCGCCTTTCACATCACAACAAGACTCCGCAAGCGCATTTTATTCACGCTGTCGTTCGTTCGTTCTACACCCGGCTACCCCAGATTCGACGACGAATCTACAAGCGTGCCCACATGACTGAAAAGTCTCTGATTAAGCGGCCTTTTCAGTGTACTTGGCCAGGCTGTTCGAACTCTTACGCTCGCAGTGAGCATCTGAACAGACACAAGCTGAATCGTAAGGCTGCATTGCTGTTGTAGAAGCGTCCCTGACCATCCTTAGATGAGCCAGTCAAGATTTATGAATGCGAATATTGTCCGAAGACTTTTGTTAGATCCGATCTCCTATTTCGACACAAGGACCGACATGCACGGAAGGCACTGAAACGAAGCAGTCCGACAAGCAATAGTCTGAAGTTTATCAGACCGGCACGTTCAGACAGTACTTCTTCGAGAGAGGAGAGTGCCATGCCTTACTCCATCGGTAGAGGTTACGACAGTCCGGCGTCGTATTCGAGCTCACTCGACAATGGTCTCAGCCGCAGTCTGTCACATCCCAGATCATTGCTCCAGTCTCCCTTCTCCTCCAAGGACACTCAGGATCCACATCTATCCTCAACCTTCGAGGATTACGCTACGAGGCATCGAAGCAACACTATGCCGATACCTCTAGCCAGGCCGACTCTTGAACAGAACAAGCATTCCCCCCGTCTTGGTATGTTGGCTCATGCCGCGAGAGACCGACACTCAGGCTCACCAGTACTGCCACCGATTCGAGATCTTGCTCAGCCCAAGAGTCGCGCGTACAGTGTCGAGTCACTCCTCAATGAGCCTATAGCCATTCGAGGTTCGCCGTTTTCGGATCATGTCATCTTGGAATAGGGCGACGATACGAGTAATGGGGCGATAGCCTCTTGTAATTTTCGGTAGCTCGTTCCTAGGGTGTACTTTCAAGTAACAAGTGTAGCGTTGGCGTGGTCTGGTAGGATTACCTTAGATGATGCTTAATTTTTTCAATCAATTTGTACAATACGAGATTGAATTTGTGGTTTCCACAGACATTTGAGAATTTGCAACAGAGAGAGCTATGATTGGCGTCCATTTGACGTTGCATCTGCACTAAACCTTTCGTTGACTTCTCCGAAATCATGATACAGCCATCCAACATAACTGCAAGAGAATGTGACACCCTTTGACGTGTCCGTGACTTACCAGCAGCTCTACTGACGAGTGTTATGCCGAGAGCTACAACCTTGGAAGCCCCTGTAGCAGAGTGGTACCAGTAGAGAGCACCGAGAGTCTGGGTGGGATCAGAAAGCGGGCTCACCAACGTGGCGCAGGCTGGAACCAATCGAAGTCGCAGATTGAGGCTCTCCACACAGACGAGCCCTGGAGATCAAGGAGACGTGCAGGCAGTCTCTTCAGCTGCCTCACGCCCACAGAAACGACTGCTGGCTCGCTGGCTCGCTCTTGAGTGTGTCCCTGAGAAGGTTTGTCTTTGCAGAGATCGACCAAGGACGACTTGAGCTCACGAAGCAGTAAAACAATCAGACCACTTGCATCACGAAATGGTCTACACAATCATAGTCCACTTGGTTGCCAAGCCAGAATACATCGACACACTGAAAGCGAAACTCATCGAAGCGTCTAGAGTGTACTCGAGCGACAAAGAGACTCTCGACTGGTTTGTCTCTCAGTCGACAACGAATCCAGCAGAGTTTTCCATCGTTGAACGATACCTACAAGAAGAATCGCAGCAATACCACCTCAACAATCCTTATTGGAAGACCTTTGACCCATATGTCAAACCTCTCTTGGCAAAGGAAATGGACCTTCGTCGAGTCGAGGAACTCGATACCTCGAAGGAAGGTAAGTGCAAGTTATAGTTTGCCTAATCACACGACTAAACATGATATAGTGACTGTGCCAGAGAAGACTTGGACTGAGACAGACTACAACTTTGGTGATCAATAGTGCGAGACTGTAGTGCAGGGGCTACGAGTATAGTAGATCGTAAGCTGTAAAGTTCGACTGAGAGTCGCTATCGAGCCACAGTTGCTGTACAGACCCGTGGACTGTGTCTCTGGCAACTAAAAAGAGCTCGACAGGAGGATGAGCCAAGCCATTTGCGCATCTCGTGTTTGGCGTCTTCATAATTCGTATTTACACTTTTTCTCCACACCATTTCATGCACAAGCATGCCTACCACCAGCTAGCATTCACTTATATCTACCTTCCAAAATTGCCTAGACAAGTGCATGAACACATCAAACACTTCATCATTCTTTCAATCTGCAGATGCACAAGCAAAGTTTGCTCGTCAAGCTGCCAAGGCTGGCAATAAATTAGGAGCACCGTCACAATTTCAGACAAAAATCCTCCACATCTCGAATGACCTGGCAGATAGCAATCACGTCTTCATTGCCGAGTCGGGTAGTGTAGCAAGGCGTGTCAATGTCGAAACTGGTATCTCTGTCGCCATCTACAAAGGACATACTGCCCCCGTCACAAAGGTCCTTGATCTTGGAGACGATCGCATAGCGACAAGTTCTTGGGACAAAACAATAAGGATATTTCACAAGAGGGTGAGTTGTTCTACACCAAGCACTCAGAGAAGATCTAACTAATTACATTTTAGACGCGAGAGACGCTCCAGGTCCTTGATGCACACACCGATTTCGTGAAGTGTCTCTTGCATGTGCCGGCTCTGAATCTCCTCCTTAGTGGTTCTTCCGATTCCCACATTCGTGCCTGGTCACTGTCTACCTACAAATGCGCCTATACTCTCAAAGGACATGCTCGAGGAGTCGAATCGTTAGCCTTGGCACCTAACAATGTTCTGTACAGTGGAGGCAGCGAAAGCTCGATTCGACGCTGGACCATCAGCGCTGAAAGAGGTCAGGCCGAGGGAGATCCCTCGTGGCTGCATGATACTTCTGTCTATTCCTTGCTCTACAATGACGACACTGAAAGTCTGTGGACGGCGAGCGCGGATCGCACATCTCGACAATTGACGCTAGATGCAGAGTCAAAATTGATGGAAGAAACGCATTTCGATCATCCGGATTATGTGCGAGACATCATAGTCCATCAAGGACGACTCATCACAGCCTGTCGTGACGAAGATATACGCGTCTTTGACATTGGCACCGGGAAGCTGCTGTACACGTTGCAAGGTCACTTTAGTGAAGTTTCCGGCTTAGCAATCACTGGTAACACGTTGATTTCAGTCAGCCTGGATGCGACATTACGGCGATGGAATTTGACTAGTGAAGGGTTGAAGACGCATGTGAAGGAACAAGAGGCATGGACTCCAGTCCAGGAAGAAGAGAAAGAGAATGGAGGGGCTGGTCTGACCGCTGAAGAAGCAGCAGAGCTGGAGGAATTGATGTCTGAAGATTAGACCAGATTTCGCACCATTCATAACTCAATCATCAATCATTCTCCACAATCACCTTTATCAACGGTAGATGTTGCCGCATTGGATAAACACTACGACACTCATCATGAACACCATCTATTCATCAACATCCCTGATAAAATAGGTATATAATATCGTCAAGATTCAGTAATGCGCTCGCTATTTCTTCTGCCATCACTGTTCTACACCGCCTGGGCAATAACGATATCAGGAACAATTCCCGCACAAGACGTCCTAGCCACACTCCACCCATCCACACGACTCACACTGCAAGACTCCAAAACCAGTTTTACCTCTCTCGTAACCGTATCTGGCGCCTTCCAGTTCCGTAACGTACCTGATGATCGCAACGCATCCTACGCACTCACCATTTCATCACTATCGCACTCGTTTCACGCTTACCGCATAGACGTCACCCTCTCCAACAACAACAACGACAACGACGACGACGACGGCAGCGGCGTCCCCTCGATTTCCGCATATAAACGTCCAGTGGGGAGTAAATTCTCCCTCTCGGGGCCTAGAGTACCGTACCCACTCACTCTGACACCCACGGGTCGAAAAGAATACTACACCCCCCGACCAGCCATACACTTCCTCACACTCCTCAAGAGTCCAATGGTCTGGCTCGGCCTCGTCATGGTGTTCTCTCTCTTCGTCTTGCCCCGGGTCACGGCGTACATTGATCCCGAAGGCGTCAAGGAGATGCATGAGATTCGTGCCAGAAAGGCGGAGGAGGCAAAGACTCAACCGAGGGTGGAAAATCCCGTTGAGCAGTTGCAGAACTTCGATGTCAGTGGGTGGTTGGCTGGCAAGAGGTAGATTCCTTCGCTTCCCGGTGGTCCTCGTCGTCCTTGTCAAGCGAGATGGGAAGTTTACTCAAGGTGAGCGTTGGAAAGAAGGAGATGTAGTGCTCTGGAATCAAGCAGAGACACGATATCATCAGTCCGCACCAGGGCACTTCCTATACCTCATTTAGTCTGTCGGCACAAGAATTATCCATCTTTCAGTTTAGTGAGAAGGACAATCAGTCAGAGTGAAGTCAATACACCGTACTCCTTCTTCTCGCAATCGCGGGTTAAGAAGAAAGACAAACTGCAACAATGTACGCGAACGATGAAGAGACAATAATTGACGGTAGAATTGAATTCACTAAATTATATACATACATAAATATCCTAGACTATAATGAATGTGAAGCATTTGGAAAATGGTACATCACAACCCTCATATATTTCATCTATTTATTACACCTTTTGATTTTTTTTCTTGAATTCGCCTAATATGCCTCTAGTCGACAGTACCTTGCTTAGTGGGAGAGAATGATACCACCAATGACTGGCAATCTGGAAGAACCGACCAATGCTTTGTCCATCTCAATGGCCGCAGATCGACCTTCGTTAATTGCCCAAACGACAAGAGATTGTCCTCTTCGACAATCACCACAAGCGTAGACTTTGTCGACCGAGGTCTTGTATGAGCCTGCTGGGGTAGCGAAGTTCGATCGAGGATCCTTTTTGAGTGGCAAGTCACTGATGAGCTTCTCCTCTGGTCCCAAGAAGCCCATTGCAAGGATGACGAGGTCGGCAGGGAAGAATTTTTCTGATCCTGCAACCTTGGCCATTGACCATTGACCTTTTTCGTTCTTGGTCCATTCGACTCGAGTAGTCTGCACACCCTTGACCTTGTTGTTTTCCTCGTCCACAACGAACGAGTTGGACATGATACAGTACTCACGAGGATCTTTTCCGTAGTGAGCTTGCACTTCCGAGTGACCATAGTCGACCTTAAAGACTCGAGGGAATTGAGGCCATGGGTTGTCCTTTGCCCGGCTTGCTGGTGGCTGGGGCAGGAGCTCAAAGTTCAAAACAGACTTGGCACCGTGACGAACGGAAGTACCGAGACAATCGTTACCAGTATCTCCTCCACCAATGACGATGACATCCTTGCCCTTCGCACTGATGTATGTCTCATCGGCAAGACCAGAGTCAAGCAATGACTTGGTGTTCTTGTGCAAGAACTGCATGGCGAAGATAATGCCGTCAACATTTCGACCTGGGATAGCCATGTCTCGTGGGACAGTAGCTCCAGTCGACAAAAGCACACTGTCGAATTGCTCTTGCAGTTCATTCACTGTGATGTCCTCTCCAATGGTGGTGCCTGTGACAAATTTGATGCCCTCAGCTGCCATAAGATCAACACGCCTCTGAACGACTTTCTTGTCGAGCTTCATGTTTGGAATTCCATACATGAGCAGCCCACCGATACGATCGGCTCGCTCATAGACTGTAACCAAGTGTCCAGCCTTGTTGAGCTGGTCAGCGGCGGAGAGACCAGCAGGACCTGATCCCACGACGGCCACTGTCTTGCCAGTTCTAGTCTTGGGTGGCTTTGGTTTCATCCATCCCATCTCGAACCCTTTGTCAATGATTGCGCACTCGATAGATTTGATGCCAACGGGAGCTTCGTTGATTCCAAGCACACATGCACCCTCACAAGGAGCTGGACAGACCCGACCGGTGAACTCCGGGAAGTTGTTTGTCATGAGTAGTCGGTCCAGGGCATCCTGCCACTGCTCGTTGAAAACTAATTCATTCCACTTAGGAATGATGTTCGAGATTGGACAACCACTGTCGGACTGACAGAAGGGCACTCCGCAGTCCATACATCTTGCAGTCTGGAGCTTCAGCTCATCCTCTGTAAGTCGTGTCGAGAGTTCGTCCCAATCATTTGTCCTCTTCAAGGCATTGCGGTACTTCTCAGCTTTTCTCGTGTATTTCATGAAACCTCGAATCTTGTCGACCGGCTGTTTTCGACGTTCGTTGTTCTCGTCAACTACAGCATCCTCGAGATCGAGCACGGCGGGTTCCTTGTGTCCGTTCGCCTTTGGTTTTTCCTGCTTTTTGACAATGTCGACCTGGTAAGCTGTCTTCTTGGCCTCGGCAGCCTTCTTGGCATCTTCCTCAAGGACTCGCTTGTAGTCGACTGGCAAAACCTTGACAAATCGATCGAGAGTCCTGTGGAACTGAGATAGAATTCTGTCTGCGACCTCAGAGCCAGTGTACGATCGATGATCCTCGAGCATGCCCCGCAAGAACGCAATCTCAACTGGATCGGTGACTTTGGAAAGCTCAACCAATTCTGGGTTGACCTTGGAAGCAAAGTCTTGGCCCATGTCGAGCACGTAAGCAATACCACCAGACATACCTGCGGCAAAGTTACGACCAGTCTGACCGAGGATGACGATTCGTCCTCCAGTCATGTACTCGCAACCGTGGTCGCCCACACCTTCGACAACTGCGTGTGCTCCAGAGTTTCTGACGGCGAAACGTTCGGCTGCCATACCTCGGAAGTATGCCTTACCAGATGTTGCACCATAAAGACAGACATTTCCAACGATAACGTTCTCCTCTGAATTGAAGATGGAGTTCTTTGGTGGATAGACCATGATACGACCTCCAGAAAGACCTTTTCCAACGTAATCATTGGCATCACCCTCTAGCTCAAGCGTCACACCTGGAGCTAAGAAACAACCGAAGGATTGTCCAGCAGATCCGTAGAGGTTGACGTGAATAGAATCATCCGGCAATCCGTTCTCCCCAAACTTCTTGGAAATTCGGTTGGAAAGGGTTGCTCCGAGAGCACGATCAGTGTTCACGATTTGACAGTCGATCTGAGATGGCAGCCCTCTCTCAAGAGTCCACTCTGCTTCGTCGATAAGTTTGTTGTCCAATCTGGTGTACAACCTGTGGTCTTGCTTTCGCACATTATATGTGGCAGCACCAGGTCGAAGTGTAAACGCTGGAGTGAGAATTGAGGAAAGATCCAGGTTCTTCGTCTTTGGTGATCGCAAGGCCTCGTTCACCCGAAGCTTGTCCGTTCTTCCAACCATCTCATCGATGGTTCTGAAGCCTAACTTGGCCATAATGCCTCTCAGTTCTTCGACCATGTAATACAAAAAGTTGATAACATGCTCAGGCTGTCCCATAAACTTCTTTCGAAGCTCCGGGTCTTGTGTGGCAACACCGACTGGACAACTGTTCAGGTGGCAGTTGTGGCTGACCAAGCTGTTTGCAAGCTGGAATTCGCCGCCCGACACCTCGATTGCGCGATATGGACCCTGAGGTACATCGTTGATGGCCGTGATCGGTCTAGTATCGTGACTTCTGTAGGTTTTGGTGACATCCATCGTTTTGCGAGGCAGATTTAGGTATTTTTGGAACTTACTTGCTCCCTTGGTAAGGTAGCAGATATATGTACTCTCCGGTCCAGCATGTTCCACATTAGGTCCCGTGGTGCTGATGCCACAACTCTGTGCCAGTGCAACTAGGTCGTACACGATCTTTCGGTGCTCCTCTGTGCGCTGCATAAATCGGTATGAGTTGTGGGATTTGACATAACAACCATCACTATCGATGAGTCCGGCTATTACTGCCAACTTGGTTTCCTGGTCGGCCTTCATGAAAACGTCCGGAATGCCTCCAGACTTGTTGTTAAGAAGCCCGAAAGATTGAAGAGCTTCATACGGCGGATTGTAGAAGTCTCGGCCACTTTCATCATCTGGACAAGTGATTGCCCAATTGCAAACATCGACCTTCGAAACGTACTTTGTGTTGACAGCTATGGCCGAGTCGGTAGGTCTAACGAGCTGCTCTCTCAATCGTACTGGACGAGCACCTTGTGGTCTGTCAGCATTCAGTCGTGTCACGTATGTCGACAACCAAACACGGGTTTCCACGTCCGAACCAGAAATTTGTGCAGCAGCCTTGGAGCCGTCGCCGAGCCACAATCCCAAGAAGTACGGATCGCAGGGCAACGACGAGTCGCGCTGCTCAATCGGAGTCGTGGCTATGGATGGAGCCCGATACATTTTCAGATCTGACGAATTAGTGGTCATCACAAAATAGCCAAGTTGTAAGCTTACGATTCATCTTCAGTGCCTTGGAGCACAATGATTCATACTGGGTGACTGTCATGTCGAAGTGCTCACCGTTGGCAACTGCTAGAGGATCTACCAGATGGAAATAAGGTCCAAGCAAAAGTCTGTGTACCGCGCGGGCTTGCTCAGCTGTTTTAAATCGCTTGAAAACCTTCTTGGCACCTGGACACGAGCAACTGTATTTAGCCAGACTGGACTTTAGTGCTGTAAGAGAAGAAGCGACGGAAGAAGTCATGCTCATACACGAAGTACCAGAAGCGTTTGTAGACTGGCTTTCAGCTTCCTCATGTGGCTGATGAGGTGCTGCTGGAGAAGAAGGTCGTGACATTTGATACTCATGAGAGTCAACATCAAGCGACTTAAGCAATTCCAGGTCGGCGGCGATGTCGTAGACCATTTGATCGTCCTCAGTGTCATCATCTTGCAAGTCGTTGGTAGAAACTGACTCAGACATATAGCGATTCATACAGACGTGAAGCTTCTCATGGACCAGATCAGCATGGTTGATGAGTTCCTCATCAACAAAGCGTTCCAAAAATGCAGCCATAAGCTCAGAATGATGATCGTAGCCTCGATGATAGTGATCGTCCAAGAATTCGTCAACGTAACGATGTACGTCTTCCGTGCTTGGTTGCTCGTCGCTTTCTGACTTATCGAGCAGATCATTATACAGGGCAAGAGCCAGGGCTTCATCTTGTGAGTCCACTATTTCATTTTGCAAGTGTTTTCGATCGCAGCGCGTGAACCACGAAACTGAGTTCTGTGTTTCGCCAGTCGTCAGACTAGGAGTCATCGAGGACGTGATGAGTTGCAAGATATGATCTGGAGTACAACTGAACTCAGTCTCGTTATTGGAGTCAAAGTCGGTATACGCAATCTTCTTCATCGGACCAACTGCAGGCTGAGCGACACCAGTGCAAAGCACCGGTAATCCCCTGGAATCGAATAATTGATCTCCAACTCGGATGTCACCGATTTGTTTCATACCACCAGTCGTCTTGACAAGAGTGTTTGGTGCAAGACACTTCTTCATCATGATACATCCCATGGCAATAAGAGGAGTGGTCGCGACTCCATACTCTTCAGCTCCAAGGAGACAAGCGACGGCAACATCACGACCGGTTCGGATCTGTCCATCAGTCTGAACACATACTCGACCTCGGAGATCGTTGAGTACCAGTGTTTGATGAGTCTCGGCAAGGCCTAATTCCCATGGAAGACCTGCATACTTGATACCGGTCCACCTCGAAGCACCAGTACCACCATCGTGTCCTGAGATCAGGATGTGGTCGGCCTTAGCCTTTGCAACTCCAGAAGCGACGATACCGACTCCGACTTCCGATACAAGTTTGACGGAAACTCGAGCTCTTGGGTTAGAGCATTTGAGATCGTAAATCAGCTGTTTGAGATCCTCAATAGAGTAGATATCGTGGTGGGGAGGAGGCGAAATTAGACCAACTCCTGGTGTGGAATGTCTTGTTCGTGCAATAGATTGAGAAACCTTGTGCCCTGGCAGCTCACCACCCTCTCCTGGCTTGGCGCCCTGAGCCATCTTGATTTGAAGCTCATCAGCGTCTGACAGATAGTAAGAAGTGACACCGAATCGACCAGAGGCGACCTGCTTGATAGCAGAGCGCATAGAATCACCATTAGCTAGCTTCATCGATCTTTCGGGATCTTCTCCTCCCTCTCCGGTATTTGATTTTCCTCCAAGTCTGTTCATTGCAATAGCAAGAGCAGAGTGTGCTTCCATAGAAATGGAACCATAGGACATGGCTCCAGTACAGAATCGACGAACAATCTCTGTCCATGGCTCGACCTGCTCGATTGGAATTGCTCGACTCGAGTCGTAGTCAAAGTCCAGCAGACCTCGCAAAGTACAGTTCTTGATCTGATCGTAGGCAGCCTTGGAGTACTTGGCATACGACTGGTCGTTCTTCGATCGTACGGCATCCTGCAAGTTGGAAATCGAAGCAGGATCGTTGACGTGTGGATCACCACCGTCTCTCCAGTGGTACTCTCCGGATTCAGGAAGACCATTGATCTGGACAGTGTCTCTTGTAGGATAACCCTTCTCGTGGAAGGCGATCGCGTCAGTGGCAATCCAGTCAAATGTAATTCCCTTTATTCGGGAAGCGGTGCCGACGAACGCGACATCAATCACACTCGGATCTACACCAAGAGCCTCGAAAATTTGGGCACCTTTGTAAGATTGTAAAGTCGAGATACCCATCTTGGACATGACTTTGAGAATACCAGAGTCGCAAGCTTTCTTCCAGTTGTCGATACCCTTCTCACCAGAGACACCGCCTTTCAGTGCGTTCTCACGAGCGAGCTTCATGATAGCCTCAAAGGTAAGCCATGGGCAGACTGCATCAGCTCCGTATCCAAGAAGCACACACATGTGATGGACCTCACGAGCTTCTGCAGTCTCCACCATAAGAGCTACACGAGATCTGAGCTTGTTCTTGACTAGGTGGTGGTGCACAGCACCAGTTGCCAGGAGAGCAGAAAGTGGGACACGCTCTGCCGAAGTGGCTCGGTCGGAAAGAACAACAATCTTGAACCCGTCTGCGATAGCCTGCTCGGTTTGCTGACAGATCTCATCTAGATGAGATCGGTAACCAGTGGCACCGACAGACTTCTCAAATGTGAGATCTAAGGTCTTGCACTTCCAGGAATCGTTGATAGTGGTCATCTGCTTGATGGCTTCCAACTCCTCCATCTTCAGAATTGGTGATGGAAGCTGCAATCGAGCACATTGCTTAGCATTCATTTCAAGCAAGTTGCCTTGTGGTCCAACATAACATTGTAGTGACATGACGATGTTTTCTCTGATTGGATCAATGGGAGGGTTGGTGACTTGTGCGAAAAGTTGTCGGAAGTAATCGTACATCAGTCGAGGCTGGAGAGCAAGACATGCAAGAGGTCCGTCGTTACCCATTGAGCCAAGGGCCTCCTTACCGTCAGCAGCCATAGGCCCGACAAGCAAGTTGAGCTGCTCCAGAGAATATCCAAAAGCAAGCAATCGTTGATCTTCTGCGATAGTGGCCTCATCAATCTCGGTCGTCAGAGATGCATCTTGGTCCTTGAGTTTTTTGTAGATTTTGGGGAGCGACAGGATCTGGTTCTGCACCCAAGAGCCAAAGTCACATCGCGATGCAGTCTTGTGCTTAAGTTCCTTGTCGTCCACAATTCGTCCTTCAACAGTGTCGACCAGCAACATTTTTCCAGGTTGAAGACGTCCCTTTTGGAGGACTTTTTCAGGCTCAATCAAGATTGTACCAACTTCAGAAGCGCAAATCATGATGTCGTCCGTGGTCACGTAGAATCGGCAAGGTCGCAGACCATTTCGATCGAGATTGGCACCACAGTATCGTCCATCGGCAAAAGTGAACAGAGCTGGTCCGTCCCATGGCTCCATCATACAAGCTGCCCATTCATAGAATGCTTTCTTGTCGTCGTCCATGTGAGCATTGTCTTGCCATGCCTCTGGCACCATCAGCATGACAGCCTCTGGAAGAGTCAGGACTCCATTGATGACCAACAACTCGAGACAATTGTCAAATGCAGCGGAGTCAGAACCTCCTTCCTCAATGATTGGATAAAGAAGTTCCAATTCGTCGCCAAACAGCTTTGAAGCCAGCAGGCCCTCTCGAGCTCTCATCCAATTCTTATTTCCTCGGAGAGTATTGATTTCACCGTTGTGAGCTGCCAACCTCATTGGTTGAGCTCGGTCCCACGATGGGAAAGTGTTTGTAGAGAATCGTGAATGGACAAGAGCAAAGTGACCATGGTAGTCAGAGTTGCAGAGATCCAAGTAGTAATTGTACACTTGCACAGGTGCCAATTGACCTTTGTAAACAATGTTTTTGTTGGAGAGGGAGCAGATGTAGAACCATTTTTCAAGTCCGAGTCGATGGGTAGACTGTTTTCGCAAGACATACAATTGTCGCTCAAAGTACTTTTCATCGAACGAGTCAACGTCAGTGAACTCTGGCTTCTCACCATCACCATAGGCTCGGGTGAGCACCACGACGGGCTGCAGAATGATGGGCTCTCGTGACAAAGCAGCCGGTCCAAGGATGGTAGAGTCCCTTGGAACCTCTCTCCAGCCCAAAACTCGAAGACCGAGCTGTTCTGCCAAAGTCGTAAAAGTGGTCTTTGACTCTTCGAGCATCGCAGTCTCCGGGTGGAAGAAGATATTACCATAAGCATACTGACCTAATGGAGGAATTTCGCACTTGGTGATGCTATTGAACTCCTTGACCACAAACTTGTGCGGAATGGAGGTCATGACACCAGCACCATCACCATCTCTGGTGTCGGCACCGACAGCACCTCGGTGAGAAAGGTTGCATAGCAATGATCTAGCATCGCTAATGATCTTGTGAGATGCCTTTCCCTTTATGTGGCAAGAGAAACCTGATCTGAGTCAGACGATTGTTCATTGGGAGCATGCAGATCATAGCTTACCGACACCACAGGCATCCTTTTCGTAGTCGGGATCATAGAGACCCTGTTTCGCTGGAAGTCCCGAGAGTGAGCTGTCCTGAGCATAGTTGTTTACAGGGGCAACTGGACCATCAAACTCAGCAGAGTTTTCCTCTGACAAGTCATGCTTTGGGTGCGACGACTTCAAGTCCTGGACCATGGAATCTCCTTTGAGCAAGGAGATTTACTGATAGAAGATTTTCGGAGGAATATAGACCCAGATGGCAGTGGGAGTGTATGCAATATTCTATGATCTGAAGGACTAATGAAGCACTGTTCAGACTCTAATCAGCTAGACGATATGGAGCACGGTCTGGGGGGAGGTGAGGCGAGACGAGACGAGACAGTAGGTAGGGGGAAGCTCGGGAGACAGGCAGAGGCAGACACAGACGGGGATGAGCGAGAGAGAGAGAGAGAGAGACAGAGAAGCGCAGGGAAGGGAGTGAGTGTCTGCGGTCTGGAGGTTGCAGTTTGTCTGTTTGAGGGAGGAATTTGCGGTGGTTGCGCATCTCGCGCCGCACCAAAAGTCAAAATCTGAAAAAAATACTCTTTACCTGCATTTTGATTGGCTGGTGGAGTAGGTCCGTCGTCTCGTGTCAGCTGGAATTTCCTTTCCTTCAGCTGCACTCGGTTTCTGCCGCAGACACGCATCTCAAGCTTAAGCTGCAGCTGCCCTTCCATCACGTCTCCTTGAGATCTTGCTGCTGCTGCTGCTTGGTATCGTCTGATATGTAAACTGTACAAAACGCAATGTTACAGTTCTACTAATTCGCTGTTAATGAAGACCTTGGGATGCCAATTGCAACGGTGATTCTCATTAGACAAGACTTGGGATTGATTGGATGGCATGCCACGGTACCAGCCTTCAACCTTGGGAGGCTGCTGACGCGAGCAGATTCCTTATCTATTCGACCCCGCAATTGACTCTTTTCTGCACTCTTTATTGATCGTGAGATTGGAGGTGATCGGCAGGCCTCAGGTAATCACGATCGATCTTGGACCATTGAGTCGATAACGGCTCTGAATCAGCTGTAGGACACTGAACTGCTCCGATACGCTTCATCTTGAGAAAATTCTCCCCTGTCCAAGGACTACATTGGATGAGTCTGGGAGAATATTCTCCACTTCAGGCACTGAATCTTTTTTTTTGATTGGGTCAGTCCGGAGGCTGAGAATTTCACATGCATGGAAAGTGCTCAGGTGCAGCGATTGGCTCCTCCACCATTTGTGTAGGTTCACTTTCCTCCCTCCAGCCAATGGCTCCCTTCCGAGTTATTCCGGCCCATCAATGGATGGACCCGTGGACTGACTGTCCAGAGATGCCTGCGTCGGACTAACTCTAGTGACCAGGGCTCCATGGAACCCCCCCCATCTAGCCGGCCTTCACATCCATCCATCCATCAAATTCCCCGATACGATTGTTGAGTTTGACGTTGACTGCATTACACTCACTGCAAGGAAGAGTCAAATTCGGCAGAAAGCATGATCGTGCACTAAAATTAGCATTCATTACTACGTAACTCAAAATAGGATGTCTTCATCCATACTCTGTACAGAGTGCACACGAAATACAATCACATCTGATTCTCTTCGTGTCATCATCTAATCCGTTACTACCGGCAGAGTCGCCAGCAAACAGCTTACTCGATCACAAGCCCGAAGGTGAGCTCAGATCTTTCGTAATTTCGCACATGTGCAGCATGTCCCTCGTGTCGTGTCCTCAGTCATAAGTTTCGTTGATAAGAGTGCCGTTATTCATCGTGAATGTCATGGTTCGTGATTCGTGATTTGTTCTTCATTCTATCATTCGTAAGTGTCGTGGTCCTTCCTGCCGGCAGCGCGAGCAAAGGCATTCTTCGGCCCTGGCCCTTTTGGCTGACGAGTTGGCATCGAATTGTTCATCGACAAGTCCGCCAAACTGGCCATCACAATGCCGACCCCTGGCGATGCAAGTGGGTTGGGGTAGTTTGGGACAGGACTAGCGTAAGGTGAGCTGTTACTCTGTGTGCCCGATGCAGAGAAGTAGTCGGATGTTGTAGCACCAGCGGACGTTCTGAGCGGCGAAGGTGCTCTCAAGTTCTCGTACGACTTGATTGACTTGAGACCAGGAGGCTGCAGATGCTGAGCATGTACATGCACAAAGTTCCTTCTTTGGCCAACATCAGGCTGCTTGGTGTCAATTCTCAAGGGACCTGGAGGCCCAGATGAGCTCGGAGCTTGTATCGGGACTGGAGCTTGTGAGGTACTCATTCCGTTGTTTGAGCTCGGTGCGCCGAGCTGCGAACCACCAGAAGACTCCGAGCCATTCTCTGCTTTTGAGATAACAATATATCTTTCATCACCTTCCCCTCGAGACGAATGCTCGAGTCCTAAGCGCTGAGAGATCAAGTGTACAACGCGTCTCTGATGAGTCGAGAACTCGGGTGGGAAAGCCATCTGCGTTCGTGATGAAGGACTATTGTCGTCTCTGAACAGCAAGAGCTGCGAATAGATTTGTAGCGTGGCCGGGTCATTTAGATCAAGTTCAAGCTTTTTCTCAGCGGTCTTGGCTCGCAACGCATTCATAACTGAAGCTGATTCCTCTTGGACTGTTCTCTGCCGTTTCTGCAACTCGATACGTTCTCGCTGGTCAGCTGGGAGAACCTTCTTATACTCTACCCGTAGCTTGCGGCCAATCAGTTCATAACCATTGAGAGCTCGAATGACATGCTGTGTCTCCTCTGAAGAATGAAAGTTGGCGAAAGCAAGTCCTCGGAAAGTGCCATTGTCAAAGTGGTAATTGAATGCATAAGGTTTCGGCAGGGCCATTTGATCCTGGGCCATTAGCTTCGAAATCTTAAGAGTCAAATAAGGCGTGTACTTACAAACAGATCTAACAGTGTCTCCTTCTTCAATGAGAAGGGGATGTTCTTGACTACGACTGCAGTCGAGATGACTTCATCTCCATCGTCGCCGACAACGGTACCAAGTCCGGGGGACATGATACCAGGCGATGCCATGGGTGTCAAGTCGTTGGAAAATGGATCAGTTTGAGCTGTCCATTGCTATTGGTGTTAGTGTACGAACACCGACTGTGGTGAAGAGGATTAAGTACCCGAGAGAGCGTCGGACGAGAGCCGCCAGGTGTCATGATGCGGGATCCCGGAAAAGGTGAGCTTGGATTTGACTGGTAGGAATCCCATCTCACAAGCTGCGGTTGTGGAGGTTGTGCAAAGTGGTTTTGTTGATTGGTTTGCTGATGTCCCGAGTGATCGTTCAAGAACGGTAGATGTATCGGTCCGGTACTCTCCCTTAGTGGTCCAGGACTTTGCGGCTTCGCATCGAAAAACGAAAAGGTATCCATGTGACGTGATCTCGTCCTGCGTGGTTCAAGACCTGGTGAACTCGGTGATGATGGAAAGGGCGACAAAAAAGGTGATTGGATGGGGCTGTTGAGCCGGCTCGGATTATTGAGGGCAGCTAGTCGGTTAGTCCCAGATCCGAAAGCTAGATTCATCCGAAATAGCGTTGATGACTATTGACGAATGGAAAGACGTTGACATACAGAATGACATAAAGTTCGGAGGCGAAGTCATGTTAAATTGTCAAGATGTCTCCAGCTTGTGATAATTATACTCAACACGACCGTCGCCCTATGCTTCGTTGCTCCAAAAGTGCACTGACGACTCCGAAAGAAAGAGACAGGATCCCAGCCTGAGATTGTATAGAGAATGGAGAACGCCAATGTCGTACGGTCATTGGAATTGGAATTGGAATTAATGGAGTTCGAGGAGAGACACTGACGTGCGGCTAGACATTAACGGGACTCAGCCAGCCAAGGCCTTCCAAGGTTCCAACGGCGGATCCCAAGATTCTTCGTCCCAGCGCGGCCGCCGTAGGAGAATTGTTGGAGCTCAGCCAGACCTTGACCACCTGCCCTGGGAACCGCGCAGACAACTTCCCGTGACTCTCCTTTCCTCCCTTTTCCCTCACTCACTCTGCGCACCCATTTCCCTTCCTTCCCTCCCTCCCTCCCAGTCTGAATTTAATTTCAGGCCGCCAAAGTCCGATCAGGAAAAACAGGTCCCGCTCCTGCGTGAGGTTCCAGTTACGCCTGGTGAGTCGTTCATTTTTGCAGTCTTAATCAAAAGATTCGTTCCTCTTGATAGCATCCACACATAAACGTGAGTCTCTCTGCACGCAGCAGGACACTGTAGAACTTCGGAATCATGTTGTATCCGTCACTTTTGAAGCTGGACCATGTAAAGGTGCTTCCGATTCTCTTCGCTCGATAATACCTTTTACTGGAATGTAAAGCCATCGCAAGACACAGGAGACTCGACATTGCATGTTGCAACGACTTGTCATAGCAACTACAGGTCTCTACTTGCGAGTTTCAGTGGACACAAAGAATGCGAAATCAGTGCGAGAAAGTGACCAACACACATGATTACCAAAACTTCTGCAGATTCTCTGTCCGGACTGAAATGAACGAATACTAACTAGAATGTAGAAAAATGGCAAAACGAACGAGAAAGGTTGGAATCACTGGAAAGTACGGAACCAGATATGGTGCATCTCTCCGAAAGGATGTTAAGAAGATGGAAATAACACAACACTCGCGTTACGTCTGTACCTTCTGTGGAAAGAACGCCGTCAAGCGAACTGTTGTCGGTATCTGGAAGTGCGGTGGATGCAACAAGACCATGGCTGGAGGTGCATGGACTGTCTCGACTACTGTGAGTGCCTTTTGTTTGTACACTTTTCAGGCGCAATACTAATGTGATCAGGCTGCTGCCACTGTTCGTTCGACCGTCCGACGTCTCAGAGAGATTGCTGAGATCTAAATTATCCTGAATCACTCTTCATACCTTTCATCACCACACACAAACATATATTTCAACGACACTTCAAAGGAGCGGTTCAAAGGTCAACTTGCATGATGGACTAGTAGCATTTCACAAAGCTCAATGAAACGTCTTGGTCTTCTCTTCTGTCCTCTGCCATCTACATGACTATCCTGTGCTTCTACGTGATGTGTCTACCAAGTGTCTCGACATTTGTCATTACGGTTAATCTTCGGCCATTGAAAGTCTAAATACTGATCCAGTGTCCCCAGTATAGTGATCACCTGGACATCATGCCAGATCACATTTGTAGATCTGTGAAACTTGTCAAGCATTAAAAACCACTGATAGAGTCCTCGCGAGTGAAGGTGTCTCCAAGTGAAGGATTCTTGGTGAGGAGCCAAGTTTGACTCACGCAGTCGTAAATCGCAAAGCGCAAGTCCGGCGAAAGGTGGTACAGAAACCAACCGGTAATAGTGCACAAACCTACGGCAGTGCATGTCAGACTCTAAAGCAAGACTCCATTGCTGCGGCACGCACCATCATCAGGACTCAACCACCCCAACAGGCTTGACCCTCAGCATCGCCACCCGCTCAGGTGCTCCGGTGACTTGTTATGGGACGGGAGACAATACTTCTTCCGCAGTACTGCTTGTGCCTGACTCCTTGACGTATACTTGGGACGGCACGGCGACGCGCGTGCTTGCTGATGACATTGCTCGAGGCGCCAATGTTACTGTCTTGGTGCCGCACTTGCAAGGGGACAATGAGTCCAGGAAGCGACGGAGGGACGAGGACGAATCGGGTACTGGTGTAAGGGTAGGTGAATTGTCGTCGTTGGCGAGGACGTTGAAGGAGTCTATGGATGTCATGTACCTCGGTCTACTCCTTCCATCCTCCAATGCCGCCGCACCAGTAGACGACTTGGGAAACTTTGATTGTCTCGTCACTTTTGCGACAGACGAATCTGCCGCCGCAGCAGTCATTCCGACGTCACGCATCACGGTCTCGGAGACCGAGGCTCGGGAAGCAAGCAGTACCCAAGACCAAGCAGTCACCGTGCGCACAGTCACCGTCAAGAGTAAACATGCTTCAAGGGTTCTCGCAAGTGGTTCACACGAAGGGTACCCGGAAACCATGAGAGAAGTCCTCTACTTTTTCAAAAAACACCTTCACGACTGGTCGTGATTGTCATACTGATGTACTAAATAATCCTATCATCCTACTCGTTCGAGCGAGATGCTCAAATTGACGGCCTAATGACACGCCATGCCCCTGGAAGAAGTGCCAAACGCGTCCCCGTTGAAGCAATAATACCCAACCACACTGCCCACGACCACCGCCGCCATGACGTAGACATTATAAGTCATAAACACCAACATGAGGAGAAAACTGACACCGACCTGCGTGCCGTACAACAGAGCCTTGACGACCTGCCTCCTTCGTCGCCCATGCCTGTTTCTCAACTCTGTGCCCGTCGGCGAAGAGGGCGACGTCGAGCGCGACGACAGGCGGACGGGCGAGTACCCTCCCGAAGTGCAGTATACCTCGTACCGGCGACTCAATTCCCTGATTGCCTCGAACGACGTGCCCATCAGCACGATGAGCATCAAACTCGTCCACAGCGACCATGTGGACGTGATGCGCCATTGTGGTACCAAGATGCATAGGTTTTCAGTCGATGTCGTCAGGAGCATGTTCATTGCGCATCCGGGAGCGTCGTGTCCCCCATGGTCCATGTCTCCGTGGTTCATGTCGCCGTGATTCATCGTGGCGTGGTAGGTGATTTCGGATCGACTTGTCCAAAAATTGATTGTCTCGTGTTGAGGTGTGGTGAGTGGTAGATTGATGGTCGGTATACTTGGCGCAGTCCTTGATATACTCCAAGTAGACTTGGAATTGACTTGACGGAAGAGTCTGAATGCGCTCTGATTCAGTGGGTCGGGCTACTGTTTAGGTTGAGTTTGAATGATCCGGCGGCACTTCCAAAGGTGTGAAATTGGATGAACCCTGGCAGGTTACGGTACTGCAGGCGTGCGTCCGTCTGAAGTGGGACTCGTCTCAATTGTGGAGATTCATCTCGTGATCAGTCGATTCAATTGTGCGCGGATCCCAGCATCTGAAGCGCACACATGGAGAAACACATCAAGATTCAGATGACTTCCGTACAGATACACCCTATTCTGTATCCAGGTTCTCTGGTGCTGCAAAGGTAAATTTACCATTGACAAGGATTCACGCAGAGCAGTCTCTGAAGCATGATAGATCTATCCCATTTCTACGGGCCTTGCTTGTCTTGATACTAATCATTGGAAATTAAGCTTCACCTTTAGGCAAAATATTTCTCAAGAAGTCTTTGCCTTAGTGACCACTCGTGACCGGCTCACCAGTCATTTTCGAAACATAAGTCTTGGCATAATCACCAAGCGTGACCATACACAAAGTCTGCCAGATTCCCAAACAGACTCGCGGTGTCACTCCACGATAGAGTCCTTTGAACCCGGATGTCGAGTAGATGTATTTCAGTGTTCCACCGACTCCGAGTCCTGTCGGCTTTGTTGGATCCTTCTTCATTGACTGCATCTCCACACGGATGATCTCAATTGGCTGATTCCAGCACGACAGGCCACCACCAAGCGCAGAACATCCAATCTTTTCGTAGACCGACAGACCCTGACCTTTTTCCTTCTTGGTGAGTGTCCTGACCCAGTCTTCTGCCAATCGCGACAATCCGATACGCGATCCCCAATTCGTGCACTGCCTGATGGCAACAGCATTGACTCCCCGATTAATTCCCCGGATTCCCTCGGCTTTCCAAATGTCTGCAAACACCTTGAATGTCGATGGTGGTTTGATGCCTGAGGCAGCTGCCTTGTGTCTCGTAATCTCGGCCGTCTTGAGGTTCGTACAGAAACCCATCTACCAGATCAGTCTACCCTCCTCGATGCACGGGATCGCAGCACTCACCGTAGCGTATGCCTGTGCAATCCCTCCACCCATTCCTCCGAGGATGCCGGCAGTGAAGGGCGATGCGCCCTGCACTCGAGCTAGATATTCCAGTTCCGAGGCAGTGAAGAGGAGCACAGCTCCCTTTGAGCTAGCCTCGATCCAGGCCCAAGGAATCAGTCCCTGGTAGTAGCCGAGGACTCCACCACGTCCCCAGGTCTTGCGAAAGGCAGTCAATAGACCATCTTGACGGTTTGCGGCCATATGCGTCTTGAGCACCTCGAATGGTTGTCCCAGTGTGGAGACCTCGAACATGTTGAGACCAGCTCCGAGCAGGAGATTGGAGTATGCTAAAACACTGATCAATGACAGGATCAAAGATACTTGGACGAGTACGTACAGACTGGCTTCTTTTTGGGGACGACACCCGTCGCGATTGCTTCGGCGGCAGACATCTTCTTATACTGCTATGTTATTTCGCTACCTTGTCCGGACAGAAGAGCGATTGAGGGTGGATCGGAGGAGCAGTTGAGGGATGTGCCTTGTCTAGACTCCAACAAGGGACACCTACACGTCAGATACAGAGGTCAGGAGTAGGGAGAAGAGAGAGAGGTCAATTGAGCAGAGAGGGAACGTATATGGGGGGAGACGAGCGCGTTGTAGTTGAGTTGAATTGAGTTGAGTTGAGAGTGAAATTGAGTGGGTGAAGTTGATTGGGGGTTGGCAGAGGGAATAGGCAAGACGCTGATTGGTGGATCAGAGTATTTGGCGGTGGAGATGCTTCATTGGTCTCCAGCGCTCTTTTGGGGTTCAGCCGCTCTCTCTTTCCCTCTCCCTTTCCCTCTCTCTCTGTCTCGTTCCCTCCCTCCCTCTCCCTCTTTCTCAGTCTCTTGTCTCAGTCTCTCAGTCTCTCCCTCCCTCCCTTTCCTGTCAGACGTTCTCCCCAGTCTCCCTCACACTGCAGACTCCCTTCCAGTCCCTCGCTCTCTCCTCTGCAGGTTCCCCCTTTTTCCAGAAGCCTTGACTCACAGGAGACTTGCTCCGTCTGCTGCCACCATCACTCACACCAGACCAGATCAGTCTCCGCTCTTCTGCGCATGTAATGTCCTCCAGCTCATCATAGCCATAGTTTCCTTAGTCTGGTTGGTGAAGTAGATCGATATACACTATACAACGCCTATGCTTCACTACACTTATGCTCCTACTCCCTTTCATATCTACACTTACATACGCGTCTGACTCTCATGTGTCCTCTCATCCGGTCAGTCGATCAATCGTTGACAATCGCATCAAAACTTGAACTTTTCCTTCTTCTTGTCAGGGTTCGCCCTCAACTTCTGACGCTTCTGCGCCTGTGCCGCTGCTTGCGAGACCATGTCAGACAGATCCTCATCCCAGCCGCTTGGCCGTCCACTCTTCTCTGCCCTGCCCTTCTCATACATGGCCTCCATCTCCTCCCTCGACAGTCCTGCTTCCAGATTCTCCGGATCCAATGCCAGGTTCACATCTTCGCTGGACCGCTTCCTCGGATCCTTGCCATCCAGCTTCGTGATTGTCTCTCGCGCGCGCACCTGCGACTCGGTCACGATCGGTGTCGAGGACGGAACAGCGTATGAGTGAGAAGAGCCATAGAAGCCCTTGACATTCTGCTGGCGCTCCGGTAGCACCTGGTAGAGTGTCTTTGGACGGTTAAAGTCAATCTCCTCATCTTCCATCTCCTGACCATCGTCATCATCCTGGTCCTCCTGAGCCCGGGCCTTTCTCAACTCAAGATGATCTGGCGTAGCTATGCCACTCGGAGCCATGCTGGTCATACCACTGCCAGTCTGCATGCCCTCTGTCATGGCCTCTCCGTCAAGATCTGCTGCCTGCTCTTCTTCCTCTTCCTCTTCCTCCTCTGCTTCCTCTTCCGAGGACTCATCATCCGCAATCTCCAACTCTCCCCATAGCTCAGTATCAATCTTCACTCCTGCCGTGGCAGCTGGAGCTGGTTGCAGTATACCGAAGACGTCGCCATACAGAGGTCTATTGTACTCATCCGTAGGTGGCTTTCCCCAACCACCAGGATGGAATCCCCACTGACCGCCCGAAGGAATAGGTGCATTCAAACCTGGTATTCTAAGAGATGGGTATGACGGAGGAGGGCCAAATCTCTGCATGGAGATGAGCCATGGAGGAGGTGCACCTGGTGGTATACTCAGTGCCTCTTTCAGATCTTCTGACAGGTCACCTGGCCTCTTCTCCCTTGTGTTCGTCTCATACTCTTTGCCCTCGTAATAAGTCTCTCCATACTTTGTCAGGGGCGGCTTGGTTTGGAACCTGAAGAAGGCGTCGTGCAGCTTCTGATAGTCAATGTCTAGACGTCCCATTTTTGGCTGCACCCGAGCTCGCATCTGTTGTTTTAGGGACTGTTGTTCTCGTTGCTCCTGAGCAGCCTGGCGCATCTCGCCTACACCGGTTGCTCGAATGAAGTCTGGCAATTCGAAAGAAGTTTTTTCTACACCACGTTTCCCTGCTAGGTAGTCTCGCTTCTGACTCCAATGACTTGGTACCGGAACTGAGTTAATCACAGACTTCAACGAAACTAGAAGTTTTGGGTCTGGAGCCGATACATCAGTCCACTCCACTACTTCTGGCTTCTTCACTAGCTGCTTGAGTTCTGCGACATTTAGGCGATTTTGCTTCTTTTGTCTCGTTTTTGATAATTGTTCCGCCTCGTCGTCGTCCTCCTTAATTGATCTCATATCGTCTTCATCAGGTATGTTGTCATCTTCATCGTACATGACCTGACCTTTTTCATCACTCGATATGAGTCTGACTCCAGAGTTGTTTGTCTCTGCTGGCAACTGAAATCTGTCTAGTACGGATCGAAACTCCTCAAGTGCAGATTCGTCCAATCCATCCGCTATCTCGTCTAGTATTGAAGATTTCGGTTCGCTCTTCTTCGATTGTCCTTGGCTGGATTCTTCTGCCTCATTATCTCCAGTGAGGTTGTTCTCGGCCTGTGCGATGCCGTTGCCATCAACGGCAGTGCTCACAGCAGCTTTCTGTAGTTTCTTTGCCGCTCGTCGCGCCGCATTTTTGGACTTGAAGTCCTTAGCAGCGACCATATTGCGAGTTTGCGACCCAGCACACAACCGCTCCCTCACAATCGACTTTACGAAGCTCTTGGAGATACACGGTCGAATGATATGTGAGATATGTGTGCCAAACTCATGCAACAAACGACATCAAAGAATCCAATCGATGCTCAACTCCACAAACTTCTATCCGCCAGCCACTTGAAGTGTCTGGCGCCACAGAAGCATCATTCTAGACAACCCGAGCAAAACGAAACACAACGCCAAGCTTCGCATTTCGTCCTACATGAAAGCAGCATCTTGACGTTCCAGTAGCGCTTTGACACAGTCTAGTCTGGATAGGCGTCTTCTATTCGTCGCGCCAGTATTTACAGTCATATCTAAGCGACAACGACACGTTCATTTTCAATCTTCATAAGAGTTTCGCAGCCAAAGCGTCTCATCATAAGCATTTCTCGCACTCATACAGATATCGCTCCAACCCTGCTCAAACGAGCACACCATTTCGGGAAGCAGTATAACATAGGACGACGACTACCGCTGGGTTCTGAAGTCCCGTCACTGCGCTTATGCTCAAATTCGTTGTACTTTGTGTGCTGTGGTACTCTTCCTCGGCACTTACGAACACTTCATCGAAAACATTCCTCAATGCGATTGATGCTCCCGCTACCTTGACTATCGTACAATTCTTCTTCGTGGCCGCTTGGACTGCTGTCTTAGCCCAAGTTGGCAGTATTTTCCAACTCAAGTGGTTGGGGACCACTGCCATCAAGAAAATGGACTCGCATGTGTGGCGCAGTACGGCACCTATGAGTCTATTTGTCCTCACCGGACATCTCTTTTCTAGCATGGCAACATCGAAAATTCCAGTCTCAACGGTACATACGGTGAAGGCTCTCTCACCGTTCTTCACAGTCTTGGCGTATGCATTGTTGTTTAGTGTGAAATACAGTATGGAGACGTACGTGTCATTGGTCCCGCTGACGCTTGGTGTCATGTTGGCATGCTCTTCATCTTTCAGTACAAATGGTAACATTGCTGGCTTGATATGCTCCCTGGGATCGACTCTTATCTTTGTCTCACAGAACATTTTCAGTAAGAAGATCCTTTTCCACGAAAAGAACGATGAACCAATAAACAAGAGACTGGATAAGATGAACTTGCTCTTCTACTCAAGCTTTTTGGCATTCGCACTGATGATACCGATCTGGCTGTACCATGAATCTAGTCTCATTTTCAGCACTGGCATCAGTTGGCCGATCGGCTTCGAGTTGTTCTTCAACGGCACTTCTCACGCAGCACAAAATGTCTTGGCGTTCACTTTACTGAGCATGGTATCTCCTGTGACATATTCCATCGCATCTTTGATCAAACGAATTTTTGTCATTGTCGTGGCCATAGCGTGGTTTGGACAGCCAACGAATGCGACTCAAGCGATAGGAATTTGCCTTACGGCCGGTGGTTTGTACATGTACGATCGTGCGAAGGGTGACGTGGCACGAATCGAACGAAAGGTTGAAAAAATCGAGTCTGGCAGTACTTTGCCAATGACGAAAGCCGATACATATGACGACTCGAATCTCAAATCGAACGGAACCACCATCAACACTTTCGAAATTCCAAACAACCAACACCAAAATAACAACATTAAGGAATCACCCGTCATCACAGCAGTCCCCATGTTACGAGAACGTTCCGCATCACGAACAATTCCACGCATAATTTCTTCCGCACAGACAAATACGTCCGCCACGTCCCCTGGACCAAGCAGGACATCAAGGCGGCAGAGCATCATCAACAGTGAACGGTCACGACCTCGCAGCATGAGCCTCGGGCCTGACAGCGGCATCGACGAAGACAGCGGAGGCAGCGAAGAGTCGGAATTGGTGCGTCCCAGTACGGCACAAAGCGATCACATTTATCCCGCTACCGGAGGCGGCAGGAAAGGTTCATAAACGTGAAAGAGTAGATGTGTGTGTGTGTGTGTGTGTGTCATTTAGCGATGGGCGCATAACGTAGCTGATAATGCCATAATTTACGTATCTTCATTCAATTAAGATTGTCCCTTGCACTAGGACAGGCAAGTACTATAATTTCGAGTTGTACTGCTGCTGCTGCTGCTGCTGCTGCACGAGGTCCATGCCAATCAGCCACGAAAGCCACATGAAAGTATAATGTTGTGAACAATATCAAGTGTTTGAGTATGAACAAAAGGTGCTATTGTCGAGTGCAGTGTAAAAGTACAACCACCAATGTCTGTGCGTCAAGAAAGAGTGTGTTTAAACAATAGAGTCGTCCACACATGGAGGTAATCTATTTTTCGGAAATGTGTGTCGATTATACCTCCACAACATGATGTGAATTGGACTTTTACGTTTCTCGAACTATTGACATAAGAGGCTCGCTGGCCCAGTCTGGACCTACTAAGCTCCATCACATCTGGAAGCATGGCTTCATCTCATCTCGAACCAGTTACGCTCCACCGAGTAGGCTACGTGTTGGAAACAGAATTTCGTGATGCATTGGAGGTTGCTCGACAAGTGATCACCAGATTGCAGCGAGAGTTTGCCACGGCCGTGCGAGATGAGAGGCAAAAGGGCAGGCACCGTTCGAACAGAGCCAACATGGAGAAACTGGAGCTTCTTCGAAAGATCCAGGCGTTCGAGGATCATCCTGTCGTGTACGAACGCATCACTCGGAACACATCAAATGTCGCCTTTGTCCTAAAATCGGACTACGATAAAGATATGGCGAGGAGTCGAGCCGCCGTCCATGACTTGGCAGCCAAGCAAGAACTGGCCATTGCAAGAATAGTTGGTGAGTATCAAGACCAAGCAGCCAATGACACTACCCGAGGAACCTTGGAGCAGATCTTGAGAGAATTGCAAGTGCAGGACTTTGCTTGCCAAATGACATTGTACACCGAACGGCACGAAAATGACAGGCTACGCGCACGATTGGCACGATTCGAACCCGAGGTAGACCATCATCGGATGCCAGACATCCCTGCTCGTCTTTTTACCATTTCCCCCACTGTTGTCATCCCATGTCCTTTGTTAAAGTATGTTTTTCATGTGCATTACGGAAGAAGACTGATGGTGTCTAGGACGTCTTTCGTGGACGTTCGACTTGTTCGAAGAAAGGGCGAGGAAGGCCGTATCGGACCATCGGCAACCGAAGACATCTCTGCAAGTTTCGAAACACTACTCAGTCCGAAAGTGCAGATTCTTGGCAGGATCGACAACTTTTCATGGACTTTGTATGGTCGAGTATTTACCAGAGACTGCTTTGTATTCCAAAACCCAGAAGAGCCCGAATGCCTGTGGCTGGCCGACAAGCGGAGCGATGCTGAAAGCGAAGCTTCGCAAGATGCAGAAAGTATCGTGCCATCGGCTACAGATACAGTGACTGAGGAGGCTGAGGAGGCAGTGGAGGCCGTAGCTAAATCTCCAGAGGTACCCAGTTTGGTTGGCCCTGATGGCTGCTTGAACAATGAAGGCCGAGGACAGATCATAGGAGCAATTGCTGGCGTTTTGCACGATACTTGGCCTTTGACGGAACTCGGCGCACAGGTGGCCTTAGCAATTGACCGCCTAGCATCAGCATCTTTGCAGACGCCAGAAGCTTCATGTACACCAGTACTGCCAGCGGTTAGGCACAATTACGATGTTGTAGACCACTCTCCAACGACTGATACCTCCATGCTCAACTCTCAAGAGCAGCACGTCGACGCGGCAGACTCGTCAATTGACCAGACAGAGAACAGAGATTTGATGAATTGGCGGACTGGTGCGCTGCTTTCAACACCACTCGTAGACACTAACGAGAGCAGCTCGCATGAGCTTCTCGCCAGTGGGGCAACTGAAGATAGCTCGGCGCCTGCTGAACGAGAGGTTCTTGAGCAAGAGACCGATGCAGAAGATGAGGACAATTTCGAGGACTGTTGAGTAGAAAGTGGACGAAACCCGAGTAGATTTGTGCAGCTTGTCATAGTCGTGACCAGTATCATTTGTTAAAGAAGTTTTAATTGTCTATGGAATGTGTTTTCAGTGCGAGAACAGCTGAGATCTTTCATCAGGTGTCGAAGGAAATGCCTATTGTACAGGCTTCGCCACGATCTCTAGCTGCGAGGCTGCACCTGGTTCAGGGCCAGAGTCCATCACATCAGTGTGACTGTCGTGGTCGAGGTTAGGACATATAGAGTTTGACTCATCACTACTATTGGCCATGTGCTTGATTCTTGGAAATAGTATTGGCGACGGTTGACTGAGTTCGACTAACAGGAATCAGAGCCCAACTTTGCGATCTTTCATACAGGGCGACGCTAGCCCTGCTTGACCACTGATGGAGACATGTAATTGTCGAGTTCCTTGAGCTCGGTCTTACTTGCTCTTCTTGGTCTTCTTTCTGTCACGCTTCTTCAATCCTGTACCCATACCGGCACGACAGACTTCTCCATACTTTTCCGTGAAATTGAGCAGCTGGTCACTTTTCACTCGTGTGCTTATTTTTATGTCCTTACGATTCGTTGCGCGGAACAGGACCTCACGTTCGATGGCCGAAGAGTCGATGACAGATTGCACAGTCTCTGTCAGTGTCGTGGGTGAAGAGAAGTGCGGATCGAGTTGCTTTTGAGTCAGATAGATGGAGCCAGATGACTGTGCAAGCAGGTCAGCCAGAGCTGTGATGTATTCCTGGTTGTCCAACAGCTTCTGCTTCGCCTGTGATCGTGCAGGGTATTTGCTCATGCTGATGAGCTATGCACGTTGTAAGTTGGTCTAATACCGTGTCACTTGCTAGCAGGTCCTTGTAGAAGGAGTGCACAGGACAGCTGGAGCACTGTTATTCTACCAGAGTCAAGATGTAGAGTTTGATTGAGTACACACGAAACAAGAGCTGCGGGTGACTTTACTGGATCGAGCAAGTGAGGGTTTAGCCAATTTCTTGCATCAGCCTTCACGCACTCACGCACTCACTCACGCACTCACGCACTCACGCCAACGGCTGGTGCACCGCCGGGCCCAATTCCCTACTACGACCATCCATCCTCCTCTAAGCACCAGCACAACAACCACCGCCAGCTTCATCATCCCTACCCACCAGCAGAGCCACTGTCCTTATCAGCCAGCAGACTCCTGCATTGGCGCTCGCTTCACTTCTCGATCCTTCTGCTATCAGTAAGTATCTTGCACGAGTGGTGGGAGATTTGGCTTACTGATCTTCGATAGTGTCTGCTCCAGAGTACGACTATCTATTCAAGCTCCTGTTAATCGGAGATTCTGGTGTGGGAAAGTCTTGTCTGCTTCTGCGATTTGCAGACGATACCTACACTGAATCATACATCTCGACTATTGGCGTCGATTTCGTAGGGTTGCGCGATTAATGAGATGCGCACTTGCTGATGTCGTGCAGAAAATCAGGACCATTGAACTCGAAGGCAAAACTGTCAAATTACAGATCGTAAGGCTGAATATGCGCAATTTGGTTGGGATACTTACTTACTCCAAAAGTGGGACACTGCTGGTCAAGAGAGATTCAGAACCATAACTTCATCATACTACAGGGGAGCGCACGGAATCATCGTTGTATATGATGTCACTGACCAAGGTACCTTCAGACTTTCCTACAAGGAGTCAAGTGTATACTGACTATATCAGATACTTTCTCAAACGTCAAGCAATGGTTGCAAGAGATCGACAGATATGCTACCGAGGGTGTCAACAAACTTTTGGTAGGAAACAAGAGCGATATGGCAGATAAGAAGGCTGTCGAATACACTGTGGCCAAGGAATTCGCCGACGGTCTCTCCATTCCTTTCCTCGAGACCTCGGCCAAGTCTGCCACGAATGTCGAACAAGCTTTCTTGACCATGGCGCGACAAATCAAGGAACGTATGGGAACCCAAACTACAGCCGCCGGAGGAAAGTCTACCGTGAAGATCCAGAGTGGACAGAATCTGAGCGGCACGTCAAGCAGCTCTTGTTGTTAGGCGGTCTCTGGTCGCTGTACGACAACTCTAAGCAATCGGATGTACTAGAGAATGCCCTGCTCACCGGGCATGGTTCCTGATTACAGTAGTGGAACATTTTCCAGTTCAAAGCTTGTGCGTCTTCCATAGTCTTTCATCAATGTCATGTCCTTTTCTTCTCTTATGTGCACATGAATTGGCAGCATACTGACTTGTCAAGCGAGATTAGAAGGACAAATCATGCACCGAGTGATCATCTAGGGCTCTGCAGACTGATCACAATACGGTCATACTGATTGCAAATCATGGGCTTGTATGTACAGTTTTCCTCTTACTGAAAGTTATAACTAATTACCCCTGCCACGCCGTCGCTAAATCTGCAAAAAAGACATACGTATCCGTGCTCATCACAGTATTCATCATGGAGCTGAGCTCGTGTCATCTCTTGTATTTACATGTACATGTACATGTGTATGTGTGTGGGTTGTGTGTCCTGAGGTCTCGTCACCCCGTACTCTTCCTCTTCTTGCCTCGTGCCTTGTCCATGTCTATTTCCTCGATTTCCTCATCTACCACAGAACCAGTGGTCGAGCCGGGTGCAGAGTCGTTCGGACTAGGTGTTGTGCCCGCGCTAGCTATTCTGGCGGCGTTAGTGCCGCCGTTTGTGCCGTTGGGCGGAGTATCTGCATTCGGTACTCGACGGGGTGGATTCATGTCGTGTTTTGTCGTGTTGAGCCGGTCATTGTTGGTTGTGTATGCTTCCAGTGAAGCGTCTAGCGGGAAATCGGGGTTGATAGTACTTTGTGGAGTCGCGGCGAACTGACTCGTGTTCAAGTAGTCATCAAAGTCGTTGTATTCCATGTCATTGAGTAAGGTAGGATCTAGTGTGGAAGAGTCGAGGTCGCTGGGGTCCAGCCCTAAGAGCGAGGCCAAGGCTTCTATGTTCTGATCCTGAAGTGCGAGATCCTGTTCGATTTCTTGTGCACGACTGTTGTTGTTGGTGATCCTATTTTGCATTGTTGGGGTCATTTGCATGCTCATAGGGTTACTTAAAGCCATTGTAGACAAAGCTTGTGATGTATCGGGCACAGCTGGGACAGAAGGCGGGACTGTCTTCGGAGGAGTTTGATTCGCGACAGGTGGGCTGATAGCCCCCGGAGTGCTGGCGATTGGTGAGACAACTGGGCCCGGCGAGGTCTTCATCTTGTTCATATTACGGATTTGCTGTGATTGAGCTGGGCCAGAAGCGACCTGCTGTCGATTCGCAAAGTTTGGAAGGGTAAATCTGTTTTCGACTGGCTGTTGACCATTTCGCGAGTTGTATTGGCCAGAAGCAGTGGTCGTAGCGGGCTGCTTTAGTGGACGCAGCTTTGGTGATGTCGAGGCTGATCTGAACATATCCTCAAAGGACTCTTTCGTTTTGTCATCGTCGAAAATTCGTTCTGGTGTGGTATAGGCATCACTTGACTCGTGCTGTAAGAGAAGTTTCCTCTTCTTTGGTCGTATGCTCTTCTCCTCATTGTACTGTCCTCCATACACTGTCCCCAAGAAGTTTAAGATTTTCTCGATAGTTTCTTGGTGTTTGGAGTGCCGTGTCCTGGTGTCGATCTGCTCTTGCCATAACGCTTGATTGTCTGCCTGAATTCGCTTCAAGTCTTGAGATATGGTCATCTGATGTCGCTTGATGGCCTGGATTTCTCCCATGATCGCCTGATAGTCGAGGCTGTCTTTGTCCCCAGCTTCTCCCGACTTCTTCCTCGTGACCAAGCAAAGCATGTCTGGTTGCTCTCTCAAGAAGTTTGGGTTGCTGAATTCCCAAATTTGCGATTCTGTCTTTGATGAAGCATTATCTTCGATGTGGGGTATTTTATGGAAGCCATACACTAGGTTTTGTCAGCTCTGAATGGTCCAGGGATGACGGCAGCACATACTGTTCAATTGTCTAACGAAGGAGGAGAAGTTGTTGTGCTTGTAGTACCTTGGTAGCAGATCTTTTGCGAAATCTTCATGTCTTATGACTAGGAAAGAATCTCCTGGTGCGTTCCACCGAATGAGATCGTCTGTCGAGTGATCGTTGACCATGGTAAACAATTTGAGCAGAAAAGCAGGCACATTTTTGCTTGCATTTGCAGTGCTAGCGATATGCGAATTGGGAAGTGCGACTTCTGTGCTCATGCTGAAAAGATTTTGTACTCGTCCAGATGCGAAGTGTCTGCAGTCTCAAGTCTCAACAGAAGTCGTCACCAATGATCGCGAAAGGCGGCGATGAAATGCCCCACGCTACGATACAGTCACTAGAGTTGCGTTCCAACAGAGACTTGGGAAGGATCGGGTGCTGATGAGTCCTATGTCGCAAGGACGGCGCTACGTAGCATTTACCCAATTGAGCATTAATTTGACAAATTGCGGTAACGTTCTCATGGATCCCTCAGCCACCAATTGGTTCAAGGCTGCGGCTGTAATCTCCGCTTTGGGTCATCTCATCTCCGCTTTTCACGTGATTACACGAGATATACGACACGATCAGTTGGCGGCTACGATTTCCCTGATGGGCAGGAGATCCAGTTGAGTTCTGTTGGTGGAGTGGAGGCCCTTGCAGTTACGCTTGGTCCAACAACATGTACATGTCAACCCTATAGCTGTAACAGATAAGTCGTGTCTTGACCTGTATAGTGGTCCTGGTCTGTACCGGGCTGCCAATATTGTGAAGTGATTCTTGTATTCTAGCGTCGCCAAAGTTTCGCGCCATCACGACAAGCAAAATGACAGATTCCCCAAACAGTGCCAACAAGGCTACTTGGACGTCGTGAGTAGTCACTGCTCGATATCGATGCCATGACCCTGACCATACAGATTCCTCAAGTCGATCGCAACTTTCACTGGTGATCTATCGACTCTTACAGCTCCATCTTTCATCCTCTCTGGCACTTCATTGCTCGAGTATTCCTCTTACTGGGGAGAGCATCCGGACTTACTGTGCGATATCGCATCACACGAAGATGCCGAAGCAAGAATGCTTGCGTGTGTCAAGTGGTGTATGTTCTCCGAGATCGTGTGCACTCGAACTGACTCTCTAGACACATCGACGTTGAAAGGATCCTTCTCCGCTCGCCATGAGAGTAGTGGAGGCGAGAAGAAGCCACTGAACCCTGTCTTGGGCGAGACTTTCCACGGTACTTGGGAAAGTTCCTATGGGGACACGAAGCTGGTGGCTGAGCAGGTCTCCCATCATCCTCCAATTTCAGCATACCATATCGTGACGCCGTATGGTATCCATCTCGAGGGACATAATGGTCAAAAATCGGGCTTCAGTGGGCGAACTATCGTTGTGAAGCAGATCGGGTACGCAACCTTGACTGTGCCCGTACAAGGCAAGACCGAGACGTATCTCATCACTTTTCCACATCTGTCGTTGGAAGGACTCTTCTTCGGCAGTCCCTATGCAGAACTGACTGACAAGAGTTATATTGTATCATCGTCTGGCTGGATAGCCGAGAACGAGTACTCGGGCAAAGGATGGGTGTCCGGAAAGAAGAACACGATCAAGACAAGAGTCTATGAACCTGAACAGTTTGAGAACGGCGAAAAGTCCAAATTCGTTGTTGAAGGTCAGTGGACCGATCGCTTGAACTTGAGGCATCACAGCTCGCAAAAAAAAGAAGGCGAGGAAGTCTTCATAGATTGCCTACAGAGTCCGGCTACGCACATCACAGATGATGAAGTAGGGGAGACGTATGAGTCACGAAAGCTCTGGAAAGGAGTCGCGGAGGCATTGAAGAATCAGGACTATGAGGCAGCATCTCGGCTCAAATCAGAGATCGAACAGAGTCAACGTGATATAAGGAAAGCAGAAAAGGCGGAGGGTAAGGTTTGGCCTCGAAAGTATTTCGTATATCAAGAGGACGCAGATCCCGAGACTGCGAAATTGATGGCAGCTGTCGGTATCAAGCCCAGTGGAGGATATTGGAAGCATTTATAAGGCATTGTTGCCTACGACAGACTATAAGACGTGACGGAGCGAGTCGGCGTTAGCGTAATGTGTATGTGTCACATTCTTTTTCATTTTAGTCATGACTTCCATAAATTAATGTTAAGATGCTTAGTGCTTAAGTACTTTTGCACAATCAGTATACCATGAAGCTTTCATGCACGGACAAAGTCAAAAAGAATGTGCAGACACGTACTGTGTACGTACCTCCAGGATTACAATCGACGGTGCTTGGGAATCGCAAGATGTGTGTCAGAAGACTTCTGCGGATGAATTGATTAGCGCAATCCTATCTAGCTTGACCTCATGCCTCTTTTCCCCAAACGTTGACCGACCAATGCAGGGACGCTATGAGTGGCAGAATTCTCGCACAACGTTTTGTGTGAAGATCTTGTTTGCACCCATTTTTGGTCGCCCTACATATTTACCTCTCTATTCAGATTGAACGTAACCTTTGCCTTTGTAATTCTCCGATGCAACTCCTGGTAGCATTAGTATATGGACCTCCGTGAAGCACTTGAGCAGGCGAGTTGACGTACCTGAAATTGGCTCAACCTTTTCGCTGATTGCCAGTTCGTTCATAGCCTCTTGGTATTCCTAAAGACGTCAGAACATGAAATGTTTCGGAACGATCGGTGGTTTTCGGAAAGCACCAAATCTCAATCGATAACTCACTTTTGTCATTGTCTTTGGTGGTGGTTGTGCCAACATTCGGATTCCGTAGAACAGTGCACTACTGCCCAAGAGTCCAATCACTGTGCCGATGACAACTTTAGTCTGGAATCCTTTAGGGTGAACATTAGCTCGTGGTCCGTGCTCTCCAAAAGCGACAAAGTAGGCTGCCTTCTTCTCTTCTGGAGTAAGCTCAGTCCATGGACCTTCTTGACGTTTCGCTAGCTGTGACTGAAGATCAGCCTGCTCATCTGGAGACATTGATTCCCATCTTCGGTCGAGGTTGATGAGGGTCGGCGTTGAGATGGTGTGAGCAAGTCGTCGCGGAGCAGCAATTCTCGCGGAGGCTAACGTTCGCAACATGGTCTCAAGGCTACTCTTAAGTATACTTGAATATCGAATGCTTCAGCTTCAAATGTCGGATCAGTCTGCAGTAGAGATTGTCGACCTTGGAATCTGGTTCTGGAAGTGATGCTTCACGGAGTGCGCAAAGTATTTAATTTCCAATCAATTCTACTTCGAGATTTACGAGATTTACGAGACCAGATCGGCGCGTGCCAAATCCCAGAAAATCGAGTTCACACAAGCTACCGACCAACCATTCCTCACTGCAGCTGCAGGTGATGTTCGGAGCTAATACAGTCCGTGTTCCATCTACACTGACCTTCGAAGTGCCCGTGCTTCTGATGTATTGATTATAGCATAGGTGATCTCTGATAGCACTTTGTCCTGGGCCCGGTGAACGTAGACGTCGGCTGGAGCCCGGTAGTGATCGGCTCTGCAGGCCCGAGCTACCTCAACACCATGGACAACAGTTTAACACAGGTCATGACACAGGAAGCCAAGTCCACGGACGATCTAATGCCTGATGCACCTACGGGTGACTCATCTCTGACGAATGGACAACAACCTCAAGTGCTGTCTACAAGTGATCAGAGCGTGCTTGAAACGTTGTCCGGACCTATTCTGCCCACGTCACAGTCATTACAAGAATTTTCACAAGGAATGCAGAACACTAAGCCTAGCACTCAAACAGGCTCTGGGCTGTCACATAGGCTTGAGCCTACGCAATTGAGTGGTCTGTGTTATGATGCCCGCATGCGATTCCACGCTGTTGCAAATCCCATAGATGATCATCCCGAAGATCCTCGGCGCATATATCATATCTACAGAGCTATAGAGCAAGCTGGCCTCACATCTATCTCAGCACTAACAGCTGGTGGTCAAAGACCATTACGGCGAATCCCTGCAAGGGAGATCTTGCGGGAAGAAGTCCTCTTGGTGCACAGCATTAGTCATTGGGAAAGTATGCTGGCAACAGCGAATATGACTTATGATCAATTAATCAAGCTGGGGGCGATTTCTGATTCAATGTACTTCAATAACGAATCAGCGTATTGTGCTCGTTTAGCATGTGGTGGTGCCGTCGAGACATGCAAGGCTGTTGTGCAAGGTCGTGTCAAGAATGCAATAGCAGTAATTCGTCCTCCAGGACATCATGCCGAGCCAGAATTTGCGTCTGGTTTCTGTGTGTTCAACAACGTGGCTGTTGCAGTTCGCACAACTATGTGTAACTTTCCTGAAGTACAACGAGTGCTCATTCTCGACTGGGATGTACATCATGGAAACGGTACACAGACTGCTTTCCTGCGAGACCCCAATGTTCTCTTCATTTCTTTGCACAGATATGAGAATGGGACGTTCTACCCTGGCACGACTTACGGCAACCTAGATCAGTGCGGAGAAGATGATGGTCTTGGTCGAACAATTAATATCCCATGGCCCACAGCTGGCATGGGTGATGCAGACTACCTTCACGCCTTCGAGAAAGCTGTCATGCCGATAGCCAGAGAATTTGATCCAGACCTAGTCATCAGTAGGTCTACCACACCTGAAGTCTGAGCTTTCTCTAACTTTGACTAGTCTCCGCTGGCTTCGATGCTGCAGCGGGCGACCCGATTGGCGAATGTTTCGTATCCCCAAGTGGTTATGCACATATGACACACCAATTGATGGAGTTGGCAGACGGCAAATGCGTGACTGTGCTCGAGGTACATCTCATTAATCTTGTCACAGCAGAACTAACATTCGACTAGGGTGGCTATAATCTAGCCTCAATATCTGATTCCGCTTTGGCGGTGACCAAGACCATGATGGGACAATCACCTCCCCGTCTTACACAGACGGAGCCCTCTCTCCGTGCGGTGGAGACAATTCAACGCGTATGCTTAGAACAGAGCAAATATTGGCGTTGCATGGCACCCATGGCATACCATCAGAAGCCGCTCTATGTAAGCGCAACG
This sequence comes from Taphrina wiesneri, assembly GCA_005281515.1. Lineage (NCBI taxonomy): Eukaryota > Fungi > Ascomycota > Taphrinomycetes > Taphrinales > Taphrinaceae > Taphrina > Taphrina wiesneri. The sequence goes on along the minus strand of RHGK01000009.1, from coordinate 100,626 downwards.
CGGTTGCACGACGTGGTGCGCACATACCAAGCACAGGAGCTTCACAAGAAACACAAAATGGTCATGCTACCACTTCTTGAAGACAGGGCATCTGCCTCTTTCGCCAATCAAGCGCTCTCGACACCAGATTTCCATACAGCTGACAAGCTAATGTTCTGTATACACGATGCGCCTGAGGTTTTGTCAAATCTGCAGTCTCAAGATAGACAACTCTCACTGCACGAATCGTACATGGTAAGTGCTCATAAGCTTCTGCTTACTCAATGTTGATAAATTAGCCTGACTCCGCCACGCGACTCATAGACTGGGCCGCGCAAAACAAATACGGCATAATAGACGTTAATGTGCCGGCTATCCTGAGTGGCGTGGATTCTGCTGAGCATTATAACGTGATTGACGAGACCTCTCGATTAGCCAAGTACATCTGGGACAATTATCTCGAATTGACTGATGCGAACCACATTATACTGGTGGCCATCGGACAATCGTGCTCGGGATTAGTCAATATGATATCAGTCAAGGATGTCACCAGAAGAGTCTCCGCAATCGTCAATTTTTACGGTGGTCATCCACTCAGAGCCCTGTCATCTATCGAAGACTCACTGATAGATTGGTACTATAATGTGAGACTCTCGATCATAGGCTCTTTCATCCACTAACCATGATCAGAATTCGTTGTGTTTCGCAACAAGCAATAATGAAGCCTGGTCCATACCGAAGAGACCAAAACGGAAATTTGGCAAAGCTATCAAGGTCGATTGCACCGACGTAGACGAGCTGATCCATGTTACATACGATCGGGTGGTGTCATTTATTGATGATGCTACCGAATCGTGATAGATGAGAACAATTCACGCCTCATGCATAATTTCCCATTTTCGGGAATCCACTTTGACAGATGTTTGTCGTGCACTCTGCAATCAGTTTTCACAACAATTGGACATTGTTTTGCGTTCGAGACTCTATCTCCCTCGTCAGCGAGGATACCAAGCTATAACTACACTGACAGGTTCAAATCAATCATGTCTGACGTGGAATGGTGGCATCAGTGCGTCCTACAGATGATCGAGGATGGGGCTAAACCTCCCAATTTCGGCCGGCTACAAGAGAGATTGGCTTCACAATACACTAATCCAAGATCACTCGCTAACAAATGGTATGCAATGCTGAAGAAAATGGAGCAAGGCACCAGCCCTGTCACTAGTCCTAAAGGCGCGCGGAACATTATCGACGGTTCGCCAAAAAAGCGAGCAGTAGCATCAAATTCAAGTCCCCGAAAAGTCAGACGTAAATTGGACTTCGAGCAGACTGCTCTGAACAAGGACGCTTTACAGGATTGTATACAAGAGGAGAAGAATGGCACAAGCATAACTTCGAAAGACGAAAATACCGGCGGTTGAGAACACAGAAGCCGACTTATGTGCAATGGAGATTGTCGTGCCGAATTCTCGAGGCGCGGCCTCTCTTCGAATTGCTGTTGTATGCCCCTTTATGGTCGATTCCACATTTCGACTATCTCAGCATTAAATAGCAGGTCTATTGTTTACCCAGAGATATTAGATCGGACGCCTTGTAATTTCCTGCCTCCGTGCTTTATCCACACCTCAGCTGCCCATAAGCATCACTGGAAGATCACGGTGTGTCTCTTGTGCTGCACAGCTCAAGACATAGGTCCTTGAAAGGCAAACAGATCAGCAACATTTCTCAATTCTAGATGGTGGTCTCGGACGCGCAGTACTGGGAAGCGGCCTGCATGACTCTACTACAAGCTCTAAATCGCAAGTGCCCAGATTTTGAGAAAGTGATGGAATACCTTCCGGATGCGTTCAAGGATCAAAAGGCAGCGAGGAACCGTTGGGAGAAGTTGATGCGGGACATCAAGAATAAAGATCAATCAGAGAGTCCGACCAAGGGCACACCAACGAAAATGTCATCTCCAAAGAAACCGTCAAAACTGTCAACCTCGACAAGGACACCCCAGAAGTCAAAGAGAGCCGCAGAACGATATGATTCGGACTTCAGTATCTCAGTGACGCCCCATCTCGATACAAGATCATCCACCGTCAAGGACGACTGCACACTGACTCCGTTTGATGATTTCAATCACGACAGTCCATTCACTTGCAATCCAGGAGTGATCAGTAAGCCGGACACTCCTAGTAAAAGAACGAAGAAGAGAAAGCTTGACAAAGCTTTGTGCGCTGATGACATCGAGGACTTTGCGTGGGGACCTTTGTAGCTCACCGTGCCCATGAGAGAGTCAAAAACCCCCATATGAAAGCTTAGAAGACAGATCTGAAGAGAGCTATGTATTAGAATCAGACACTATCAAGCAATCTGATCTCTCCACGATTCCTGCTTCGCGTTGACACTTCCGATGCGTTGAAGCTGATTCAAACTGAAGAAGTTGATAAGGAAATAGCTTGTAATTCATTGTAGCGTTCGGATCCTTAGTATGTACTCACCAAGCACACCTGTCATCTGCTGGCCGATGATTTACCAGATGAGATCTGTCGGCTCCACAGATTTCCTCCAGGAAAGTCACGTCAGTGGACTTTCGTGTGTGCCGTTTCAAAGACGATATATCAAGCACCGCGTATTGACATTTCGTGTCGAGTCAATGGCTACTACGTATCGCTATGTCTCGTTCCCTCGATCTCTGCGTATATAGAAAGCGCGAGAAGCAAATGCAATGCGTATCGTGACATGGAACGTGAATGGCATTCGGCGTGTGCACAGAGACTTCATACGACAAGGCAAAAAGTCATGGCTCGAGTGCCTGGAGTCTCTCGAGGGCGACATCATATGCGTCCAGGAGCTCAAGTCGGAGCGAGCGACGATGGACCCGATATATGTAAATGTGCCGGGCTGGCGGAGCTACTTTACCTTTCCGGTGGACAAAAAGGCGTATAGTGGTGTGGCCATCTACGTTCGTGAAGCGTACAAGCCCGTCAAGATCGAGACTGCGATTTGTGGGCCAGCATATGATCGATACTTTGAGCTCGACAATCCTGATTTGATCGGTGGCTATCCACTGTCGATCAGCACGATCGAGGCTCGACAGATTGATCGAGAAGGACGAGCCGTGGTCTTGGATTTTGAGGGGTTTATCCTCATTGGTACTTATTGTCCTGCAGGAGCAGACTCGGAAGACCGTGTAGCGTACCGTCGCCTGTGGTGGAAAGCTCTGGACGAACGATGTCGTACGCTGCGAAAGCTGGGTCGAGAAGTCATACTGATGGGAGATCTCAACGTGCATTGCCAAGCTATCGATCAAGTCGAGGCAGATCCTGACGAGTACAAGCTTGACAATTTGGGACCAGTTGGCACTATCTTTTACAGTTTATGTTATGGCGAAGAGTCAAGATCAAGTCGGCTGCCTGCTGATGATCACGACCACAATGCAGATACTGGCAACTCGAATTCAGTTCCTACGTTTGTTGATCTTACACGGCACTTCTTCCCAGAGCGCGAGAAGATGTTTACAGTGGGAGCCATTCATCTCTTCGGAAAACACTAATTTGTATAGTGCTGGTCAGTCAAACTGTCTGCGCGGGAGGGCAACTATGGGGCGAGAATCGATTTTGTACTTGCAACACCGAATCTCCTACCATATTTCACCTGGTCTGATGTACGACCTGACATACATGGCTCTGATCATTGTCCCGTCTATGCTCATCTGGACCCCACTCTTATTGCGCCTCATCTTGTCATTAGTCGCGCTCAAGATGGCGACAAGGGTGGAAATGCTTCGAATTTTGTCTCGTCTCAGCGCACGTTGTCCGCAAGCTATTTCCATCCAAAGACGCCGCCGATATTACCTGTACCAATCTTGACGTCTCAGCCCTCATACTGTGAAGCTCAGGATATACAGGACAGACAGAAAAGAAAGGCGAGTCCAATCACAAAGGATGTCAAAAAGTCCCAAAAATCCATCTCTTCATTCTTCAAGAGCCCAGCTGGCGGTTCACCTGACCGAGCTCCGGCCACGGCCAGAGAGTCATCCCCTTCGAGAGCGAGGCTGACGATAAGTCAGCACGATACGGCAACGAATGACCCTAGGTATCATGATGAGACGAGGCCAACTACGCAAAGAACACATTCGATCGAGAAGAGAATCGAAGTGAGCAATGCCTTTGCCACACTTTTTACGAGACCAGAGGTGCCGGTCTGCTCTGGCCACCAAAAACCTGCTAAACTACAAAAGACAAAGAAGAAGGGAGCGAATCAGGGACGGGAATTCTGGATGTGTGCTATGCCTCTGGGTGATGGTCAATGCAGCTATTGGAAGTGGCGAAAGAAGTGATTGGCCTTGTCCTGGCCATTGGCTCGAGCAAGTTGTTTAGTATAGTGTACAAGTTTATCAGTCTGTGTACAGTCCTAACTTATTACACCTCGGAGACAGCTAGATTGTTCATTGTAGATTATAGCAAATGTTTGGCATTTGCTTTATCAGCCATCAATCTATATATACTGTACATATAATAATGGAAGAATGCCCAATGGAAATGTATGTCAGTGAGATTCGAGACTAACTTTGCAGTTGGAAGCTGCTGCTGCAGTCAAGAAAATCCTGATCGATTTCCAGGACAACATGAGCACCTTGGTGGGAACGAAAATGGGATGTGATGAGAGGACTTTTCCTCAAGCGTCACAGTCCTCTCACGCCCACAGCTTATCAATTGCACACAAGTCAATACACATTGGACAATGCCAAGTATGCGACCATGGCCACTTTAAAAATTTACTTCTTGTCAGCAAGAACATGCCTCTACACAAAATCACGCGAATCTTGCTGACCCGAGTGAGGACAAAGAGCGAGACTCGGTCTGCAACCTGTGTCTTCCCAACTTGGAATGCAGTCTTGGCAGGGGTTAAAGAAGAGCAAGAACAGGCATGACTTATCTGCAAGGTTTCTCAAGGTCTCTCGACAAAATCGCTGTGCTTGCATTACAACTGAACTCGGATGCGGAAGCATTTGCAGCTGACCAATTGGTTCTGCTCGACACTGCACAGACTGCAGTGCATCATTCATAAGTCACCTTGTCGATTCATCCATCAGAGTCCATCGATCCTTCCATCCCACGCTTCTGGGCGGAGATGGCGGATGACAGACGATTGCCGAGCGACTGAATTACCAATTTTTGCGAACCACATGCAGCGTCATTTCCAGCTTTAAATTTACTGCCGAGCCTCTTCTTATCATTTTTCTTTCATCACACTTCTTTTCACGGTTCGTCAACGACACTTCTCACAGAATAAGCAAGAATATGTCAAAGTATACGGAAACAGTACTCAAGGGCTCAGCCGACGGGAAAATCGTCGAGACTACCTCAAAACTTGCCGATGAATTGACCGGCCACCAGGTTCATGTCAAGGTCACTCACTGTGGGCTGTGTTTCACTGACCATCACTTTGTCAAGGCCGACATGGTTCTCGGTCACGAACCAGTCGGAGTCGTTGAAGAGCTTGGTCCAGACTGCAAGAAGCTGAAGAAGGGCGATGTTGTTGGATGGGGATACCTGCACGGCGCTTGCGGTGAGTGCCAGTACTGCTGGTCTGGCCGAGAAGTTCTGTGTACTGAGAGACAGATGTGTACGTTCTCGTCGTTATATGGTGGGAGTGAAAGATGACTGACCTACTAGACGGATACTGCGACAAGGAATTTGGTGGATTCGGAACTGGTGCCATCCTGAACGAGGCCTTCCTTTACAAGATCCCAGATGGTCTTGAGGCTGCAGACGCCGCCGTCTTGCAGTGTGCTGGAGCAACTGTATTCAGTGCTCTGTACAACAACAATGTGCGACCTTCCGACCGTGTCGGTATCGTTGGAATTGGTGGTCTTGGCCACTTGGCTTTGCAATTCGCCAACAAGATGGGCTGTCACGTTGCTGCCTTCTCTACCAACGAGTCTAAGAAGGAGGAAGCAATGTCATTTGGTGCTCACGAATTTGTTGTCACCAAGGTACCAGAGGGAGAAGACTTCAAGGTCGAGCAACCATTCGACTTTATCATTTCCACAGTTTCTGGACAGCTCAACTGGGACGCATACTACAAGGTACTCAAGCGAGGTGGTAGCATCATCACAGCCGGAGTCTCTGAAGACCCGGTCGTCAAGTTGCCATACGGTTCCATTCTGGCCAACGAACAAAAGTTTGTTGGCACATTGGTCGCTTCCCGACACGTACAGACTTTGATGCTTGAGTTTGCCGCTCGACACAAGATCAAGGCAGCCAAGGAAGTCTTGGACATGAACAAGGAGAATCTCGAGAAGGCATTCGAGCGTTTGGAGAAGAACGACGTCCGATACAGAGTAAGTTCACTCCACAATTGTGTCAGTGGGAAAGTAGCTGATGACAACAGTTTGTTCTGACCAACACTCTTGAAAAGGCACGTAAATGTGAGTTGTAGAGTGCCTTATGTGACAGAGTGGAAATGAGGATGAGCAACGACATGATCAATCACGAACAGACACGTAGAGATAGACACTGCATTAGACAGATACCTAGACAAGATTGACATGATATGCCGCTGCTGCTGAAGTGAAGAGGAAATTCGAAGTTTCCACGGGATTCTCTGCCACTTGTTCCTCGTTCATCTCGGGTTCCCAAGAATTGGTGGAGAAAGTCATCATTCACCTCAGGCCATCCATGAATCTTACTTTTTATCATTGCCGTTGCCTCCATTGTCTCGCTCCTGGCTAGAAAGTCTCTTCTATCACAATATGCAGGCACTCACTAGGTCTAATCCAGCCATCAAGAGGTCTTTAGGTGAGTCAAACCTTGCGAAAGTAGGAGTTGCTTCGGTGGCTGACAAATATCAGGCACTGCTGCTTCATTTAGAGGTTATGCGGCAAAAGAGCTCAGGTTCGGTGTCGAAGCTCGTGCTTCGCTGCTCAAGGGAGTCGACACTTTGGCTCGTGCAGTCACTGTCACTCTCGGACCGAAAGGACGAAATGTGCTGATTGACCAATCCTACGGAAGTCCGAAGATCACCAAGGACGGAGTTACTGTCGCTCGATCAATCACACTTCCCGACAAGTTTGAGAACCTCGGAGCTCGTCTGATTCAAGATGTCGCTTCAAAGACGAACGAGGCTGCAGGAGATGGTACCACGACCGCTACCGTTCTCACACACGCCATCTTTAGCGAGATGGTCAAGAATGTCGCCGCTGGATGCAATCCAATGGACCTTCGACGGGGAGCACAGCAGGCCGTGGATTCAGTTGTAGCTTTCCTTGAAGCCAACAAGCGAGATGTGACTACTTCGGAGGAGATTGCACAGGTTGCGACCATTTCGGCCAACGGAGACCAGCACATTGGTAAATTGATCGCCAATGCCATGGAGAAGGTCGGCAAGGAAGGTGTCATCACTGTCAAGGAGGGCAAGACGATCGATGACGAACTCGAAATCACAGAAGGTATGCGATTCGACCGAGGCTACATCTCTCCGTACTTCATCACCGACATCAAGACGCAAAAGGTTGAGTTCGAAAAACCACTCATCTTATTGTCAGAAAACAAGATTTCTGCTTTGCAAGACATTCTGCCGGCGCTCGAGACTGCAGCTCAGGGTCGAAGACCACTTCTCATTGTTGCCGAGGACATTGACGGAGAGGCTCTCGCTGCCTGTATCCTCAACAAGCTTCGAGGACAGTTGCAAGTCGCCGCGGTCAAGGCCCCAGGATTTGGAGACAACCGAAAGAGCATTCTTGGAGATATTGGCATCCTGACTGGCTCCACTGTCTTCTCCGATGAAGTTGGCGTCAAGCTTGACAAAGCCACACCAGAGAATTTCGGTACGACTGGATCAGTGACAATCACCAAGGAGGACACCATCTTCCTCAATGGAGCCGGTAACAAGGATCTCGTTGCACAGAGGTGCGAGCAGATCCGTGGCGCCATCAACGACTCTAGCTCATCCGAGTATGAGAAGGAGAAGTTGCAGGAACGACTTGCCAAGCTCTCTGGAGGAGTGGCCGTCATCAAGGTCGGTGGTTCATCAGAAGTCGAGGTCGGTGAGAAGAAGGACAGATTCGTGGATGCACTTAATGCTACTCGTGCAGCCGTGTCCGAAGGTATCATTGCTGGAGGTGGTACTGCCTTGCTCAAGGCTTCCTCGTCACTCGCATCACTGAAGCCGGAGAACTTTGATCAACAGCTTGGAATCTCAACCATCCGAAATGCTATAACGAAACCAGCACGCAGGATAGTGGACAACTCGGGTGCCGAGGGCTCCGTCATTGTCGGAAAACTGCTTGACGAATACAAGGACCAAATCAACATGGGATACAACGCCGCTACCGGCGAATACGTCGACATGATTGCTGCCGGTGTCCTCGACCCGCTCAAGGTCACCAAGACTGCATTAGTGGACGCTGCCGGTGTTTCAACCCTACTGGGAACCACTGAATGTATTGTCGCTGACTTGCCTGAACCAACCCCAGCCGGACCACCAGGCGGTGGTATGGGAGGCATGGGAGGCATGGGCGGTATGGGAGGAATGATGTAATTCAACCTGAACGACTAAAATCACCACAATGTTGACGAATTACATTGACAATGATTGACATTGTCTGATTCCGCCCCTTTTGAATGGTAAATTTGTCCATTCCAAAGAGAGAGAGATCTTTTGTGCATGAGTCGCTACGGTCTCTTGGACCATTATTTCTGTACTATATAGACACTTATACATTCCCCTCTCCATGCTAAAATCTCAACGACATGCTACTTCTCTCTCTCCCTCGCTCTCCTTCTCGTACAACGAATGTTTTTTCATGGCATCACTTTTTCGCCTTTTTCTTCCTACTCTCCCCTCCCTGAGTCTCATCACCACCGTCCTCCTCGTCCTTACTGTCGTCGTGGGAAGAAGTCGGATTCTCCTTCAAATCCTCACGTTCCTGCTTCGCCGCCTTCTCGGCCTCTGACTTCCTCTTATACGCCACAGCAGCGTCGTTGAGGGGTCCATTGTTCTTTTCGTACTTGAATTTGGGTAAATCGTCCTGAATCCGTCTCATCTTTGTCTCGTAGTACTGATGAAAGGAGGGCTTGAAGGCATCCGGCAATCGTCCTTCCTCGCTGTCCCCGTTGGTGGTGGACGGTGAGGAGGAGGGGGAAAAGTCGATGAGGGAGGGAAGAATCAACATCATGTTGTTGCCCTCGTTACCGATCGGCGAATGACAATGTCGGCACGAAAGTTTACAGGGGACAACGTATCCCCCCTTCTTCTCCTGCGGCGAGAAAAACACGAGGTCAGGGACGCCAGACGTGAATTGTACGGCTTCCTTGGCGTATATACTTGACAACGTCGCCGGTGCACCGTGTAGTCGTTGACACGAACGGCAGTGGCAAAAGACGTTTGATTTTGGTGGCCCAGAGAGGGAGAATTGGATTTTTCCGCAGAAGCAGTGGCCCGAGTAGGTCGGTTTGAATGAGGGTGAGGTGGTATATGGTGCGTGAGTCAGTTTCTCCGAAGCCGGTGTCGAACTTTTGTGGGAACCGTTTGGTTTTGCGTCGTCTTTCGGTGTCGAGCCTTTCGATGGCATTGTATGTGTTTTTCAAGATTGTATGAGTGAGAATGCGTAGTCGTCAACAACAACTTCTTTTGTATGAAAATTCAGTCTCGAGGATCATGGTGATGTCAGCATTTCCCCACAAAACCATAAATGTGTGGGATGGTCATTTTCTTGAGGAGCCCGTACACCATAGACTAGCACGCGTTATTCATTCATCAAGTGTAATGTGTAAGCAAGTCAGACAAAGATGCAATCGTCCGGTATAGATCTGATTCCGTCGTGATGAATTTGCGATACATACAATGCTAAGGTAGACTAGGGTAGATGGGGAAAAGAATGTCTAACGTGAAGATTAGCCGTAAGCGACTTCTGGCTTCATGTCACTCGTTTGTGGAGCGTTGAATTGTGTGTGACACCTGGCCATGGTCTTACTGGATCTCGAGATGACGTCGGTGAGATAGAAGTTTTCGAGGTTGACTGGGTTGATGAACTTCTCACCAGTGACCTTAGATCCCTTGTTGGCATCGACCAAGGCAGCTTTGGCTCCGATTTGTGCCAAGGATGAAGGTTCCACAATGTCGTATCGAGTCAGCGAAGGTGATATCTCAGCCATACGGTCACGCAAGCTCAGGATGTCGTCGTATGCAAGAGGTGATCCAAGAACTTCCGACGCAGCACGGATGATCTTCCAATCTTCTCGAGCCACTCCAGGAGGGTTCGTGGCTGCCCGAGTCGTCTGGACTCGTCCCTCGGTGTTTACATATGTAGCTGACTTCTCTGTGTATGCTGCTCCAGGCAAGACCACGTCGGCGTATTGAGCTCCGAGATCTCCGTGATGTCCCTGGTATACAACGAAAGCATCCTTTGGAATATCCTCAGGTGCAAGCTCATCAGCTCCCAACAAGTAGACAAACTTTGCTCTCGTGTCTGCAGTCTGTTGGGAAGGAGTCGTGAATCCGATATCGTAAGCGGCAGCTCGCGAAGCAGCTCTTTGAAGTACATTGTACCCGTTCCAGCCCTCAGCAAAGAAGTTCTTCTCGTGCTTGACGGCGAATTGGCCGACCATTTCCATGATGGCCTTGGCATCTGGGTGCTCAGTGATGGCCGATCCCAAAATGATCATTGGCTTCTTTGCTGCAGCGAGCTTCTTGCCGAACTCACCGGCGAGCGCCTTCTTCAGAGCAGCAGCATCTTGCCCAAGGTGCTCGGATTGGAAGATATTGTCCGTCTGCTCACCGACAAGTCCAATCTCGAGCTCATCAGAACGCAACCACGACTTTCGCAGTCTGGCATTGAGAACAGAAGCTTCATGTCGCATGTTGGAACCGACAATCAAAATCTTGTCTGCGTCTTCGACTCCATGTATGCGGGAGTTGAATAGATAGTTGGAGCGAATGTCAATTCCGTGTGCCAGAGGTGCCGATCCACCTGGTTGATCCACCGCGAGATTCTCCGATCCCAAAGCATTGATCAAGTCCTTCAAAGCGACCATGGATTCGGCATCAACGAGCTGACCGGCAATCGCCTTGATCTCGTCGCCTTTGGCGCCAACTTTCTTGAACCCATCCCGAATCGTTAGAAGAGCCTGCTCCCAAGAAGCAGGCTCGAATCTGTCCCCGCGCTTCACCAATGGATGTGTCAATCGCTGCATCTTCAATCCATCGTTCGCAAATCTTGTCTTGTCATTGATCCACTCTTCATTGACATCGTCGTTCAACCGTGGCATGACACGCATGACCTCGATACCTCGTGTGTCGACACGGATGTTACATCCCAGGGCATCGTGGACATCAATCGTCTCGGTCTTCTTCGTCTCCCACGGTCGTGCTCGGAATGCATATGGTTTCGAAGTGAGTGCTCCGACAGGACATAAATCAATGACGTTGCCCGACATTTCGGTCTTCAGTGCGGTTTCGATATAAGTACCAATTTGCATTTGATTACCACGTCCGGACGTTCCCAACTCTGGTGCTCCGGCAAGTTCGTTTGCGAATCGCACACATCTCGTGCAGTGGATACACCTCGTCATGATTGTCTTTACCAGCGGTCCGATATTTTTGTCCTCGACGGCACGTTTGCCAGATCTCTCGGAGAACCTCGAGCGATCCGAACCATATCGCATAGACTGATCCTGTAGATCGCATTCGCCTCCTTGATCACAGACTGGACAATCGAGAGGGTGGTTGGCAAGCAAGAACTCCATGACACCTTCTCGTGCCTTGTGCACGGCGGGTGAGTTGGTCTTGACTTTCATGCCAGGCATCGCAGGCATAGCACACGAAGCTTGTGGTTTGGGTGATCGCTCGACTTCGACTAGACACCTAACCATGAATCAGCAGGAGGTGACGGGCGATATCAATCACCAAGAACATAAAAATGTCCGGAGCGATCAGTCGAGTTGCTCACATTCTGCAGTTACCGGCAATCTGTAACTTTTCGTGATAGCAGTATCGTGGGATATGTACACCTGCCTTCTCACATGCCTGGATGAGGGCGGAACCCTGTTCGATCTTGACCGACTTGCCATCAATCTCTAGCTCAATCTCAGCTCTCTTTGGAGCGGTGGAGGCAAAGGACCTGGCTCCCAGCAGGGACCTAGCCACCGACTGTCTCGAGGCTAGCCTGAGCATTGTATATGAGAGTGTAGGGAGGACAAGGGGGGAGAAGGCGATGAGGCGTGTCAGGAAGCAGACTATAAGCTGAAGTAAGAGGGACTTGTACAGGTCTAATCGTTGCTGGGGCAGTGAGTGAGTGAGTGAGTGGAAGGCAAGAGGCAGACGACGCAGACGACGCAGGAAACGCGGGAAGGTAAGCAGGGTTTAGCTCTGATCTCTAGGGCTATGAGATCGTGCTTGAACTGGTAGGGCTTCCCGTAAGTGAGTGAGAGAGTGAGTGGGAGAGCGACTGAGGGAGTCAGTGGAATTTGCTCTACAAAATCCTTCACCACCCGGCACGAGACAACAGTCGAGTCCTAAATTGTAACCACGCTTCTTATTGTACTATAGCAGCATCTCCTCCTCCGCTGCAGTAGTCTATCGTGAAAGCAAGATGGATTCCTTTCGGCTGATGTATCGTTGATCTCGAGCTAGTGTCAGTGCTCAGCAGGTGTCTGTATCGTTAGCTGACAATTTTCTTATTCCAGAGCTAGAGTAGTGCTAGACATGTGATCTGTTTCAGCGATTGTCACTGCAATCGTGTGAAATAGGTTCTGCATGGTCCACACAATGCAGACTACACATGGAGTCTCTGTACATTTGAGTGTATGGCCATTGTTACAATTCAATCTTCAAATGCAATTCTGTGTTATTTACTGCTTATGCCGGTCACTATCTACAACTATTCCTCGCTCACCTTGACCCTCTTTGCTTGATGCTCATCATGCTCTGTATCCTTCCTGACAGCGTCCTCCTCTACATTATTTGTTGATTCATTCTGACATGGACTCTTCATTTCCACATCATCCATACTCTCTCCCTCAATTAGCAATGGCTTGGTAGCTACATTTGTGGTCTGTGCTGCAGCCGCTGCTGCTGCTGCTGTAGCCTTCTTCTTGGCATTCGCATTCTTCTCCCGTGCAACCTGATTCTTTCCAATGGCTATGACTCCTTCCAGCCGGTCAATTTTGATTGCATGGTAAACATATCCCCATTCTCCGCGCTTCGTCATGACTGGTCTCGTTCGTCCCTGCAAGACCTGGTACTCACGAGCCCGTAACTCCTTGATCGAGGGCATCAGTAACTCCGGTAAAGGCTCGTGTCTGAGTGCCAACAGAGGTTCTCGATATGGAGAGTACAGAGCAACTTTGCGGGACACACCGAGCCTCGGCAGTAGAGGTTCTAGCACACCTATCGGCGTATACGATGACATGATGAGAAGGCCATCGAAAGTCGTTTTATGGAACTCGACAACGGCACGCTTCATAGCTTCCCTCTTCTCTACCTTCTCAATGTCCTTGACGTGTTTTGAACCCTTCTTATCGTCGATGTATTCGTCTAGATCTGCCAGAACACTGTCTTTGTAGATTGCCTGCTCCCAATTAAGTGCCTTGAGTCGGCCCTGTGAGAAGAGTTCCTCAGGACTGAATTGAGGAAAGTACTTGACGGAATCGATGTTTGCGTGCTCAGTATCGTGTATCATCGTCACACTGGCACCCAGCTCCAATAGACCTGCAACGAGAAGTCCAGAGACATCATCAACCACAAGATAGTGACCACCAGGTCTCACATCAGCTGCACTTAGCAAGAAAGCCATGCTTTCCTGATTGACATTCAGGATTCTTTCAGGATCCTTGTCCGTCAGGAATGTGATGACGTCGAAAAGTGTTGGAGGTATAGTTGTGAATCGAGGCGCGAATTTGGCCATCTTGCGAGCGGTGTACTTTTCTTTCGAGTACTCAGTCTTGAGGTCGAAGGACTTGTTGTTCTGCTTCAACTTCTCGATCAGAGTGTCGCGGTCGCCTGCGTCGCGGAGGGCCCGAATTTCCTGATGTGACATGACCTGATTCATCTCATTATCATCGACGATGAATTCGTTATTGCCGACTTCCTCTTCGATTCTTTTGAGTGTCTCAGCTGTCAGAATTCTCAAGCTCTTGTCACTTTGTATTTCATATGTGTAACCGTAGGGGTGGCCGATGAGATGATTGGCATCGAAAGTGCCAAATTTGCCCAGTGAGCAGTTTGATGAGTCCGGTCGAACTGTGATTAGCTTGTAAGCACCAGAAGGAAGCCGAATAATGATGGAGTGATTTTCTGCGATGCTCGGTAGCATGGTTACACTTCGATTTTGAACCAAAGCCCGAACGTCCGGAAGTTTTGACTACAGTCCGTTGTCAACGCAAGCTACACAGACCCGATCAGCTTTGTTGCTTCTTGATTGCGAGCTCAATAATTGCTTTGTGTAGTGATCTGAAGGCACCGTGACTCAAGGATTGCTAGGTCGCTTCGCTTTTTTGAGACAACGATAGTGTCGTGTTTGCCGGGCGATGGTCAAAGCTGCAGTGATGATAAGCTTCAAGATTACTCAGCAATTCGTATTCATTCTGTGTAGCTTGCCCGAAGCTATATGCAGAGGAGGGTGCGAAAGCTGTAGATGGATAATACTGTTGTACATCTTGAGCTTGAGGTTGGTACAAAATTTGTGCCAAATTTCATCAGTAAACGCCAAATTCAATCTACTGCCGCCTGCAACTGCCGCGGAAACAAAAGAATTCAGAAGCAGCAGCAGAAGCAGCATTTCATTGTCATCTGAATCACGTTTCAAACTGCTTCAGAACTATAAATCATGATTATGTGATTTCCTATAGTATTATACATAGCCATACCATCGCTACTGATACGCAGAAATCATTGTAGATTCACCCAGTCTCGACCCATCCATATCCTCCGCGTGCGTCATCTATCGAGAACCACAGTTCATGTATGTTTCTCCCATATTTCAAGACAACTCAATCCTCGGCAGAATCAAGATCTGTCTCTACTTCCTCAGTCGAATAGTCTCCTATGCTGCCTTCCTCTGCACTAAGCATGCCTTCATCCTCAGGCTCGGACAACATGTCACCTTGCTCATAATATGTTTCCTCATTGGTCTGCATTGGCACAAGCGAGCCATTAGCGCTCTGCATATACTACGACATTAGCAAATGTCGATAGCCGTGCATCTTGTCATACCGGTACACCATTGATGGTTGTGTAAAGACCTGTGCCACTCAAGGCTGCTGGAGTGCTTGGAGCTGCACTAGACAAAAGGCTCGCTTCTCCAACATCAAACGAAGCGCCTTCTTCTATGTCTTGATCCAGATCAGCTTCTTCCTCGATTTCTTCATCGTCGTGTTCTCCTTCGGAAGCTATGTCCTGGCCTTCTACAGCACCATTGACATCGGGGTTGTTTTGATTGAATTCTCCATCCTCATCTTCGTATTCTTCATAGGAATCATGGATCTCCCGATCCTCATCTGCTATTTGTCCCATGGTCTTTGTTGTGCCCAAAGGTTTCAGCCAATGATATCCGAAGTTGCGTATGTTGAGCGACTCTCGTTCAGATTGTTCTTCAGCATGGCTGATGCGAGATATATTCCTTCCCGAGCCCACTTTGCGAGTTTGCGTCGCATGGCGTGAATTCTGATTGTGATATGGCTGCATAAGCTCATCTATGCTGGAACGATTCCGTTCTTGAAGCCAAAATTGTTGCAAAAGTTGAGGATAGAGTGTCGTCATTTTGCCCGAGGAACGTGACACACAATGCTATCGGGTTTGGGGAACACTAGGACTTATGTCGCCAGTCGAGACATTGAAGCCCGCGCGAAGTTCTTCTGTCTCTGCTGTAGCAATTGCGTCCTGGAAAGCGGCTGCTGGTGACCGAAGCACAAGCACAACGAAACTTCGGCTCCACCCACGTCAACTTCCACGGTTGTGTTCATTTCGATGGTTGATGCACCACAGTAACTTCTATACTTAGACTTCTACAAGTGCTTGACACTATACCGTCGCGTGAGTTGTCAGACGATTCCGGGAGGGTTGCGCTTCAAGTCACCAGCTTCCATCTGGGTAGCTGCTTGTGGGTGAACTGTTTTCATAAGCTCAAATCGCGTATATTGAGTACGATTGAATGCTCATCAGATCTGCCTTGCGCAGGCAGCTAAAACAGAAGGTGCAGAGGCGCATCACTACGAATGCTGTAGAACGCGAGACCGGACACATTGAGGCAGGTCCTGATGAAGCCCTTTTGTTCTTCGATAATGTCTATCCCATCCAGTATGGGCTATTCGACTTGCGCTACTGGTTGGTGAGACTAGACACCGGCATGGCAGACAGAGTTCTGCGCAATGCAGTGCCGAAGAATCTCGGAGTGGAATTGGCATCGATGACACCTCGGATCAAGGAAGGCGGTGCTCTGCTGCGAGTCCGATGGGACAGATTGTCCGGCCTCACGCCTCAAGCCGTGGCCTCACGAATTGAGGAACACCTTGCCAAGGAACAACAGCATATATATTTCAATCCTTTGAGAAGACTTCGTTCGTTCTTGGTGCGCGGACGACCTTGGCTCGAAGACCTGAATAGGTTTCCATCTCAACGACTCAAGATTGAATTCGAAGGAGGGCCAGAACTTAGCCAAGAAACACTGTACGAGTACTTCAGGAAATATGGCAAAATTATCAATATCTTTCCTACCAGTGCAACACAAAAATACGCAATTCTGCAATTTGCACAGATTCGATCTGCAACGGCAGCGAGGACTTGCTTACACGGCTTTAGGGACGGTGCCACTGTTCTCAAAATTGGCTTCGAGAGTAAACTGAAAGGTCACATGATTCGAGAATATCTCTTATCTCATCCAAGGTTCACTGTGCCAGCAGTAGCTGCTCTCGTTGCCGGAATATCTGTCTCAGTCTTCGAGCCCATCCGTACATGGTTTGTGGAACAAACGATTTCTCGCTCATTTCATTATGAGGATACCAAATTCTTCAAGTGGGTGCAGAGCGGAGCTCGAAGCCTGATACCACGAAGGTCTAAAACCGACCGAGCAGTCCGAGGCACTTGGTTTGAGCGAGAGTCGACGAAGAAAGAGGTCAGTTCATGGTTGGACGAAGCTGGCTCTACGTTCTCAATCGTGCAAGGCCCGCGTGGTTCCGGCAAACGAGATCTAGTTGTCGATGAAGTTCTCAAAGATCGTCGGAACGTGTTTGTCTTGGATTGCGAGTCACTAGTCGAGTCTCGTGGAGATTCAGCAACTATCAACAACCTGGCCAGTCAGCTGGGCTATCGGCCTATATTTTCATGGATGAACTCAATCTCTTCATTTATAGACTTGGCTGCACAAGGAATGATGGGACAATCTGCAGGATTCTCAGAGACGTTGGACTCTCAAGTCAAGAAGATCCTTGGCACAGGCGCTGCCGCGGTCAAAAAGATCGCACTGAAGCATCGTACCAAGACAGATGGCCGGGATGAGGACTATCTAGAGGCCAATCCTGGAGAGAGGCCTGTCATTGTGGTTGATAAGTTCCTATACAAACAGGAAGGATCCGAATTGGTCTACGACAACATTGCCAAATGGGCAGCGACACTGGTCGAGTCGAACATCGGTCACGTCATCTTCTTGACGACAGACATCTCCTACTCAAAGGTCTTGCAGAAGGTTCTGCCGGACAAGTTATTCAGAACAGTGACTCTAGGAGATGCCACTCCTGACATGGCGCTTGAGTACATCTCCAAGAAATTAGCTGACCAAGGCATTGACACTCAAAAAGACGAAAAAGTTATGCCGCAAATTAAAGAGCAATTAACAATCCTCGGAGGTCGACTGACTGACCTCGACTTTTTGGCCCGACGTCTAGCACTGGGAGAAACACCACAAGCGGCGGGCGATACGATCATCAGTCAAGCAGCAAACGAAGTCATCAAATTATACTTCACATCGACTTCGAGCGAAACATGGGACCGCTTGCAAGCATGGTATTTATTATGCGCGCTCACCAGTGCAAAGGAAATCAAGTACCAAGAAGCACTGCTCGATCCAGTCCTCAAGAACGGCGACGAGTCGTTGAAAGCACTGGAACAAGCGGAAATGATTTCCATTGTGACGAGAAACGGACATCCTAGTGCCATCAAGGTCGGGAAACCAGTCTACCACGCCGCCTTCCAACGTATTCGCAACGACCGCGCCTTTTGCGCAAGGATGGAGCTCGAGCGCGTCACTGCCCTCTTGAGTGTTGAAGCAAACACCATTGCCAAGGCTGAAGAAGAGTTGAACCTTTTGAAGGAGATTAGTGTGCAGAAGAAAGTCGCTGGCAGAATCGAGTACTTGTTGAGCAAGGTCGAAACGAGCCAGAAGAATATCGTGGAGATGGAAAAAGTTGCTGGCCAATTGAAGGGTGTTTTAAGAACGGAATTTTGATGTCTTTTACTGTGGTTAAGCATCAAGGTACATCGGGGTTGCCATGGCGAGATTTACTCTTGTCAATATATGCTATTTATCATTTCAGTAGTGACCAAATTGGCTAATTCCAAGAAATTCAGCATATTGAGAGCTACGGAGAAGACGGAGTGACAAACGACGTTTGATTGACACGAACGACTCTCTATGCTATTCTCATCGATGCGCACCACTCTACCTCTGCACTTTACTCTACTCGTCTTTTTTGACACTTGCCTTTTCAGCAGCCTCGATGCTCTTCTTGTCAGTGGCAGGTTCAGCAGCGGCACCAAACAGTCCTGGAGCAGCCTTGAATGGTCTCTTGTACTCTCCAGTGGCTGGCTTGCCAAAGAGATGGAGTGCGGCCAATTTAGTCTCAAACGCATTCTTCACCGGAAGGATCGACTGTACGAGGAGCGGTTGCGTGAATTTAAAGTAGAGGTGCATGACTGCCATCATACCGACTCCCATGAGCGCGGACTTGGCTGCCTTTTGCAGTTCGAGCATGTCGTACTCCTTCACTGTCGTGGTGATGAGTTCCGGCTCGGTTTTACCCGACATTGGTGCGGCTGGCTCCACGTATTTCAGTGTTGTGAGGTCGTTCTTGGCCTGGATGCGGGAGTATTGAATAAAGTACGCCAACGCAATGATGATGTTGGAGGCAATGTACAGGCATCGCACGTAGAAGAGAATAGTGTTGTCTTCAAAGTTGATTTTTCGGGCGATTTGCATCACACCGAGTGTGACGACCAAGTTCTATGCATGTCAGAAATTGCTTGAGTCGTAATTTCCGCCGTGAGTAGCATACCGTAATCTGAGGACTAACCATCTTGTATGGATGCTTGATTCGGGAAAAGCACAAGAGACTAATCGGTGAAATAGACTAAAGAATGTCGTGTCTTGCGTTGCTGTTCCATTCAGAGATTCGTTGCGTCTGCGCATCTACCCAATCAGGCAAGAGACACGTGATCTCGTATGAATCGTAACTGATCAATCTCGTTTGAGTGAAACGACGAGATGATCAGTACTTCACCTGATCACCTTCATCTACTGGTCGTACAGTTTATACATTCATCTATAGCTGAAGAAGATACTTGTTTGCAGCATATCTGATAAAGTCATCTCTGGAGACGCTTCTTCATCCCTTCGTGACCTTCGATGACCAAGAGCGCACATGTCAGAACGCAATTTTGACAACTCTAATCAATGTTCAAGTAACAAACAATGCTGCCATGCGAATCAGATAGATGCTCTATCATCGAATCTTATGGCAGGATAATACCTCTTGAGCTCGACCAGAAGCACCCCAGAACATCAGCACAATTGTCTTTAGGTCGCGTGGTCGGTTTGAGACACATAAACATCAACAGATCTTTACCTTGAATGAATATATGTCGCGATCGGCTCATCAAGTACTTGCTGGGCAGGGCACTTCTTCGCGCCTTAGATGCGACTGGCTCTCTTGCCAATCGCGACTGTCCTGGCAACGTCGATCCACAATCGCTCTCTGGCTATTGACGACGCCAAATCCTTTCGCATCGCCGTGCCCTCGGATCTTCACTTTGGTGAATTGCCATTCACGTATGGACCAGTTCAGGACATTGAGTCTGCGCTCTTTCTGCGCTCCATGCTCCGGCACGAGAAACCAGATTTGGTCATTCTCAATGGTGACTTGATTACGGGAGAAGACGTCCAGGCCGAGTCTGCAACCAGTAGTCTCGAGTTTCTCTTTCAACCCATGATTGAAGCCAACGTCCCATGGACGTCGATTTACGGAAACCACGACAGCAAGTATAATCTTACTCGGGAAGCTATCTTTGCAGTCGAGTCGAGGTATGATTTGAGCATGACTCAACATGGTCCTCCAGAGACTGACGGCGTCACGAATTACTATATTCCACTACACGTCGGGGATTCTCCAGCAATTATTCTCTGGTTCTTTGACTCACGGGGCGGATCGAACGTGTCTTCCAACATTGACAACATTCCCAACTGGGTGTCCTCGAAAACAGCGACTTGGTTCCTCGACACCTCGGCATCCTTGGCGAGACGGTACGGCACGGTTCAGCACCTTGTGTTTGTTCACATTCCGCCCCTCCCATTCTACGAAGCACAAACCAAGTTTTTCGGGGCAGGTAGTGGTGCGAGCGAGGTATATCCCGGCCTCAACGAGGACGTACCCATGGCCATACAATCTGAAAGTGCATTGAGTAATTCCACCTATGACAATCACGATCAAGCCTTCATTGACGCCCTACTATTGCGTCGCGTTCATTCAATTTACAGTGGTCATGATCATGGGAATTCTTGGTGTTCCACCTGGCCTAATGAGTCATCTGAAAAGGACAACGAGCCTGTCGTTGTCGAGGAGCACGACAAAAAGCCCTTTTTGTGTTTTTGCAAGCATTCCGGCATCGGTGGGTACGGACCTTGGCAAAGAGGCATCCGCATGCTGGATATTCATTGCGTCGACGGTGTTATGGAAGTGGACACTTGGATTCGCATGGACGACGAGTCAGTCATCAACAAGGTTTCCCTGAATGAGACGTATGGCAGGGACAAGTATCCAGTTTTCGACATGGCTGCTCACGGTAGCGAGTTCTTATCACGGCTGAAAAAGACACAAGAGGAGATTGCTGTAATTTAGTGAACGAGACAAAATTTTGAGACGCCGCACCTGCCTATCGCCTACTTGAATTCGTAAGAAACGCCTAGCTACCACGTTGCCATTTTCAGTGGCTCAGATTTATGAAGCAGTTTGTACAGGTAGTACCGTCGATTGAGTCAGTACCGGCACAACACCCGGTGGTAGGGGACCAGTTCGAGCGTACTGTGGTACAGTCGAGGCAGGAGCTGCAAGAGTGCCTATCATTGCTGGTCTCTGAGGGACTGCGTTAAAGGAGGAGACTAACGTTTGAGGCTGGGGTGGTATGGCATAGACCGGAAGCGCCAGAGTGCCCCTCTGGGACATTGTTTGCTGGTATGGATTATATGCAGGATGCATGACAGTTTGTGTAATTTGTCCTTGAGCAATGCTGTAAGGATTTATGAAGCTGCCGTGATTGACAGGGTTAGTCGTGAGCTTGGCCACAGGCGAAACTCTCGACTGAACAGGCTGCGCAATCGGCACTTGTGTAGCTGAGGTTTGGGGGCCAGCCTGTTGCACTGAACCAGGTCGTTTGAATTCTTCTACTTGTTGCACGATTCCTGCTGCCTGTGTCGTCTTGCTCATGTTGTTTTCCTGTGTAACCGCTCCTGAAGTCTGTTGTTGCTCTAGAATGTGCGTTTTCATACATGGTAGAATTCTTTTCGGCGCAGCCAAAACCCATTGGTAGTCCACCTCAATCATGTCGCAATCATTTCCAACCTCAAGGACGAGAGTGCGCTCCGAGCGTCTGTTCTCGCGAACAAGACCCGAGAAGCAGTGACCGGAGGAAAATTGTGCTTGTGCCACAGAGCCCACTCGCAAGCTTGAAGCAAATTGCGTGATATTCGCATCAAACTCAAGCAATTCTGGCGCAGGCCGTCTCGGTCTATGTGTTTTGCACAAGAAATGATAAGACGGTGTTCCAGTCTCGGGCGCATCAATCCTTTGTACCAGCACGCCAGCATCGTAGGCACAAGTCCCATGAAATGCTCGGACGCACTTAGGGGATGAACACTGGAAACATGCACCCGAAGCAACCTTGCACAACGCACACTTCAGAGCTTTTCGAGCTTTGTCGATATCGTTCAGACCAGATACTTCCTCTTTTCCGCCACTCTCAGCTTTGATTATGTTCGTCTCTGGGATGAACTCTGCACATATTCGATGTACCTTGCGCTTCGGACCAGCGTCGATTAGATCTTCATGAGCAGGAGCCCGTGGACATAGATCGCATGGCGCCTTCGGCATAGTCAACTTGATCTTCTTGATTGCAGGTTTCGCAGGTGAGGACGCAGCCGCAGAGTGATATCGATCAGAAAGCTTCTTATATTGTACCACAGGAGCAGATTCGTACATGGCATCCTTATTACGCTTTTTCTTGTTTGTGCGGCGAAGTCGATCGAATTCCGAGTATGTAAGTCGCTCTGGTGATTGAGACATTTCATCATCTGATGGGGGTGGTGTAAGGACGTTTCGATTCTTGATATTCACTGCATCTTTCCCATTTACAGCTCGTATGATGTCATTCACGTCAATAGAGACAGCATCTGTGACACATTCGCATTTGCGAGCCACTTTGCCATACTCAAGCCACTCCTCCGTCGCGAAGTTGACACTCTCAGCACAATTGTAGCCTAGGTTGTATCCCGAATGGTAGCCATAGGGAAAGGTAATAACGAATTCCTTCTCGTAGTGAACAAGCTTGTTCACATGAAGGTCATGCTGTGCAAGCCGAGCTGGAGAGGCGCCAAATGTTTTGTGTCTCATAAATTGATTACAGTGTCGTGCATCATTGGGAAAGATGTCCTTCATGACTCGTTCGAACTTTTGATTGTCCTCTTGCGAGACCGAGTACCACTGCTTCGGGGCTCCGAAGTGTATATAGTTGATCGAGTACAAATCCATATCTTCCACGTGCCATGAGAAGGTCGCTTTCCACATACCCAAGTACAAGTAAGCTGAATTGACTCCTGGCAAGACAACTCCCAGACGATTCAGGATGTTGTCCAGATGAGCCACATTCCAGTCTTCCGTATCATCGTCGAAAAGTGATCCTGGCAAATCTGCTCCATACATGGGATTGTTGAACGTGAGTGATTTCCAATATGCTTTTTCCAATTCTTGACAACGTTCAGGCGTGTATTGATCATTATCATCGATCCTGTAATCGAAGTCATCGACATCTTGATTTCGAGGACGACCCTTCGATCGAATGGATTTATCGGTCGTATTGTCGGTTGTCCTTGTATCTCCAGGTTCTGGTGAGCTGGACCCTGAATCAGTAGTTGGAGGCGGGGTAGCTGGTTGTTCAACCTTCCTTCTCGTTTGTTGCGTCTTACGACCTCCCACACGACGTGCTTCTCCTCTCTTTGCTGGAGGTTGGTGCTCTGAGCTATCACAAATCTTTCTCCATTGGGGAAGGCTGTAAGAGCGGTTCTTCTCGAGATTCATCTGTCGAAATGCACCTCCACTGCCGGCAAAGTTTTGTTCAATCGCGCTCTGAACCTTGATGTCTTTGACCTATATTGTCAGCTGTCATTATTGACCCGACCGGAATGTGGTTACCTTATCATCGAGGTCAGGTAACGAATCTAACCATTCTTGAGGCGGTATGACCTTGACAATGCCAGTCTTCATGCCGTAGTGGTCGATCTTCTTGATGAACGCAGGGAAGCTTCGAAATTGATCCATCGTCGGCTTGAACACCGGTATAGTGCCTTCAGAGCCACCCCAATAATGATCTGGCAAGATTTCATCGTGCGGCTCAGCATGAGCTGGCGTCGATTCGAGGATGCTTTTGTCGACAGCAATGCTTGGCAACGGCATCGACGCAGTCATGACCGCTCAGGACTGCGCTTGAACTGCGACTTGAGTATCGTTGCTTACTGCTATCGGAGCTGATTCACAAGTCTACCTGGAGGAATAGAGTGATACTTGATAGGATGTTTCATAAGATCGTGTGTGTAGTTCGGTGGATCTGGAGTTGAACATCGGCAAGAAATGAAATCTAGATTTTATGGGGGCAAAGAAAGATGGGGGAAGCACGTGAGCAATATTATGTGATCATACTGATCATGATCAACTGAACTGATCAATGATCTTGGCTTCACTTCCAATCAATGTTCTCGTCCCATTATAGCGACGGATCCCATCGGGGCTTAGTCTGCGTATACTTGAACAGGTCCCTGCACAATATGCGGACGCATGGAACCCTCAAGATCATATCTTATCTGAAACATCTAGAAGCTGATTTCACGGAGTACGTTTCCGGGCGCAATACTCTACAAGACTGCCGGGATGAGCATGTGTCCAGAGCCTCGGTAATGCTGCACAAATCTCCTTGTTCAATTTCAGTCTTCCCGGCGTAGGAAAAAACGTGTTGCGCATGGTCATGCCTGGCCTGTAGACACTCATCTGAAGTAGGAGAAAGTAGGACGACGGACCAGTGCTCGCAGTGGCGTGATTGAAGATACCAGATTTAAGGGGGAGTTTGTGATACGCTAGCGGAACCATACTCTTGCACTTTGCCGGCTGCACAGCTGAGTAAACCCATGCAAGCACAGCAGCACACTGGGGCTACCCAGAATCTGCGACCAAAAACCACTTCACCGGCTGATCTTTCGTCACTTGAAGATGGCACAGACCAGATCAGGTCATCTGCAACGACAGAACCTCTACTCACAAGTCCCATAGCTGTGTCACACCCACCTCCAGAAGAGTTTGAGCGTCTAGTCTCAAGTCAAATACAGGACCTTCAAAATGTGAACTATGTGATGAAGACGATATCATTCAACGGATGCTATCGAGGCATAGTGTGTCAGACCTTAAACGGCGCATGTCCAATCCTGTCGATCGCCAATTATCTCTCATTGACCAGTGCTCTTACTTTGCCAAGGCATCAAAGGCAGATTTCCGCAGCATCATTGACGGATCTTTTGGGTGACTATTTGATCAATCGTCAGTGTGACTTGAGCATACTGGCGCGGCTAGAAGGGTTACATCGGGGGTTGAGTGTGAACCCAGACTTCAGAGGTGTCAACCTGTTTTGTGATGGCCAGGATATTATACAGGCTTTCGGAGCAGAGCTTGTGCACGGCTGGATCCCTGCAAAGGACAATCCAGCACATGATCTCTTGACAGGTGATTCTCGAAAGAATGGGGTCGAGGATAAGTCGCCTGGCCAAACATTCACGAATTTTGAGGCTGCGCAAATACAGATACTCACCACGACAGACACAACGGAGGCCGTCCTGATGGACGACTTCCTGTCTCGCCATCCGAACAACATGACGCCTACAGGGCTGAAGGAGCTTGAGGAGCATATGACAGATGGTGATTTGTCCATCTTGTTTTACAACTCACATTTCTCCTTGCTGTACAAGCATCCAGGCTCAGACCGCATCTTCACTTTAGTGACTGACGCCGGATACATGGAAGCAGGCAATCATGTTGTGTGGGAAAGTGTGACTCTAGATGGGGACACGCAATATTTCAGTGCCGAATTTATTCCACATACACTCATCAATGAAGTCGTAGGTAACGATGATTATGGTAAACACAAGACTCATGGTCTTCTCACTGAAGACGAAGCCCTGGCTCGAACATTGGAGGCGGAGGAACATGGCCACCAGCATGATGTGACCACTGACAGAGATGTGGCAAAGAGGTTGCAGGATATGGAAGATCGCACAGCATCGAAACAACGACAGCGAGAATTGCAACGACAACGAGAGGAGGACCAAAGACGTCTAAAAGAATATAATGGAACAAGTGGCTCCTCTTTGGCAGCTAGCAGGAGCACTGAGGTTCCTCGCAGCTCAGTGCTCCGCAATTCTCCAACAAACAACCCCAGGCGTGTCGCGGGAGAGAAGAGCGGCGACTTAAGTAAGAAAAGTAAAGACTGTCTCATAATGTAGCTGCAGTTATACGCAAGCACCTTGTCAAAGATAGTTGCAATAAGCGGTTTCCAAACACAGTGCAACAGTGCACCCGACCCTTTGACAAAGGGTTCCCAATCACTTAGCTTTTCCCTATTTTGATATGTACACCTTCCCACCTTGCGCTGATGTTGGAAATGCGATGGAACTCAGCTTTGTGGAATACCCGCAACTTGTTCTCGCGAAGTATTGAAGGATTCGAACTTATGGCAGCTGTGCCTTGACAAACTCGACAACCCAAGGAGTGACGTACAAGGTCACAGATATTCCTAGGGCCCATTGTAATGTACTCCTAGACTCTAATGTGGCTCGCTCCAAGTCGGCTTTTGATGGTCCTTGTTGTCCCATTCCATTGAACTAAGATTTCATCAGTACATGTACGGAGCACCACTCTCGCTTTTATGGCGTACCATGATTGTGAATTTCTGGCAGTACTGTGGATTCGAGTGAGTCCTCTTTTTTTGTAGTTTCTATCTCTTGAGTTACATTTTATTGAAGAGATGTCATTTACGAAGGAGTTGCCGGCATTTTGGTGGAACTCCCGAAAGTTCTGTCGTACCAAAATACGATGTGATGATGCTGAACTGCGACTGCAACACAATACTTTCGACAACCATTACATGCTGCTCACGACCCCGAAGGTTGTCCGCGGTTATCAGACGTGACAAGTCGACGATCTCCAAAGTGTGCTGTACGACTGCGCTAGTGGTGGCTCAACGATGTCCGACAATGATGATACACAACTAAACACGATCGAACAGCCTTACCCTACACAAGTCATTGAGCACAAGCATGCTGCCATCGACGACGACGGTGGTGATGCGGAAGATCGCGAAATCCAATCCGCTGCCGATGCACAAGACCCTGAAGGCGACTATTTGGACAACGATGACGAGGTTGTGAACGGAAATGGCTTAGCGAAGGGACAATCTGAAGGAGTTGAATCGCCCATGGCAACTTCGGCAGAGCCAAATACTCCTTCCGAGAACGATGAAGCAGAAGGAGAAGAGATTGAAGAACCGTCTAAAGAGGTTGAGGAAAAGAGCAATGCCATAAATTATGCTGCTGCGAATGGTGACTTTGATGACGATTCCGAGTTGTCTGATCTGGACGAGGAACAATTCAAGGACTTTGACGGTGCTGCTCCCGGAGAAGAATCAGCGGTGTTCAATCTTCCTTCGTTCAGGAAAAAGAAGGGCGGAGCCAAGGTCGACAAAAAGTCGAGACAAGTACGACGGGGATCACTTTCCGATGATGATGGCAAGATCTATTCTGATGACGAAGAGAGGCCTCGAAAGGAGGCGGGTCCAAAGAGTAGAATACCACCACGACCGACTGATCCCGAAGAACTACGCAAATGGGAGCTCGATAGGACGATGGACGCTGCCATTGCGCCCACCAAGAAGCGAAGAAAGAAGGACGAGGATGACTTGATTGCTTCCATGGACGATGAAATAGTCCAGCTAGCAGAAAAGATGCGTCTAGCAGCTCAAGCTGATGCTGAAGCCAACGCATCCAAGAAAATCGCCACCGCAAAACTCAGACTCTTGCCAGAAGTGACACGAATCTTGCGCAGCCAAACACTTTACGACTCGATACTCGACAACAACATGTTGGTGTCAATGAAACATTGGCTGGAGCCCTTACCGGACAAGTCTCTCCCGGCACTAAACATTCAAAGGACGATTTTCGAAGCACTGCAGGCACTGCCCATAAAAACTGAACATTTGCGCGAGTCGGGCGTCGGCAAAGTCGTCCTATTTTACAAGAAATCCAAGAAACCGGAACAATTCATTCAAGTACAAGCAAGCAACTTGATCTCGGAATGGAGTCGTCCAATCATTCGAAAATCGGCCTCTCACAAGACAAAGAGGGTAAAGACGGCAGACTACGACGGTCCCTCGTCAACGCCACGATTGACCACCTCTCTTTCCCAACAATCGCCCGTGTCGCAATATAAAAGTAAAGGAGGAACCAGTATCCCTCGTGGTGAGAAAGCATATGATGTTGCTCCACGGGCGCGAGAGTTGAGCGGTATTCAAGCTAAAAGTGATGGTGGAGAAGCGTACAAGAGGATGAAAAATACGCTCAAGGATTTGGGAAAGAGGACAGGCAAAAAGGGCGGGGTGAGTATTGAAGGACGAGGTATCGCTTAATTGTCAAAAGTTTCCAGGTGTGTTTGGTAGCATAGCGCAGCATGAGCATTGAATTAGTCTATTTTATTGATTAGAGCATTACATGTTGGTACTTAAGGTATACAATGCTGATACTACTGTACATCGTACATCACCCGATCGCCATATCTACAGCCTCAGGTTGCTGAAAGTCTCCAGCAGGAAGACTTGGCTCCTGCGTCTGCCCTCGATAGGTAAAAGTTCACCAGAACTGTTCCAAGCGATAGTAGTCTCTGGATCGTAGAAGAAGAAACACTCGGCATCTGGGTCCGGACTGGTGGTATTCAGATAGTGTCTACGACAGACCCAAATCCAGCTTTTCCTGAACGATGAGTACGTGCTATTGAGTTCTCGCCAATGTCCTCGCAAGTCCTTTTCACGACCAATGAATCTCAAATCATGCCACACTTCCACGCGAGTACAGTATTGCTCGTTCGACAGTAGCCTCACAGATGGCCGACTATCGAGATATCGTTCGTCCGTGCTCGCCACAGCAAGTACCCAGGACCCGTCCCCAAGGGTGTCTGAGTCTTTGATACGTCTACTGACGAGATCGAATATCCTGGTCGTCGAGTAACTCAGTGTCATATCGCTGATGCCAGGAAAGCATATTTGAAACCATTCGCAAGCGTCGTCTCGAATTAGTGCAGAGGTGAGGTTACTGACGGCTTGTCGCTCTGTCGCAAAGTGTTTGTTCTTCCATAATCTTCCCACCGAAGAGATCAATTGCTGCAAGCTCAATGCGTGAGAGTTTCGTGAAGCTGATGCGATTGATCGAAAAAGCGTCATTTGTGCAGCTGGCAATTTGACCTGTAGTAGATGTTCGTATCTAGACAGCGTCAACCGGTGAGACTTTCTATCGATCAAGAGCAGGTTCAACAGGGACTTGCAAGCTGGACGCCACTCGCCTGACGCGATATCGCGTTGACACATGACTACCAAGAATTCCACTATGGTCAGGAAGATTTCGGGTGGCAGTGTACTCCAGTGCGCACGCTCGACGTCGTTTACAGAGACATCTATGTCAGACTGAGAGGCAGTCAACATCAGGAGCGTAGTCTACTACTGCTTCGAGAAACAGACCAGGGATGCGATCGAGTGCTTTTTATGGGCCTTGTGTGATGTCGCAGGTTAGAGTCGAGAAAAAGTGTCTCGTCTGCGTCTCAGACTGGTATTTTGCTGATCAGACATGCAGCAGCTGAGGAGGATTCCTCCTGATCAATCGATCATCACTCCCATCGTCTCTATTCACACAGACTTCACTCCTTCAACTCCGATGCTGTAGCCAATTGCTCCTGGTCTGGTGAAAGGACTGTATACCAGACTAAGTTCTCGTTGAGTCTCTCCGTCTGCATAGCTGTTGCGAACCTTCTTGAGTGCGATCCTACAGTGTACTGCGTTAGCCCAAACAAGTCCCAGTGCTGGAAGCTTAGGTGATGGCTCACTCATCTGCCAACCACCAAACCACTGAGACTGATGATCGAGAGACAGAACGCTTTGGTCACGGCTGTTGCTGATACGATCAGAGACCTGATTCGCCACAATCACAGCAAGATCAAACTCTACTGCCAACTTGCGCAGATGTGCCGAGAATCGAGTCAATTCTTTTGTCCTTACTGCCATATCTCCAGCTCGTTTATCAGCTCCATTGCTTGTGGTTCGTCCTTCGTGTTCCGCACGATAATTTGCTGCCACAGAATCGATGACGATGCTCCCAACTTTTCCTCTTTTCTGCTTCAACAATACAGGTAGTTGGTAGTATAATATGTGGTCCTGTAACTCCAGGTCTGGACATACGACCACATGAATGTTGTCCAATGGCCGTAGTGGTAACAATGATTCGTGATGTGGGTACTTGGCTATAAAGCCGGCACACATCTCTCGAGCCCTCGACGTTGCTAAGCCGCTCTCTGTAGAGATGTAGACCACCTCTTTTGCCAGACCGCCCAAAGATGTGGGTAGTTGAGTTGTGATACAGAACTGTGTCATGAACTGAGACTTTCCCACTCCACTCTCGCCAACGAATTCTGTAATGTGCTGCAAGGGCACTCCTCCACCCAGAAGCTCATCAAGGTTCCCATCTCCGGTAGTCAGAAATCGTTGTCCATCATGTACAGCGTGTGACGATCGACTTTGTCGGGGTACAGTGTG
This sequence comes from Taphrina wiesneri, assembly GCA_005281515.1. Classification (NCBI taxonomy): domain Eukaryota; kingdom Fungi; phylum Ascomycota; class Taphrinomycetes; order Taphrinales; family Taphrinaceae; genus Taphrina; species Taphrina wiesneri. Next base: position 70,290 of record RHGK01000009.1, on the reverse strand, counting down.
CTTGATTACTGCCTGAGTAATTCTGTGGATACTTTCTCGCTACGAAATGTCAGCTCAATCCCTTCGATCACATGAGGTACCGACACTAAGTCCAATCTTCTTCGAGATCTCTTGGGATTCGGAAGTGATGAGGTCAAAGGTGTACAAGTTGTTGCTTTCGAGTGCCACAAGTTCATTGGGACTAAGCTTGATCTCAGGGTACGAGAAAAAGTCCATCAATGGTCAGACATGGCAAGTATAATTGGAGAAACCTGAAGAGCAATTGTCTGAAGGCGTACATGTCCATACAAGCTTAAGTACAAGTACAGCGCGAGTATACGTAGTGTCAGACGCGCTGCAGACGCTTGACTTCTCGTGTCCACCATCTGAACAAAAGTGGCGGATGCGGCTCCGCAAATGAACATTCCCTGAGCAGATGAAGCGAATCATGATCACGTTCCTGCACCGTACGGCAGTTGTAGCTAGTAAGTAGTTCTAACTGACTGTGACCTGCTGTTTCAAGTGATGAGTCTACTTCAGAATGGCAAAGCAAGACAAGTCTCGATCTAGAGGACCTCCGCACCAGTCTCGCGGCTCTAGACGGCTCAAGGAGAATGGATGGTGTGGGTACGGATATGTTACGTGTGCAGATCGTATTCGAAATGTTACTGCAGTCTGCCAGCTGCAGCTTGCAATTGGCTACGATCAATCTTAAGATAAGCACAAACTTTCGACCACAGCCAAAGTTATAACAATAGGAGGTCCTTTCCGCCATCACAAAATGAGAACAAGATCATCAAGGATGCTCTGCCCACTTTGGAGTAGCTATAGCTTAGTAACTGCATGGTCTGGCGCCTGGCTTTATTGGAGCTGTCCATTTTGCGCTATAGTCAAGACAGTCTCCCTGGATAGAGACATCAGCAATGGTAGATCTGACAACAAGCACAACTTACGCCGTCCACAGTACTCGCTCGAACGTACTGAAGCCTGTTTCCATCCGGACATGGAAAGACGTCAAAGTCAAGAGTGACCTCGATCCCTTCAAAGCTTTTCTTGCCAGTGTACCTCGTCTTCTTTCGAGTCAGATGACCCTCAACAATGGACTGTAGATCTGCCAATTCGAGATCGATCGTGTTCCATGTCGTGCTGCCTGTGACTTTGTCGCACATGACATGCCGCGGAAACCTCCAATGAGCGTTCTTGCCCGGAACCTGATCGTAGACTGCATTTACTCTACTGAGAATGGTACACAGCAGTACCAAAGCCGAGGCGACGTTGAATGTGAAGGATTGCATTATTTTCTGACTGGAAGAGACGGACGAGCAGACAGCGGCTTTTTATCCTCACGCTGAAGCGACCCCTGAGCACTATAAACAGCATTACGGCGATCCTGAAGACAAACCGCGGAAACCACGCGACCAATTGCATGACGTTCATCGTGCAAAGGCGCAGATCCACCTGCAATGTTTGTTACCCTGAGAGGATATATCCAGAGGCATTGGTAGCTTGTGATTGACTTTTTGCACATGAGCCCTGAGTTCTGGTCTGCTACCGAGATTTGCTTGGCTTGACTAGCTGAGCTAGGAAAGTGATGGTGTGGATGCCAACTCGATAACGTCGCGTCATGATCAGTGTCGTGAGTCTCAATCAGGCTATCGACAATCTTAATCGATAATTGAAGAATGTACAAGGCTAAAGAGTGCTGGACTTACACGTATTCCATTGGTTAATTGCAGAAATGGCAAGACAGGAGCATAAAGATGATTCTGCGAAACGGCGCATACGCAAGAAAAGATATGAATCATCGCCGTTCGTCCATTGCGGGTCGGCACTGATCTGCGCATGGGAAAGAGGAAATCCGACTACACAACAATTCTCGACATTGTAGAAAAGAATAAGACATTTTCGATTACAAATTGCTCTGTACGAATCGTGGTCGATCGTCAAGCACGTCCGATATTGGGACTGGAAGAGAGTCCAATATGGAGAATGGTCGTTGCATCACGCAGACACAACGTACTCTGCTCCCTATGGCGCTACTAGCTACAAGGAAGAGATTTAGTTCGTGGCATATAACCGCTCCGATAGCCACCCTAAGTTGTATCAGTGATGCCCAGAAATCGAAAACTCAATTTTACGATGCGGCTGGTTCGTACTTGCAAAAGTCTGACAATACTGTTATTCTGCTTCAAACACCAATCCACGCTAAGTCGCAACTCGGTGACATAGCCTGAACTCGTTCCAAAACCTATGCACTCGGGGAGATTTTTCAGCGAGATCACCGTTCCATTCGCAATCTGTATCACTTTTCTCGAATCACTGAAAATCGATCGAGGGAGCCTCAACTCAGATCTGTCCAACATTCGACACCATCCGGGAACTGAATAGTCGGTGTTGCGCCTATTACATGTTTTCCTTTCTCCACATTCACCCCGAGGAACAGCTGCAGAGTGTACAAAAGACCAATGAATACAACTTTGTTGTTGTTTCTTTTGTTTGGAAAATACATGGCGATTCTCATGTGCTAAATTTCTCATTCTAGTACGGATTTGACTTCTTATCATCTATGCCATCAATATTTGATACCCTGAACTCGAAACACAAATATCCAGCCAAGGCCTATGGGCGAGTGTTGCGGGAGACTGTAGGATGAATCGCACCAAACAAACCAGATGGTTTCAGTCTGTGATATACGAGTTTAGCAGCACCATGGCTGCTGTTGACGTTTCATCGACACGATCGATAGCCACATACTTCACATGCCAAGGCTTCAATCGTGTATCCCGCACAAATCTCGAGCAGGAATTTGTCAATTTGCGTAATTTCCTGAATACAGCTAGCCACAGACGAATCAGCTGATGGTTGCAGTTGTACAGCTAGACCCACTCATACTCTCATACGAAATCCATGAAAATTGTGTCACAATCCCATGCTATCATGCCTGACGATCTGCTGATAGAGTCAAAGCGAATTTTTGCCAAGAACGTGCTGTATGCGATCGACATAGCTCATCAGCTAGTGAAGGTACGTAGCATGAGCCCAGATTTCTACGTTCCCGATTTCCGAAACTCCACTGTCCGGAAGGCAGTGGGCTTGGTCAATTACATCACGCACGCACGCGAAGTGAATTGATGAACACTATGGCCTTGCTCTACTCTAATTGAGCTCACGTTCTGTCAAAAACTTGGAGTCCTTTAGCTTGCCGATCTTGAATCGAAGTTCCTGCGAGCGGTTTTGAGAAGTGAGTATCACATGGAGGACATACGGGGACGTCCTGTCTCTGAAACATGGTATGTTATGCACGATACATAAGCAGACGTTTCGTACTCATAGTGTACAACTGTGCAGCGCTCCTGATAATCCTGAGCACTGATTCCTCCTGATCTCGGTATAACCTAACAGTGAGAGCTGGTTGACATACGCAGTCTTGGGGCATTGGAGCAACAACGTTATCATGGAGAATTTCAGAATGACGAGGGAGGTCACAGGCTCTTGAACTCTGGTTATACCTATCTGAACAGTGCACGCCTTCTGTGTTGTCGCAGAGTAATTCGATGGGATTTGTGAACAGCGTTTGCAATTGCTGTGGACACTAAATATAACAGACAGGGCATACCGATTCAAACTTCTATCGAAAGATGCGATGCATCATTCTTTAGATCACCGTGATATACTATCATCGTGTATACTTCTTCTATCGCTTCGATCAATGTTTCGGAATTTCTAGACTTGACAATAAAATTCCTGACTGTTGATATGTAGAAAACAACGTGAAGCTATCCAATCATTCCCTACAATCACTGTCTCAGGTACTCATGTCTTGCGATCAAAATTGAATATCGAGGATTGAGATGAACACTTGGAACAAATAAATTCATCTACTGGAAAAGTTCCCCTTGCATTATACAAGATAGCACAAACAGTCTCATTGTACGGGAATGTTCCAGAACGACAGCACGCCTCTCAATCGTCACAACGGTGCTTTCTTGGAGCCATATAGCCATTTACACATCCACCCTATGAAATCAGTGATGCTCGGTCATCAGGAGTCAAACTAACACTGAGGCCGGTCCGCACTTCCCCAAATTCTATCAAGTGGACCTTGCGTCTTTTACACCAATGGTCTCTGAAACGTACGCTGATATGGTATCCTGAGGCCGTTCCTGATTTTTCGAATTCGCGGTAACCGCCGGTATGAGTCAACGTTCCGGGTTCCTTTACAATATTTATCAGCTGGTCTCGGCTGATTGGGAATTGATCCAACGAGCCTTTGTCAAAATTCTTGTAACAGAGAACACCATCGGGGAAATGAAAAATTGCATTTGGGTCCGGTATCTGGCCTGCCACAACTGCCTGCGTGCTGATGAACAGAAGTAATATGCATAGGAAATTTTGAACAGTAAAGATGCTGCCAAGGAACTGCATGATGTGCTCTAAAGGTTGCTATCTGAAGTTGATCTTGAAGTGCGGGACAACTCCCATCTTATATCATAGGCATTGACCCCTGAGACATGAATTTACCAGATACCAAGCACTATATGGGTGCACATGTATACATTCACTTGTCAGACGGAGCGCTGCATACAATCGTGCTTGGGTCTAAACCCGCATAAGTGTCACACGATTACCGTGTTTGTGTCATCGCACGATATTTCACCCAACTGTCAGAGTGCGGGTGTATTTTTAGAAGCACGAACTATGTAACGCAACAATGAAGAATACACAGAACCAGATTTTGATCAGTGTCGGACACTCCCGAGTGACCAGGCTGAACACAGCATTCAGAACGTGCACCAAAATAAACAGTTTACGGCAGCAGAAGAAGGTCTTTCGATTGCAGATGTTGTGACGCGGACAAGGCTGTTTTATGTATGCTTCTATCGAGAACGGATTTGGAGAGATGAGCTCAAGAGGCTGTCGCAGTCTCAAGACTGCGTACAGAGACTCTGACCTTTTTGTGGTCGAAACGTGCCTTCAATGCGACATGTACCCTAAAGATTTCAGTGATGCTCGACAAAAGCTAAGGTCTGGTTTACGCTGAGACTCGTTCGTGCTTCGAGGTATCTGATTGCATTGTTGTTATGTTCACTGCACCATTGAACTCTGAAGCGCAGTTCGACACCATGACCGGAAACAATTCCGAAACCAAAGTACTCGGTCCCGTCAAAAACCAGTTTTCCTGATACGATGTCTTCCAATTCCTTTTTAGTAACGGTGAGAGAACCTGCTGAGGGATTCGTAATATCGTACAAACAGCTGACTTCATCAGGAAACCACCATATTGGATCTTTTCCTGGTATATTGTCTATCTTTGCTGCTTGTAGACTGCTCAGCAAAAAGCATGAGAGACTGAAGAATGCTAAGATGTGGTTGTGAAGAAGTAGCATTTGAGGGCTTTCGTGGGCAGTAATGTACTGTTGGGGATCGATACCTTTTAAGTTGGTGTGGGCTAAAAGGAGAGGCTAAAAGGAGACATCCAATTTAAATTTGAAGCACAGATATCCTATCAAGCATATGCACATGTGCTACTCATGCAATTTCGTACAAGCAACAAACCCGCAACATCGGCTTCGCTGAGCGACGTCCGCATGCTCTGATGTCATACAATCGTGCTGTGTCTTAATTCGCTGTCTTCGTGAGGGCTAAAGCAAAGTAGAGAATGTCAACAGACTTACACTTTGTGCTCCAGTTGATCGTCCTGTTGCATATCACAGACACAATGACCAGATACTGTCTTTTTTCCATGTATATTACTTGTCGGTAGTAGCAACTGCATCATGCTGGAATTTGCGCATGTTCACATATAGAGGGCAATCCGACAAGTTCTCAGCAGACAGTGAACGATGAATGGACAAATAGCTTTAGGCTCTATCGAGTCGAGCTCTACAAGCTATGAAGAGTCTAGCGTAGCGATGAGGACACGACGTATGAGCAGATTGAGGCAGCTGAGTAGACATCGCAGAATCTACCGGCAAGGATTGGCGACTGGTCTTGTGTTCCATCGGTCGTCGGGTGTGCATTTTCCCTACACTTGTGAGCAATTTTATACCTTGTACTATTACAACTTACGCCGTTGTCGATTGTAGCTCGAATGTATTGAATAGAGTTGCCGCCTGCACATGGAAAGACAGTAAAGTTGAGGGTCACAGAGACTCCTTGAATTGTTTTCGTGCCCGAGTAGTTGTTAGAATTGCCATCTCGAGTCAAGCGACCTTCCACTATAGATTGCAAGTCTCTCAAGCCAATATCGACCACATCGTAACGTTCTGAGAATTCTATACACTCGATTGTTCGAGGGAATCTCCAGTTTGCATTCCTACCAGGGATAGTATCAGCACATGTAGTGCTGAAAACAATGCAGAGTAGGCCTAGCAATGGGAGCAAGATAATCATAAGGAACAGATGTTTTGAGATGTTTGATTTTCAATTTGATTCAGATCGAGAAGCTGCTTGACTTTTATACTCGTCCGTTCAGTGCGCCAGCAAATGCATAAGCATCATCATCATGACGACAAACAGACAAATAAATCGTTCCCGCGGCTATTCCAGATTAGCGGCCCATGGAGGCTAGGTGGCGCTGAGATGCATGCATACTGGTAAAGAGAATGTATATATCCGTGAGCGTGCGCAGGCTGAGCAGGTTGTATATTGCGGCAAACATGAATCAGAACTACTGCGCACGCCATATCAGGACAACAAAGAACTTTGTTCCTAGAACGGGCTCGGCTATAGTATCGGAATAGTGATCGAACGAGTGTGATCCAACTGAGAAAGAGCGAGAGCGAGAGAGAGAATAGAGCTACTTATTTAAAGGTGATACGAGCTTGCAATTTGGGAGAGGTAATCACGACGGATCACGTCTTTGCAGATATAAGTAGTGAATTCGAATCTAAAAGTTTGTGGCAAAGTTCTGAGCGCGTGGCAGCACTAGTCTTCAAATTGTAACCGCTGATATGCTGCAAATATCGTTGACAGCAATTCACATATCCATGTGCTGAGTTGTGTTAGTAGAGACATGGATCTCCAGACTTTGGCTTGGTTGTCCATCTTGTGCTCGTTTCACAAGGCCCCTACAGAAATAAGCATGGATACAAAAGTCCTTTGTCAATTTGAACTGACCCCGTACTCGGACCGCGCATCATCGAACTGAATGACATTCTTGTTCAGCTGTGAACACCAGTTGACGGTATAGTCCACAGTCACAGTCTGTCCGTTGAATGTTCCTGATGCAGAGTACTTGTTGCTTTTTGGTTCATGATAATATTTCTTGCCTGCTACGACGGACTGCAATTCTCGCAAACCAACTTTGAACACATCGAATGATTTAGAGTATGTTCTGATGCAGTTGATTGAATGTGGAAAGTGCCAATGAGCACCAACGCCCGGAATATTGGCAGCATCGGCGTAACCTAGCAAGCTGAATAGAAAAGTAGCGATGCATATGTTGCTGTGAAAGAACTGCATTATGTTTGGTATAAGAGCCAGAACGTGCAGCTGATCTCCTCTTATACTCGTTCTTTCACTACACCAGCACAAGCATGATCATCAAAACTTTGCGGGCCGCGGCTCTGCGAGTAGACAAACAAACTATTCCCGCGGGAAATCCTCGTTGTTGGAGCATGGAGAAAAGACAGATCGGCATTCATATACATGCATACGGATGAAGAGCATATATATCTCCATAAGTGTGAGTAGGCTGGGCAGACTTCTATATTGAAGACGGAGAAAAACCAAAAAACTTGCTCACGTCATGTCGAGGCTTTCAACAGCATCACTTCGGAAGTGATTGATGTATGGCAGCGCTATGCAGAAGTTTATCGCAAACGTTTCAAGCAGAAAACGAGCAGCACTAGTCTCGAGAGCGCCGACATGGCGCAAGCATTGATTAGGACCATGCAACCTGTCTTGTATCGTTTCAGTAACGGCATTGATCTCCTGCAGCCTTGCGCTCAGCTGTCCATGTTGGACTCGCTTCACAAATTCCCTGCAAAGATAAGCAAGAAATCACCTTCTATGGAGTCGTTAAGACTCACCCCAAATTCGGACCACGAATCACTGTAAGAGATGACATTCCTGTTCAATTTTGGGCACCAGGTAACAAAGAATTGCAAAATCACATATTGTCCTTGAAACTTCTTTACTGCAGAGTACAAGTTGCTGTCCTCAACATGCTCTCTTGGTCCCGCCACCATGATCATCAAACGTGGCAGAATAACGTCGAACGTCCCAAATGCCAAACCTTTGTTTCTGAGGCAGGTAATGTAGATTGGAAAATGCCAATGAGCTCCAACGCCTGGAATGTTGACAACCTTGACGGCACCTGCATAGCCTAGCAGGCCGAACAGAAGAGTAGCAATGTGAACCTTGATGTAGAAGAATTGCATTGTGTTTGATTTGTTACGAATGACCTGGAACTATCGATATGTTTATATCACGACTCACGATCGGTGCTACCCGCACCTTCAATTTTATGTGCACATGCAAGCACTATAATTTGCTTAATTGCTATACCTATACGTACGTAGTCCTGATCAGGTGACTCGGAAGTGAGTTATATTAGGCCATTGCATGCAAATCAGCAGAAGAAAGATCGTCTGAGACCGCACGTTTACGTTCCATCATCGGACGTACCTTCATCTGGAAGAGCAGAGGAGCACGCAAATGATGGATCCGATGACTATCATTTCCGAGAAAAATGTGAGATATCTTAATTTTACCGTCTAGCAATTCTCTACGACATTCCGCGCGCGCTTCTTCTCTGAACATTGACCATCTTACCGCGCGCCGACCCGGTCACTGGCTTACGTGGCCACAAGGCAATCCGACTGTGGGTCCCACTTGCAAGGCGCGATTCCCCAGTCGCAAGCTCCCATCTTAGATTCAGCTAGCAATGTAGGGTCAGGTTTAAACCACTGACCTACTTTGCATTTACCCTGCAGTTATCAGTAATGCTCGATCATCCAAGTTCATCCTTACACCACGTCTGGTCACTGCTTCTGTATATGTGATTGCATTGTTTTTCTGTTTTGGACACGACTCGACTGTGAAATGCACTTCGACGCCAACTCCTGAAATCATCCCAACACCCTTGTACTGATGAGAATCCCCAGACTGAACCACTTTTCCCTTTACGATGTGCTCCAATTGCTCTAGAGTGACCATGAAAACCTCGCGTGGAGCTGATGCTCGATTTTTCCAACATGCTATCTCATACGGGAAGTGAAGATTTGGTTTGGCACCAGGTATGTTACGGTTGCTCACCGCTGCTGCCCGTGCTACAATGGACCGAGTATCTAACACATTTTCATCCCCAGGACCAGGATGCTGTATGGGAGGGAGGTCTCTTTTGCCGTGCCCATGGTGCGGCTCGTTCGTCCAAATGTCGCAGACGGTCTGACCTTCTCCACGATCAACCATGTCCCCTCTTACACAAGTCTACAGAATCAGTGATACTCAACGTCTCAAGACTCAAACATACCCCATGACTTGTTCGTACTTCGAGGAACGAGATTGCATTATTGTTATTTTGCGGGCACCGAGTGACTCGGAATAGCAGCTCGACTTCGTGACCTTGAAAAGTCTCAAACGCCCTGTAGAAGTGATCATTTTCACTTTGATAACCAGTCAACTTTCCCTTCACCATTTCTTCGAGCTGATTTTGGCTAAGTATCAATTTATCCAGTTTTCCCGGGATATAGTCTAATTGACAATCAACTTGAGCAGGAAAATGGTAATTTGGTCTGTCGCCCGGTACATTGTCTTTCTTTGCGCCCGTCGGACCAACGAACAAAGTACCAACTAAGACAAAAACATTGGTGCGAAGAAGTTGCATCTTGAAAACTGCGTATTGCAATCAATGTGGCGTATTGTAATTGCAGTGGATTACGGAGAATTGTTGCGGAGCACTTACCTTTTATAACCAGAACACGCTGACCCTGATTCAGGGGTATGCGGGTAGACAATATATTGCAGTGTCAGAAGCCATGAGGCTCTGGGACATCTTCACAAGCAAACAGGAGTCCAATCGGCACAGGCATGAGGAGTCTGCAACTTCCTCGCTCTGTCGTGGTCAGGATACCCACGGCCGGCAGTTCATTGAAATACAGACGTTGGGAGACGCTGTTACTTCGAGTGAAGGGATATCTTGACGGATGGAGAGAAAAATAAACCTACCCAACTACACGTAATTTCTGCAGCGGTGATAGACAGAGCAGAGTTGCAGCGACAGCACTTGATCTGCTACTAGGCTCAATGCATATGGCTATCCGATGCCCAGGATGGCCGAAGAGATAGATGTATGCCAAAAACAGATTGAACACACCGGCGCACATTCTACAAGTAGCAAATAAATTGTCCAGGGCTGTGAAGATGCTAACCTTCATTAAAGTTCATTTCAGCTAATTTCACCTTGATCTCTGGCGTCCATTCTCTTATGATAAGCGTAGTTGACATCGAGTTAGTCTACGGAGAAACTATGATGGTATAAAGAGATATGTGTAGAGCATCATCGTGTGTGAGAGTAATCAGTAAGCTTAAGGAACGGAGCAAAGGTGTTCACGTGATCAACTCAACAGTTTCCTCCTATCTAACACAGTAGAGTAGACGTGACTGGATCTCTCAATCTTGATACCAAGTATGAAAGCTAGTAGTAGCTTTATACATCCTGTAGGAGAGTTTTACAGCTGGTACTACCTTAAGCTTGTCTACACTTCCAAGAACCACTGCACCACGCGACGCGCACGTGTGCACGAGATTCGACCTCTCATGATCGTGATCACCAAATAGAGACTTCGAAGATTCTAACAAGGTTTAATGTCAGGTCGATCGTTATTGGATCGACATGAGCCCTGCAGAAATCAGTATTGCTCAACGACCTAAAGTCATTCTTACGCCACGCCTAGTTCGTGCTTCGGCAAGAATAATTATATTGTGTTTTCTTGAGTGACACCAGCCGACATGGTAACGAACTTCGACGCCATACCCTGAGACGATTCCAAATCCCGCATACTCGTACTCCACGATATTTATCGATTTTCCCTTCACAATGTCTATCATCTGCTGCCGATTGACTGTGAATTGCCTCTCACTATCTGCTTCAAAATCTTGCCAACATGAAACCGAAGTCGGGAAATAGAACTCTGCATTGGGACCAGGTATGTTATGCACCGCTGCTGCTTGTGTGTGGATGAACAGATTACCGAGAAGACCCAAAAGAGCAAGGACGTTGGTGTGAAAGAATTGCATCTTGACAGGTGTATTAAGTCCTACAGATATGTTGGGGCACTGACCTTTTATAAACAGGATATTCTGACCCCTGAATAAGGGGCTTGCGGGTAAGCACTATATGACAAGTCCAAAAAATCATGAAGTTTTGAAACATTCCGATGTTCACACACAAATAAGACTCGGACCCGCAAAAACATTGAGGACTTCCTACTTCCAGCATTCTCACGTATTGTGGTATAGTTTCCATCATAATTGTCAGGAGAGTCCACTGAAAATTGTGCAATGTTATTTTTACACGGCATGGCTGAGGATCTCCTGGCCATAATAAGCCAGAGAAGCGACAGGCAGATCTCGCACCAGTTTAGATAAGTTCCTCATAGATGGCTCCAGGAGATAGCAAGCACTTCATCGAGGGCATCCAATATGCCCCAAAGATGAGAATGCCGCACTCCGCTTTGTCCGCTTTGATAGCCAATTTAACAGACGAAGTAGTAGTCGGAATTTGATAATTTAAAGCATTAATGAGGGCAGTCTCTGGAGTTGTGGAGTACAGTCGCACCTGATTGCGATCGATGGAATGATGGTGCGATTCGTGATACGGGTGCTTTAGGGCTAACGACAGACTTGTGGCGGAAAAGCTAGTTGTTGTGGGTGATACAATCTAGCCCTGACTTTCTGATCAGTCCTCAAGAACGCATGGATCGAAGGATGTTGGAGGGCAGTGTTTGGGTCTTTTGTAATGAGGTCTTCGCCAAGGTCCAAGGTTGGGTTTGTGTACTGGTCTAGGTGTCGATCCTGACCCGGGGACAGATCTTCTTGTTCCTGGACGTGGATGTGTCCAGGGGCCCGTTATCTCACACTCGACCTGCTCATAGTCTATCATCGTCAATTACTGCACGGACGGAGCTTACACCGATCGAAGTTCGTGTCTCGATGTATATCAGTGAGTTTCTGTGAAGTTGAGGACACCAAGTTGCCGTGAAGTGCACTTCAAGCGAGAAGCCTTGTACGTTCCTGAGCCAATGTAATCATGTGGACCACCATTTTGAGTTGGGTTATGGGCTACCATGGCTTGTAACTGCGCAAGTCGAACATCAAAAGCGTCATCTGAACCTGCATCGGGATCCTTAATGCAACTGACTGATGTCCGGAAACCTTCACAAAGGGTTTGCTCCAGGAATTCGGCCGGCTTCTGCCTGTGCTCTGATAAGCTGCCTGCATAAGAAAGAGCGAGAAATGAGGATCTTGCTGCGAAAGGCTTGCATCGTAAGGATGTGCAGGTAATGCTTAGAAACAGAACGTGCGAGAACCTGGCTGTATGTATGCATCTTGTGCAGACGTGACCCCTGAGTTGGCAACACACCGGCGTCAGCAGTGTTTACTACTGCCAGTGTGATACGAACTCCTACCTGCAAGTGCATAATACGATCGCGAAGAACTTCTTAGTGCTTTCCTCGTTGAATCTATCCTTTTGTCCTATTCGATCATTCCGCAGATTTTTTTTAGAATTTCCAGACGAGGGATATAGCTCTGTCTTCTGTAGAATGTGAGCAGCAGATTGATCAATCTGTATTTACTGAGTTCTCAAGTTCTGTTCGCGAATTAAATGAGCGTCTGATAATCATCTATCCATCACGTAGCGTGAACCCGTTTATCTAGTTGTGTCTTTTCGTGGGCAAGCTATGTACGACTCACACTTCAACGGCACCAAGGTACTAATCATAGGTCTTTTAATGACTTGCAGTATACGATAACTACTAGCCCAAGACTGCTCAAAATTCCTGAGTGTGAAGACTATGGCCATGCATATATGTGCATCGGGACCTTAATTGTAAGCTTCGAAGGATGCTGTGTGTTGGTTGATCAGTTCTGATCAGATCAGTCGCAAGTGATGATCACGGGAAAAACTCCGGGAGATCGAGCACTTTTGGCCGGCAAGATGTGGAGTAACGTTGGAAGTCGTGCGGGCGGGCACAAGCGAGCGAGCGAGTCAGTGGGCGATACAAGCAACTCTACAATCTCATTGCTGGATCATTTCTACACGATTCGGAAAATCAAAAGCTTTGTCTCATATTCAATCGTCCTTCAGCGTCAACTGGCACCAGTCGGATCTGGTAAATAGCTTGGCATGAACGGTATTGACCGCGTGTTTGTTTCGGCACTCAATACTGTCAAGCGCTTACCATCATCCCCGTCATCTCCTAAACCTCCCCTAGATGAACGTCTCCTTCTCTATGGCTTGTTCAAGCAGTCGATGGAGGGTGATATACCTCAGAGCATGCTACAGACATTACAGAACGACCCTGTAGACGAGGAAGATGATGCGAATCGTGAGAAGACAGAAGCTTGGGCCGAGCAGAAAGGAACGACAAAGACTGAGGCGAAGAAGCTATACATTACGACTCTCATCAGAAGTATGAGACAGTATGGAAGTAAGACCGAAACTGCAAAGTCTCTCATAGACGAACTCGAGTTTGTTTGGAATCAGGTCAATGGCAATAATGACGACTCGTCGCCACTGCATTCGCGGTCGAACTCAGGATCCCATCCGAATCTGGGCGGCCAAAGATTGGATGATGACGAGGACGAAGAAAAGGAAGATGATCTCGATGAAGCTCTTCCTATAGCCTACCGGACTGCTCCTCCATCACCGTCAAAAGCACTACAGCCACAAAGGACCGGTGAAAGTCGATCATTCAATCCTGTGACTATGCTTCTCGGGGCAAGTGCCAAACCCACTATCAATTTATCGCAGGATGAAAAATGGAAACGACAAGTTGAGCAAGCTTTGCAGCAAATCCGTGCTGAGTTGGCGTCTGTTCGCGAGTCGCTCCTCATCACTTCACCGTCAGCCTCTTCGTTTTTTGGCAAGCACAACACCTACCATCAACAATCTCTCCTGACACAGATTCTAGCTCGAATGAACCATTTGCTGCGTGTCACGTTGACCGTAGCTCTGTACGACATTATCTTTTTGCTCGGCGTCTGGTATTTCTTCCGGAGACGTGGGGACAAGAGGGCCAAGCGAGTTGAAGATTGGGTACGCAATCTCTACGATTGGATCCTCCGAAAGACTCGCATGAGGATCCGTACAGGTGTCAGGAGCATTGGGGAAAGGCGGTGAGCATGGGCAGAGCAGAAACAGGCATTCATAGCTATCGTTGCGCGAAATGCCCTTCATGAATAGCGCTATATAATGTACTTATAAATGGAAAATATACTACGGCTAAAGTCTCTTCTGTACAAGGGAGCACAATCACCACAGAAACTATTGAAAAGATGATCCAACGATAGGAGCGTGTTGCAACAATGATAGAGCGCAAACTCAGCAGACCTGTGCTTCGTAAACGCGTAGCTACTGTCACTGTAACTGTAGATATATAATTGCAACATTTGATGCTTCACAGTGGAGCAGCAGCAGCAGCAGCAATTTCAACCATCCTTCAGATCCATCCCGAAGCCACTCCCGCTCTTCGCTCCAGAAAAAGTTACAGCGCTCGCTCGAAAAAGGTCGACACCAGGCTCTTGCCGTCTCCTAACGACAGGCACCTCGATTCATCTTGCTTTTCTTCACTTCAGAGGTCTTTAGGAGGTCTTTACTACCATAATCCCTCGAGATGGGTCGCAAGCAGAGAAACAAGCAATCTGATCCGCCCAATATCGTGGACAACAAGAAGCGAAAATTGGAGGATGATGGCGCTTCCAAGTCGAAGCGCTCGAGGAAGGAGAACAGCAATGCGACGAAGATCAAGGGCCAACGGGTCAACGGAAAATTGGTTGTTCCCGAAAAGACGAGAGTTGCTGGAAAATTAGCGAAGCCTGTCAAGGCTAGTAAACCATTACTTGCAAAGGCTGCCACTCCCAGCTCAGACGATGATAGTGAAGACGACAGCGATATTTCGTCTGACGAAGAAGAGCCAGAAATTAAGGATACTGTAGCGAAAGAAAAGGCCGTCTTGTTCGACTCGGGATCGGAAGATGGTTGGGAAGATGAAGATGATGAAGAGGCAGCAAGTGAAGGTGATGAGGACGATGATGTGATGCTCACCGATGACGAAGAGGATGATAGACTTGGACTCTTCTCTGACTCGGATGATGAAGAGCTGCTGACTGCGGCGAATATGGAATCCATGTCGCGCAAGTTGGACGCAGAGGCAGCTGAAGATGAGGAACTGGCAGAGGAGGAATTGCGTGATGCTGGAATGGCTGCACCTCAAGTTCTACCTGGCGCGGAACAAGAAGTCGCAGAGGGCGAGAACGAAGACTTGACCATTGTCGCGTCAAGACTGCAAGAGATAGTGCGGGTCCTTGCTGACTTCAAGACTCTTGGTGAGGCCGGAAAGTCAAGACAGGACTACACAAACCAATTCGCCAAGGATGTCATCACATATTTTGGGTATTCGGAATACTTGGCTGGCAGGTTCCTCGATTTCTTCTCTCCACCAGAGGCTCTTGCATTTTTCGAAGCGAACGAAACACCGAGACCTATAGTGATCCGAGTCAATACCTTGAAAACTAGCAAAAGAGATTTGAGCAAGGCACTGATCGATCGCGGAGTCAATTTAGGAGAGGTTGGAAAGTGGACTAAATGTGCTCTGCAAATATTCGAGTCGAGCGTACCAGTCGGTGCAACGCCCGAGTACATGGCTGGCCATTACATCCTTCAGGCAGCTTCCTCATTAGTGCCAGTGCTTGCCTTAAAGCCAGAGAGCGGTGACAAAGTGCTCGACATGGCTGCTGCACCAGGAGGAAAGACGTCGTTCTTGGCTCAAGAGATGAAGAATGGAGGCGTCATCATCGCTAACGAGGTTTCCAAGAGACGTCAGAAATCTTTAGTGGGTAATGTTGTGCGTATGGGATGTCGAAATGTGATCAGCGTTGGCTTTGATGGCCGCGACTACGGATCTGGTAAAGCTGGTCTTGGAGGCTTCGACAAAGTCCTCCTTGATGCGCCGTGCTCGGGAACTGGTGTCATCCACAAAGATCCGTCGGTGAAGACGAATCGTACGGAGAAGGACTTCCAGGTCGTTTCTCAATTGCAACGACAATTGCTGCTGAGCGCTATTGATTCTCTGAAAATTGATGGTGTGGTGGTATATTCTACATGCTCGGTCATGATTGATGAGAACGAAATGGTGGTAGATTATGCTTTACGAAATCGAAATGTCAAGCTGGAGAAGATTGAGGTGTCTGTCGGAGAAGAAGGACTCACGACCTTCAAGGACAAGAGGTTTCACCCGACAATGTCACTGACCAAGCGATTTTACCCTCATGTGCACAACATGGACGGTTTCTTCGTCTCCCGATTGAGAAAGGTGGGCAATGAAAAGGCGGCAACTCCAGCAGCAGTCAAGGGTCTCGCCCAAGCAGAAACTGAGATTGATGCAACAACCACTGACTCGGTTGATGCAGCGGACCAGGAGGATGAAGACTCTAGCCCATTCAAGGATGCCGAAGATGCCAGCATCATTGCAGAAGGTCGCAGGCATCAATTGAGAGCCAAGGGTAAGAGAGTAGGCTCTAGGCCCGTCAAGGAGGACGACGCAGACACTGGGTCTACCGACAAGTCTGTAGAGGACAGGAGCATGGCAAGCAAGAATCAGGCGCTGCAATCTGCCAAAGTTTTACGAAAACCCTCCTTCAAAAAGAAGAGCAAGACGAAGCCGAAGATTGTAGACTATTCAAAACCACAGGCCGTATGAACTTGAAAGCTCCACAGTGGGTGTATAGCAGAGCAGAGCAGAGCATAGCGTGTTAGCGAGAATCAGGATCTTCTGCAACACATGAGTCCGCTAAAGACATGTACTCTTCACCTTCGATGATCCTTGAAAGGCTCACAAAGGCTCAACAGACATAAACATCGATATCATGGATGATTCGTACTGAAAATACTTTCAACCATGAGAGACATGTGTTCGGGAGGAATTGCCTGATGGAGTAAAGGTTACCCTAGGCCGAGGCCTGTAAACTCGAGCCTGCACGTGGAAATGGAGCATTCACGCCCTCCAACTCAATCAATCAATCAAAATCAATCACTCAGTGAGAGTCTCCACTCAACTCCCGTTTCCTTCCTGGAGAAACCGTCTCCCCCAGCTTCCATCCCCTTTGTCCCTACTGTCAACAATTCTTTCCTCACACAAGACTATAAGGTATTCCTCAATCAGCCCAATCGATCTTCTCAATCCCCTCTATTTTACGAATCTTCTTGTTTTCAAGTCATAGAATTAACCATGACCTCTCTGCCCCCAGATTCGGTCCTGGAAACCGGTTACAGTGCTCATGACTTCAAGGGCACGAGCAAGAAGATGGGCTATGCGATCCCTGGCTCAGCTACTCCAGGTTTCTCTGCAATCTACAAGAACGGCATGTACCCAGGTCAGTCACACACGCGCAAAATGCTCACTAAATCACCCGAGATTTGAGTGGGCAAAACACGAATGAAGATTTGGCTGACCTTGATGTAGATGCTATGCTCGGTACGGATGAATTCAAGACGTTGACTGCCTACGACTGTTTTGCTCGTGGTTTGAGTCGATCTGCCAAACAGAATTGTCTTGGACACAGGCCGTACGACCCAGTCACAAAGACCTGGGGAAAGTATCAGTGGCAGACATGGGAAGAGGTGGCTCGCAGGAGGGACGCCATTGGTGCAGGTATAGTCAAATTGCATGAAAACGTATGTTTATACTACTGCGATGCCGAAGAACATGCTGACACTACTTAAGAGTCTTAGTGGAAAGACGAAACAGTATTGTGTAGCAATCTTTGCCAAGAACAGACCAGAATGGGCCATCACCGATCTGGCCTGTGCGTCGCAATCGCTCGTTGGTGTTGCACTCTATGACACGCTCGGTGCAGACTCGACTGAGTACATTGTCAATCATTGTGAAGCCGAGATGATCGTCTGTTCACTGGACAAAATTCCAGTCATTCTTGCCAGCAAATCAAAGATGCCTAAACTGAGAGTTCTAGTGTCCATGGATGAATTGGACTCCGGTGAGGTGCCTGGTCACTCTAAGTCTGCACTTTTGGCTCGATGGGGCGAGGAGAAGGATGTCAAAATCCTGAGCTTCTCTGACTTAGAGAGACTTGGTGAGCAGTTCCCAAGATCACACAACATTCCCGGTCCAGACGACATCTGGACCATCAACTACACATCCGGTACGACTGGCAACCCTAAGGGAGCAATCTTACAGCACCACTGTGTGCCGGCAGCCGTGTTGGGTTCTGGACTCGCAAGTGGCACAAGGCCTGCAGACATTGTCTATTCCTGTTTACCCTTAGCTCACTGCTATCAAAGGTCCATTGACAACGGCATGTTCTACGCCGGAGGCGCGATCGGCTATACTCGTGGTGATATGCTTGGTCTCGTGGAAGATATGCAGTTATTGCAACCAACCATTTTCGCTTCAGTGCCTAGAATTCTTTCTCGATTTGCAGCTGCGATCAGGGCACGGACTATCCACGCGTCTGGAGTGGCAGGTGCAATTTCGAGGACTGCGTATGCCGCAAAGAAGGCCAAGATGGAGGCTGGGGGCGACAACACACACGTCTTATGGGACAGAATATGGTGCAAGAAGATACAGAAGATCTTCGGAGGTCGCTTGAGGACAATCTCTTCCGGTTCAGCACCAATCTCGAGCGATGATTACATATTCTTAAATGCTGCTCTCGGCTGCACCCTTGTCAATGGTTATGGTCTGACGGAAACAAACGCTGCAGCTTGTGTTGCACTGCCAGCCGATTGTTCTGTCGGACATTGTGGACCACCTATGGTCCTTGCCGAATTCAAGCTCCGAAGTGTGCCGTCTATGAACTACAGTGTTGAGGATCAGCCAAAGCCACGAGGAGAGCTCTTGATCAGGAGTCCGATGAACTTCAAAGAGTACCTTAAAGAACCTACGAAGACGGCTGAGGCACTTACCGAGGATGGCTGGTTCTGCACCGGTGACATCTTCACTGTTGACTCCGAGGGCCGTTTCGGAATGATTGATCGAGTCAAGAACTTCTTCAAGCTCGCCCAAGGCGAATACGTCGCGCCAGAAAAGATTGAGAACGCCATGCTCGCCTCCGGAATTGCATCTCAAATCTTTGTGCACGGAAACTCGGAAGAGAGTTTCCTGGTGGCTGTTGCAGGGATCAATCCAGAAGAATTTTGCCCATTCGCAAGCAAGATCCTGGGTCAAGAGATCACGGCCACCGACCCGGTCGCACTTCAAGCAGCTTGCGACGACAAGCGAGTCAAGGACGCGTACCTCGCTATTTGCGAAAAGAATGCGCAACAGTACAAGCTGGCTGGGTTCGAAAAGATCAAGCGAGTGTACTTGACCCTTGAACCCTTCACGGTGGAAAACGAACTCCTCACGCCAACCATGAAAGTGAAGCGTTCTCAGGCCGCCAAGTTCTATAAGTCCCAGATTGATGCCATGTACGCTGAAAAGATGAAGCAAGTCTTGGCAAAATTGTAGATTTGTTTTCGACTCCATCTCTTACTCTAAGTTTCAATCTCTTACTCCAAGTTTTCAACCATCATAGTCTTTGTTTGCCATTAAAATGAATTCTTCTTCGTCAAGTGTTTTCACAGACCGAAATGACGGTAATTCACATAGTCGGCGTTTGCAATCTGCACGTTCAAGGAAAGTAGCTCACAAATATGAGTTTCGTGTTTACTTTTTCGTATGTACTCGTCGTGGTATTCTTCGTACATTAATCCATCCGATACATCTCATATTGTCATGTAATACTACAACTTGCGAATCACGCGTTACTGCCTTCTTCCTTCAGCAAGTCACGATGAACATGACAACACGATCTAAGTCTCCACAGGAGCTTGTGATTGACTCTGTCCTCCTCGTCCTCGACCACGGCCTCTGCCTCGTCCACGTCCACCACGACCGTTTCTGGAAGTAAAGGCCAAATCCTCACCAAATGTCTCGTAATTCATTGTCCTCTCTTGACTTCTCAATTCGCGACCTCGTCCTCGTCCAGAATTGCCATTCGCTTGTGCGGCATTCTTGGCACCAGCATCAGTTGAGATGGAGTCGAAGAAGGATGTCTTTTTGTCATATATCGGCGTAACTTGCTCCTCCGCCGGAAGGCCCTCCTTGACAAACTTTGAGTTTGCTGAAGTAAAGTCGTACTCGGATGAGGGAATCACGATTGTCGAATTAGGATCGACAATGACTCCATTTTGACGGACGCCAGGATCTCGTCGAGTAGCGTTAGGACTTCGCCTACCCCCGCGATTGC
Organism: Taphrina wiesneri; assembly: GCA_005281515.1. Classification (NCBI taxonomy): domain Eukaryota; kingdom Fungi; phylum Ascomycota; class Taphrinomycetes; order Taphrinales; family Taphrinaceae; genus Taphrina; species Taphrina wiesneri. The sequence continues at coordinate 49,836 of RHGK01000009.1, read as the reverse complement.
CAGAAGCTGGACCAGGCCCAGATTTGGCATGAGCAGCTTCTGTTGGCTTTTCCGATGTGGCATTTGCTGTCGCTGGAGTTGATTGTGTCGAGGGCTTCATGTTCCGTTGTACCTGCAAAAGCGCGTTTCTCTTTGGAGGTTGACCATTAGCGCTAGAACTGGCACCCGTAGAAGCAGTTGTAGAGAGCTTTTTGACACCAATCGTTATTTGCTCAACATCTTTAGCCGTCCTTGGTTTTGGCGACGGTGCGTGACCGGGCAGAGGCAGTGCTGGGACAATCTTGGCTTGCGTACCTCTCTCTCCCTCCGTCTTGGTCGGAGCACTCTTTCCTGCTGCCGGCGTACTCTGTTGGCTGGCCTGTGTTGTTTGAGGCAAGTCAGGAAAGGCAGCTTGAGGCTGGGGTGCGAATGGTCCTTGATTCTGTTGTGGTTGGTACGGTGCCCGGGGACCGTCGTTCTGTGGAGGATAGCCGTAGCCTTGAGGAGGACCATTGTACTGCTGCTGCGGTGCTGGAGGGTAACCATACCCATAATTTTGTGGATGCGAACCTCCATACTGTGATGAACCATAGCCTTGCCCCGGTTGTGGTGGTCCTTGCGACACTGCTGGATACTGCTGCCCCGGTGCAGGACCAGCCTATCACGATCAGCATACTGCTACGATCTTCCTCGAGTCGTGCTAGCACAAGCGGGGTCGTCTCATGATCGTGTAATTCAGGAGGAAAAGAGTTCTCAGAAGGAAGGCAACGGAAATCTCCACACGGTTTTGCGCTCTCGGTGACATTTGCTTTAGCATCCGGGATATTTCGTCATAGAACTCTTTTCACATCGATTGTGCAAGCTTGGGTTGTCGCCTGCGACTTGTGGTCCAGTCACGACACTTGCGTATGGCATCACACGACTCGAAAGACTGAAAAACTCACCTGTAAAATTGCAGGATCCTCAGGTGCCTCGCGGGGTGTAGGAGGTTCCTGTTGATTGGCACCGTGCTCAACACGAAGATCCTTCACATCACTGCCTCTGAAGATGATGTACTCAAAAACATTATCGCTTGCAGGTACCTCGAGTGCGGGATCGCCTTTCCTTCCTGCAGGAGTCAATACTTGACATAGATCAGGAGTCTCATCCTGCTATGCTAACCTTCTGTGCCGAATGACCTGACCTGTTCGAGAGAGACTGTCGAGTTTGCAGAATCAATTTCATGCAGGATGCCAACATATCGTATATCCGACTTTGAGATCAGGGACAGCTTTGCTCCTATGTAGTCCGTCATGAGTCGATGCAATTGGATTCAATGCGACGTGACAAGAGCAGAACAAGCAAGAGAGACTATTGTACAGGCGAGAGAGAGAGAGAGAGACGTTGTGCTGGAGGATGAAGTTGAGGATTCGCTGGATTTCATTTCCCTCACAGTCGCCCAGGAAAACACGTGATTCTCTATCTCGTACTAAAACCATCAAAGACGATACTACAACCAGCATCTGCACTTGAACAACACAACATTTATCTAGGCAACGGCCACTGAGTAGTCTGAAAAAGACATTACATTGCTCTATTTAGTTATAGTGGCAATCAATCATATACGACTCAATTTTTGATCTTTGAAATGGTTGCACAGTCCCCAAAAGTGTTTTTTGAAATCAGTTGCCCTTCAGCAACCAGTCCATGGCAGCGCCGAGATCATAGTTGAAGTTCTCTAGTGCACTTACACTCTTCTCGCGAGGGAAGCCCATGTCCATGAGTTCAATCAACATCGGATCATCTGCAGCACTGATGGCCCTGGCTGGTTCCGGACGCTTGGGCGCCAGGGTAGCTCCGTGCCTTGATGCTGGTGGAGCTGGAACACTCGAAGCTGGAGGCGAAGTGACCCTCTGCTGCTGGGTTGGAGCTTGTATATGAGGCACTGCTTGCACAGTAGCTGAAGAACCGACACCGAAGCTCACCGGCGGACTACTGACAACACTCCCACTGGTCAGGGGTGGAGCAAGTCCATCATCTCCTAGCACAGCACCATAGTGTGCAAAGTCAGAAAAGTCTCTGACTGGACTCTCTTGTATAGTATCGTTGTGAGAAGGCGCCATCTGCGCAGGAGTCGCAAACATCGTGTTTCTTTGCTCCTGCATGAAACTTGATCGTGCTGAGGGAGGTTCGAAAGAGGCATCAAAGTCATTCGTGTTTGTGGTGAAAGAATTTGCGACTTCATCATCCTCTACCTCTGCAGCTTCTTCCAAATCATCAAATTCGTCAAAGTCATCCGACTCGTTCTTTGTGGCCGCTTGTGATTGGAACGAGCTTGTTTGTGATTGTTCTGTATGGCTCGTATGGGAAGAAGAATTTTGTTGCGCGTTGCCGAAAACATTTGCAGGAGCGGCAGGCACAAACGCATCCTCCTTGGTCACAGTATGTGTCGAGGAGGAATCATCCCTGAGGTTACTTTGCGCCGCCGTAGTAGATTCTTGACTGCCAGCCCTGCCACCGAAAAAGTCCGCACCACGTGGCTGTTCTATGGTCTCATCATCGCTGGACTCCACCTCAGCAGTGTACTGTTGAGGAGCAAGCTGTGAATCACTGTAGCCGCTGATAAAGACGCTGTCATCATTCGCTATCGTAGCAGCACTGCTCGCGAGTGGTCGATCACTGATATCACTTGGAAACGCGCCGGGCACTTGCGGAGAAAGTGCTCGTTCATGATCCGGCAGGTCGGACGTCGCGGGAACCTGATCATGAGGAGGACTTGTCAAAGTCTCCTGGACCTCGTTTGAGGTCACAGGTGTAGTGAGTTCATGTTCGTGCGTGGCAGACTCCACTTCTCGGTTGCCAACATGCGAAGTGGATCCTAGAGATGTTGGAGTCAATGGTCTGGACTCGAGCTGAGCCTCTCGAACAGAGGCTGGGGCCTGTGCTTGTACGGAAGTGCTGATGGATCCATCATCACTGCCGTGATGAGGAATGACAAGATTGGCAACACCGCCGGCCGACGGCTTCATGCTGACGGGCTGGGGTGAAGGAGACAGAACTCGAGCATCACCCGTAAATGGGTCGGCATCACTCCAATTCTGTGCATGTGCAGGTACTGGGACTGGTGAGACTATTCCACGACTCCCACTTTCGATAGCTGGGGGCTCATTGAACAAGGTTGCCCTGCCAATAGCATCAGACTGGGTTATCTCGGATGTCTGTGCAACGGGGCTATGGGTTCGTTCGCCTCGAGGCATCTCTTGGTTATGAGTGCTTGGATTGTGTTCAATAATCGAGTCATTTTGTCCAAAGGCATGATGAAAGCCTGACAATGGAGCTATGCTAATGTTCGAGCCGGTCTCATTTCCAATACCTTGTGAAGGATCGGTGCTTGGTTCTACGGGCGATATGCCCGTTCTATGCTGAAAATTTTGAGCTGATGTTGCGTTCTGAGAATTCATGTGATGATCATCATGGTCCTCGGCAAACGGCTCACCGCCCTGGGTGACTGAAGAGACGAGGGATCTCGATTCCGTATTTTGTCCCTCGTTGACATTGTCCTGAGAGAATATTTGACTGAAAGGCGATGGAGCAGGTTTACGCTGATTGTCATTGACGGGACTCGCAATTCTGTGGAAAGGATTGGTAGAGACAGAAGTTGTGGACAACGCAGGAGATTTGAGGGCAGATCGACTCTGCTCGGCATTCGCCAGTTTACGTTCCTGTTCAATGGCAAGGATTCTGTGTTTTTCAGCATCGGCTTGTTCCTGCTCGATTTGGGCATTTAATCTTTCATGTTCTGCTTCCAGTGTGTTGAGCTGTTTGGTGTTGATCGCGACTAGACCTCGCTGTTGCTTAGCTTCTTTCTGCACCTTTTCGAGCGTGGCTTTCAGTGTAATTGTCTGCTCATTGGCAGACTTGATACGATCTTTGATGGTAGAATTATCGGTTCGGTCTTTTGACAATTGTGTATTGATGGTCTCGTGTTGTTGTCTGATGGCATCCAGCGACGCCTCTAGCAAAGAAGCCTCTTTGATAAGCTCGCGGGTTTCCGATCTTAGTGTACCTTGCTCAACCTGCTTTGAACGAACAGTTTGCACTTCCTGGTCATAAGCTTGACGAATTTGCGCCAATCGAGCTTTCAATTCAGTCTTTTGATTTTGCAGACTTGCAATGTCAGACTCAACTTGTCCCCTTTCCTGTTGAATCTGTCTACTTTGTGTGTTGAGAGACGTCATTTGATTGTTGAGATTGGCCAGCTCAGTGGAATCGTTGCTGAGATTTCTGGAAGGACCTGGCTCAGCATCGCCCAACAGATCGCGCTCGAATTGCTGAGCTTGCGGTTGTTGTATCTGTGTGGGCGGCTGTGGTGGGGCGGCGCTGCTTTGTGGTGGTTGATTTTGCTGCTGGATGCTCTGACCAAATGATGATGAGGGAACGAATGCTGCTTGTCCGCTGAATGCTCGTGGGACTGGAGCAGCAGCTTGTGGAGCTGTCAAGCTGCGCTGTGGGGTGAAATCTGAGCCAGCTGGAGAAGCAACGCGGTTGATGGACCCATAGTTGTCAGACGTGAAGGCCTGAGCAGGTGGTGAGCGAGGCTGCGTGGGGGGTGCAGAGAAGCTGTCGTTCAGATCAAACAAGTCGGCAGCGGCAGATGAAGGTTGCACAGTTTGTGGTTGTGCCTGTGCCTTTGCAAAGGCTGCGGCGACCGGCGCCTGCATCTTTGGCCTCATCGAAGGAGGAACGAGGGATGGAGGCAGTGCTGCTGGCAACTCTCTACCACCAAGTTTGCCCTTGATCAAGTGCATAGCCACTGCAAAGGTGTCTTTCGTGAGTTGACCTGAGGACTCGAGATCCGAGAGGTCCCATACCTTTGCGAGATCTTCTTCGGGCAATTTGGATTGCAGGAAAAACCCTACTGCTTCTTCACCAGTGACATAACCTTTTTGAGACTTGTCTAGATCGTTGAAAAGGTTATCGTAATTGGCTTTTTCGTGTGGCTTGACATCCCAGTCTGATTCGCCAGCCTGGTTCGGTAATTGCTGTGAGATGGGTTGAGTTGGCGGGTTTTGTCGCACCGGAGACATCTGGGCCGGGGGTTGATTACGCGATGGTGGTCCGGTCAATTGAGATCTCATTGGAACAGGCTGGCGCTGGCCGGAGAATTGCTGTTGTAGAGGCTCTTGGCTCCTGACACTCGAAATAGATGATTGTTGTCGCTGTGATCGGGACGAGGCCGCAGCTCCTGCATTGGCGGCCGATTCAAACACTCCAGGTGGTAGCTGATTCGGGAGTGACTTAGTTGTGCCATTCATCATGGACTGTACCAAATGCATGGCGACGATAAATTCCGTGACATCGAGTGAGCCACGGTTGCGTGTGTCGGTCAGAGCCCAGATCTGACCCAGTTGCTCGACAGGCAGACGGGATTTCTGAAATACATCTCGTGCTCTTTCACCTTCAAGCATACCACCAGAAGGATTAACCGACTGCCAGCTGCTGAAGTACTTGGCTCGGTCTTCCGGCGTCAACGGAGGTACGACGTTTCGTGACTTTGGAGGTTGTGGGGCACTGCCTCGAGCGGTTGTCGTAGATGGAGGATCGATCCCTTGAAACACGGGGTAGGGTCCAGCTATACACTTCAGTCGAGAACCGACGAGATCGTGAGTATCACTTACGCTGTTTCGCCAACGCAGCATTTGGTACCCTACCAGCTTGCGCCTGGCCAATTAGTCGCAACGCAACACTAAAGCTCTGCTGTGTGAGAAAGCCTGAATTGTCCTTGTCACTAATTTCCCAAATGACACCCAGTGTTTCCGCGGGCAGCCCAGATCTCTCGAAAAATTTGACCGCAAGGCCGCCATTAATCACGCCCTCGCCATCTTCATCTGCAATTTTGTAGAGCTGACCATAGTAGCGCTTCTCTTCCGGCAGAAGCGACATGAAAAGGTCCTAGTTCTGGTCAGTATGAAATTCTGCGGGAATACACTGCCACTGCCACATACTTTCTGCTATCCACCGATGCTCTGGCAGAAATTATCGCTCAGAGATGTCACCAGTCGGACGTGTTTGAAGAGTGTCGAGCATTGTCTCAAGGGAGCAGATGGACGCAGTGGAAGTCTGTCTCTGGTGGTTGGAGGTTTCGGTGCACGCACGAACGCACGAACGAACGAACGCATTTCTGGTGACGCACGCAACGGAACTCCGCTTCCCGACGAGATGCGGGTAACCATTAACGCATGTACACAAATGTTTTGCTCTGCGTGTCGACATCAGCTTACAAGGCCTTGTCTGGCGTGCTTCAGGTCACGGATATCTCTACAGGGACCTTTCCTTGCTATGCCAGGTCTATCCAAGATATTTACTAACGAAAGACGCGCATGCGCTACCCGCCTAGAATCGCAAGGACGCAAATTGATCATTGTAATCATCCTTGACATGCTGTGGTGCGCCCTCCTTGTCAATCATCTGTTGTTGTCGTTGTTCCACCACGGGTTCCGATCTCGTTGGCGTCAACATGGTCACACCAGTGTCCAGGAATCCCGGAGCAATCTTCCGCGCCTCTCGCACTTTGACGGCCATATTGTCCGCCTCCCACCTGTCCAGTCTTTCTTGTGCATTCTTTATCCTCAGTCTCCGCGTCTTTGAGTCATCTGATCTCTCGATTGTAGGTGGTAAGTCAGGTATGGCGGGCAGATTCGAAGCTGCCGGCAACTGTGCGTAGTCATAGGGTAATGTGATTGCCTGTGGAAATTTGATGAAAGGTGATCGTGTCAAAGGGATTTGTGCGAGGACGCCTAGATAGGTCGAATGGTCCTGCATAGACATTACTGGACGAGTGAGTCTCTTGGGTAGATTGGATGTCGTTGTTGATAATGCTTTGCAGCACTTGGTAAACTAGTGTGCGCCTACTTCGATATCACCTGCAAAGCATACGACAAGAAGAAGGGGCAAACTCTGTTGATCGCCAGTCTTTTTTTCCTTTTGAGTATACAAGAGCGTCTCCAATCGTCTGCAATGGCAAGGGAACAAGTTGTGAAGGATGATTGCAATTGATGAATAGGTGAATTGACGAGATGCAATCGTGGAGCCGAAGTACAAAACCGAATTCATGATCCTCTGCACAAATGTACCATCCCTCCAAAGCAAGAACAAAGATTGTGCTTGCGGCCTCAACATCAAAATAAGAAAGTGAATGACAGGACGATGATTGTGCACGCTATCCGCTATACGCTAATGTGCTATGCCTGGCGAGAGTTGTAACTGAGCATGACAAAATCCTGTAGTAGTACAAAACCAGACCATGACTAGTCCCGCTGTCGAAGCTTATTTTCAACCTTGTTGATCTTTGCTTTATAAGCAGCGTCCTTGCCTCTGCGTTCTCTGGCACCTTCTCTAGCCTCAAACGCCGCATCGCGACGCAGTACTCGGACTGCTCCGCGTTTCGCATCTCGAATCTCTGCCTTGAGCTTCGCATCTCCGGCTCGATCAGCATTGCGATCATACGACTTTTTATCCAGGTTGAAGTTCTCCTCGAATTTAGGCACGAATGTTGCCAGTGGAATGGGACGGTGGGACTGAAGCGATAGAGGTCGACGAGACTTGCTCGCATTCGTCAGTGACTTTTCCAGTGAGTCCCTCAGATGGGGAATGTGCATGTGAGGGAGGAACGGAGTGAAGATATCCAGGAAAGCTGGATTGGAGATGTATAAATTTGCTAATTGCATGACCAGTCGCTCGGTAGCATTGTGCAAGGTGGAGTCCGGGGACGTTCCCAGATGTCGAATGTCGAGCTTCTCCAAGGACTTTGGATCTGATGTCGGAATGGTAGCCACAATTGAGAGCAGACATTGCATGACTTCTGGCATGTACCTCTTACTATCTCGGACCCAGTGGGCAATGATTGAGCAGAGAGTCAATTTAACTCCTTTAGCTTCGGTACTGGAGTCTGAATTCTGTGACAAGTATTGCGCAACGATCAGGAACGAGGGTGTGACAACCTTGTGATACGCATCGGACGTCGACCAAACTTGTCCTATCAAACTCATGAATTTGAGCTCTCGAAGTGTCCAGCACTTCGTCATCCGTTTGTACATTGCCTGTCGCATTTCGTCAAGGTGTTGCAGGAAGTGAGTCGCGGATGGTTCCCAGTATTTTTGTGACAACTCCTGGATCTGGGTGACACAATAGTTTTGTATAGTGAGCGGAGTGTCTTCCAACAAGACATAGTCAATCAGAGTCTGCAAGTATCGTGACAGTTTGTCGTTATTTGCTGGATTGAGTCTTGGATGGTGCAGCACTCTGATACGGTGCAGTGCTGTGGGGACGTCGGTCTCACTTAGCGGCGAAGTGATGGCTATAAGTTGATCTAGCGAAGCTGGGCATGGATAGGTGAACTTGAGCTCTGAAGGATTGATGGTCACAGGTGCAGGCGTTGTGCTTTTCAGAATGCTCTTGGGCGGCTTGGTACCTTTATCGCCCTCAGCTTCGCGCCGCAAAAGTTCAGCTTGAGCTGCCTTCACCAGTTCTTCTGAAGGCAACTCATCATCACCATCGCTCTCGGACTCGCCTACATCACTTGCGTCTTGTGAGCTAAGGTCGCTCTCATCCAAAGCAAGATTGTCGTCTAGATCAACATTCTCTCCTTCAGCCGAGGCATCGGACTCTGCTTCCGAGTCACCTGGGTCATCGCTGTCAGACTCTGCACTGTCCAGGGCCACTTCTCGCGACGCGGCCGCGTTGACCCCGCGCCCAAACTCGCCGATTTCCTCTTCGTCTTCGTCATCCGAGCCACTATCACTTTGGAAGTCGTCGGATAAGTCGTCTCCTTGAGCTCTTCTCCGTTTCTTCTTCTCCGGATCGTCCACTTCGTCAACATCTTCGCCACGCATTCTTTTGATACGAGCTTCTTCTTGTTCGTGAAGGCGCTTCGCCTCTTCTTCAATGAGTTCTTCCTCGGTTTTGGTCCTTTCGGATGCCTTGGCACGTCGGTCATATATCAAGGACTTGACTGCTTTGTCGTACTCGGTATCTTCTTGAAGAGCTTGCATTCGATCCGCACTGAGTCCATCTGTCGCAGCAGGCTTCTTCTGCTGTGATTCATTCAACAACATCTGTAAATCCTCAAGATCTGCATCAAGGGCTTCTCGAGCATCATCATCCTCTTCAGCCTGACGTTGACGGTCGCTTCGGCCCTGTTTGGATTTTGCGATGATTTCCTGCATAACCTCTGCTTTAGTCTTCTTGCGCTTCTCTCCATCCTCTCCAATAATCTCATCTTCTTCCAGCTCCTCCTCGAAACCTCCAAAGTTTGTTCGCCTAACCATTTCTGGTCCCATGTCCTCGTCGTCAGACATAGGAGCCGGGCCAAAGTCGTCCATGGCAGAAAGGCTTTGACCCAAATGAGTGAGACCCTCTTCACCTTCCTCATCCTCGAGTGAAAAGTTGTTTCGCCTCTTTCCCTTTTGTCGTTCTCGAGTATATCGCTCTAGTTGTATCTGTTCGGGAGTCAAGTCTGCTCGACCTTCACCGAAACGCCTGTCCAGAACTCCACCGACGCGGCCTTTCCTTTCACGCTCCTTGCCGATGGTTTCTCGTCTCATCTTTTCGGCCATCGAGGCTGCGGCGCCAGGACGGCCTTCGGTGCCCTTGATTTTTCTTCCGCCGACTGCAAATTTGGACTTGTTGATTTGACTCTCATATGGGTTGAATTTCTCTCGGATCTTTGACAGTTCCTTCTCCCGGTCTAGTCGACCCTTGCGAGGACCTTTGGCTTTTGGGTCTCGTGATATACCACTTTCGCGGAGAGCCGATTTCAGTCGCTTCAACTGCGACTGGGAATCTTTCTTCGCCATGTCGAACTATATCGAACCTGAAGAATAACAATGCGTGTACAGTAGACGCAATCAGTCTCTAGGAGACATACTCGGAGTTGATATGTTTTGCCGTCTGTATACACTCCAGAACAATAAATAGAGTGGCATCGCAATTGCCGGTACCTGAACCATAAATTGGTCGTTCCCATCGTATCTGAATGTGCTGATCATGAATGGATCATTTGCCCACTTGTTGAATCAATTGTCCATCATCAGACCACAGCAGAGCAACAAAGTGCAGCTGAGAAGAATGAAGATGACGAATTGTCTAATCTATTTCACGAGTGACGAGAGCCAGCATCAATCTTTTATTAACGTATACTTCGATTACAATGTACTATTGACAATCACTTCCATTATAATGCGTGGTCAAATCTCACACACTATCTAAAGTAGCGGTCCATAAACGAGATGATGTCAGAATACACGCTTGGAGCAGTCAAGTGGCCATTGACTATCAGAATTAGTTATCGAATCGTCCAGTAAGGGAAAGAGCTTACTGCCATGACCAGTTCCAGTAGGTAGATTTACCGAGAACGCAGAAGCATTTGGGAAGAGAGCTTGTACTGCGCCAGGTATGGAAGTGTAGTTCTGGTACGACTGCGTGCAGTCACCACCGCAGAAGATCCAGTCGTTGGCTCCGGTCACGACGTGAACAGGACCGGTAAACTTGGTCGGTACAGTACCAGCGGCCAGCGTGATCAGTTCACCGACGGTCACTGGTTGCTTTCGTGCCTCGGAGTAGTCGAGCAGGACCGGATCGAATTGTGGGTACTTGAAGAACGTCTGCTGGTTTGATCGGACAGTGCCAGTCAACAGGTATCCGTTTGGCAGCGGGGAATTGCTGCCAACTCCGAATCGGTCCGGCTTGTTGAGTGAGGCAATCTGAAGGTCCCAACCAGCAAGAGTGGCCGGAACATAGGCCGCGTCTGAGGAGTAGCCAGTAAGGATGAGACCCTGGGAAGCATTCGGGCTCATGCCAACAAGGCCATTGGAAATGATGGATCCATAAGAGTGACCGACGTGAACGACATTGGTGTAGCTCTTTCCGCCGATGGCTCCGCTTCTCAGCATGTTGGTCAAAGTGCCCACAGCAGCAATGTGTGCACTCGTCTGCTTCAAGTTGCTTGCATCCAGACCTGGACTGGACTGTCCAACTCCCAATCGGTCGATAGCAAAAGTGGTGTAACCAGCAGCGTTCAGTGCTCTCGTGTACTATAAGAGTCAGCCTGGCGGTGATAAGCCCAATGCATGATGTACTTACACTGTAGATCTCTGGTTGCTCCAGAATGTCCCAATAGCCCATGTCAAACTGCAATACTTAGTCTTCATGCACAGCGAGGAAGATAGGCACTTACGCCGATACCATGAATCAAGAACTGAACAGTCGAGTTTTGCTTGGCGGTATAGTTTGTGGAGGTCGGGTAACACAGTCGGGCACTCATGTTTACAGAGGCCGTGTTCTGGTATGGCGTTCCCATGGTCACATTGTTTGGTGTCGAGGAGAATTCGGTGACAAAGTTGGTCAGGTTGAAATCACTCGCTGGGATGTACTGGGTCAAGTTGTAGGTCAGCGGATTGATTGTGATTGGAATCAGTAGCTGCCGACAGTTTGGTGTGAGGGCCTCTGGGTCTAGAGGCACAAAGGCCGAGGCGAGTGAAGCCAGTGAGGCAATGAGAGTGTACGAGTTGACCATGTCGAAGATTACTACCGGCTAGCGGAATATCTATACAGCCTGGGGAAGGACGATATATATGTATGTAGCTACGCTAGATTCGATCCCACTGAATGCCGGGGACCGAGCGGAGAGTCCAAGTCATTCCTGTTCATGGGCGGGGATTTGATCCCGGGAAATGACGAATCTGGCACCACGAAAGAGGATGAATGTTACGGTAACGTTGCATTTGTGGAGGCGTTTGCATTAAACGTGTGAAACATTACAATCATGCAGCAGATGAACGCGATGCCATATTGGCTCTGGCCATTATATCAGGCATTGTACTTGTTGGTGGGCTGTGTACTTGATGCATTCCGGACAGCCTATCGATGGCAACTTGACATGAACTTGGTCCATGTGAATTGTCTACTGGTAGTCTGTCAAATAAATTCAGTCCACTATAGCTACTACTATTGCTACAGCTATAGCTACTACCGAAATGACAGATGTCATTGTAGTAGTATTCGTGATCCAGAACTTCTGCCACTCGCGGGTCGATCCTCGCATACTGATGACGTCACTGAAGAGATGCTTGATATCGCATTTGAACGTATAGATATCGTATCCAGTCACGTGAGATAAGAGATTCATGATCGTGGCTTGTGATTTGCCGAGTATCGGCCGGTGGCTCCCCGTGCTCTCGTGGCTGCAGCATCGGCATCATCATCATCATCATCATCACCGCTGCTTGTATCAATGTTCTCTAAGTCCCTTATGCCGGTAGACGCAATAGAAGCGACAGCACGGTCCTTCCTTCATTCTCACTGCTCAATCGTGAAGGCAAACAGAGAGGGTAATGCTGGAGAGCTTGCACATCTCTGTTCCAGGCAGATTCACCGCTACACCGCCAGTCCAAGCTAGTCCGTCTCTGCGCGCATCGTCCTTCAAGTCTTCGGATGGATCGATTGCCCCTCTGCGCCGAAGCAGCAGTGTTTCGAGTTTGATACCCGAGACTGACTCGTCCCTGGATAATTCCTTGAAGGGCGACCCATTCAAAATTGCTATCGTCAAAATTCTTATCAAGCTACGTCTCACAAACTGGAAGCTCAGCGAGGCAGAGTCGCTCGTGGTCAAGAACATTGCTTCTGCATTGACAAACTCCGTATATCTTATCATTCTTGATTCCCAGAAATTGCTCTTACGTATATATGGCCCTAACGTTCTCCATCTCATCGACAGAGACTACGAAACGAGTGTGCTCGCACGATTGGCGCATCATCGAATCGGGCCTCGACTACTCGGCCAGTTCAAGAATGGGAGGATTGAACAGTGGCTAGAGTCTGTGGAAGTCGTCTCCAATGAGATTCGCGATCCACTTGTCTCGACCTATATCGCGCGACGACTAAGAGAGTTTCACGACTATGTTACACTTCTGCCGCCGGAGATGAACAAAGTGTCCGCGATAACGAATCTGGAAGGTTGGATACCCGCGCTACCGAAAGCAAGACTCAGTCCTATGGTTCAGAAGTTCATTGAGCACATCAATTTGTATCGATTCTATGTCAAAGGTAAGGAAGGTGAAATTGTCTTTTGTCACAATGACCTCCAGTACGGCAACCTCTTGAGAACAAAAGGAGAGGAACACAATTGTCTGGCTGTGATTGATTTCGAGTACGCGGGCCCAAATCCTAGGGCATTTGACATTGCCAACCACTTCATCGAATGGATGGCCAATTATCATGAAAGCCCTTCACATGAACTGGATACTATCGACTACCCGACACATTCACAATCTCGAAACTTCTTGGCCGAATACATCAAATTCGGCAAGTTTATTGCCAGGCGTGAGGACCCGATAGTCTCTTCCGAAGAAATCGAGAAGCTTAGTGCATCCGTCGATCTGTGGAGGGCAATGAGCCACGCACAATGGGCTATTTGGGGACTCATCCAGGCACTTCCCAGTGCCCTTCCCACATCTACTTCCGAAATCCCTACGACCCGCGATGAAAACCCGTCGGCAGACCAAGAACCTCCGAAGTTATTGACCCGAAGTTCGTCTTATAAAGCACGACGATCAAGTAAGTCAGCTCAGTCGCCCATGCTGAGCGGCATGAAATCTCCCTTCTTACCACCCACCGCCTCACCAAAGATTCACGCCATCAAGCGCGCATCATCCTATAAATCGCCCTCCTACTTCCCAACGACGACTGTGCCCAAGGTATCGGAGGAAGATTCGTTCACATTGGGTGAGCCAGCAGTCCTGTCTCACGATAAGTCTTGTTTTGCAACGGACGATGTCTTGTTTGATCATGGTCACGACCAGAATTCAGCTGCTACAGAGTGGTTGGATGATGAGGAGACTGACGACGGGTTCGATTACACTGCTTACTCCAATCAACGGATCGGCCTGTTTTATGGCGAAATTCTCCGTCTGGGAATCATCTCGGAGGATGAAGTGCCACGGGGCGTTGTAGTGAAGAGATTGCCCGACTCTGCATTTGTATCTACCACATCACCACCATCATCATAATAGAGTGCATCATTGTCAGGTAGATTGCATAACATGAGAACCCTGCTGGCAGGAATCTCCATGAAAGATATTTCAAGCATTAAGCATAGCAATAAATACTGCAAATTCATGGTCTCAATTTGTCGCGGTTCTTCTATCTTTCATACGTACATACCGCCAGAAGCATGGGTCTACTGCCCGATTGAAAGACAAGACAGTCTCTCTTTCATCCTTGAGCAACAAGAGCATACTCCCTGATTCTCCTGTCGTACCACAGCACTGTTCTATGACACTTCTTCTCTGATTCTAGATACTGAGTTGTACTAGACTTAACCACAGGTGACTCCCTCAGTCGACTTGGTGATCAACAAAAGAGCGACAATCAGACCGTAAAGTCCCAGAACCTCAGAGAAAATGAGAATGAGAATCATTCCGACAAAGAGCCTTGGCTGTTGTGCTACACCTCGAACACCTGCGTCACCAACAATGCCGATGGCGAACCCGGCTGCTAGACCCGCAAGACCGACTGATAGTCCTGCGCCGAGCTGAATAAATCCAGTGAAGAGAGCCTGGTTCTGCGAGAGGCCGTCAGAGACCAGCACAGACACGACGAGACCATAGATAGCAATAATACCAGCCATGACAACTGGGACGACACACTTCATGATCTATGTTGATTTAGCATGTGGCAACTTATGCCATTGTTAACGCTACTGGTCCTTGCAAATGAAAGTGCTTCCTGCAAAGGACTGTCATGTGCGTAAGCACATTGTCGACGCTTGCAAGACTACTGATTCGCAAAGACCGATGGCGCTCTCGATTGAGTATTGCTTACCAGATCAGGTCTCAGGACTCCCATAGCACTGATTCCAACTCCTAGTATCCGTTAGATATTTGTACTTTGAACACGTCAAGAGACATACCAGACTTGGCAGTTCCGTAAGCGGCACCGAAACATGAGAAGACGATAGCTGCAGTGCAACCCATCGCTCCGAAGAACGGAGCATATACTGGACAGAGATCGGTGGACATTCTTGCTTTTGTTTGTCTTTTGGTTTGGTAGAAGTTCCTGAGTCTGTCGCAAGGCTGAAAACACTTGAATCAGAACGGTGCTAGTCAGGATGGCGAAGACTCTGATGATAGATAGCAGGACACGACGATTGACGTTGGATGCAACTCACGTTCAATGCCTAATCGCCTTCCCGCCAAATTAACGGGAAATTAACTGGTGATGATGGGGTCAATGACTTCAATTCAGGGTTACAAATGATCAGTGATCAAGTGAGTGATCAGTTCATCCGCATCGACTCCAGCTGCTGCAATCACTATCATGGATATCAGATCGTGGTCGTCCATGAAACAGCCAGTATCAAGCAGATTGCTGTAGATCTCAGCATCCATGTAAATGCATGTGGAAATGTTTGTTGGTGAACGTGGTACATGTCATGAACAGGCTAATTTGGTGCTAATTCAAGTTGTGTGCATTATTCATCAATCTATGCACATGATGTGCCTGGATACGTGGGCATCGTTGTGTCTTGCATCGGCTACAGGAACGCGATTTGGTCTAAAATAGCACTATAGAATGAGACCAGGTATGCAAGAATGACCCTTTAGGCAGCACTAGGTGCTCATAAAAGGGGCAAGACGATCTGAAACATCGGTATACGAGTGATCTATGCTCTGTTCCAAGGTTCAATGTGCACCACGTTTTCGCGACCCAGGTTGATCTTGACTCCAGGAGTCTATAAGACTCTGTCACCTGTCCGGAAAGTTCAATTGTATTGATCTTATTCACGGCGAGCATCACTCCATAATGAAGCTGCAATTTGTTTTCTCCCTTGCTCTCTGTCTGACAGGCATCTCAGACGTGGCGGCAGAACTATCGAAGCACAAACACCATCACAAGTCAGGTCCGAGTGCAACCGGGCAATCTGCTTCGAAGGATGGACAACCTGCCAAAAATAATTCAGCAACCAACTACCACGTAATAAAGCAAGCAATCGTCGTCGGAAAAGGACAGACTTTCGATTGCCATGGGGACACATACGATCGAGGTGAATCGTGCAACAATCAATCCGAAACTGGCAAAGCCGAGGCTGTCTTCGAGGTTTATCCAGTGAGTGGAGTCGAAACCATGATTGTGATGTGCAACGAATTAATCTGCTAGGGCGGAACACTAAAGAACTGTATCATTGGTAAAAAGAGCTCCAAGATGCTCAGTCCGCTGTCATACTGAGTCACCCAGGTCCAAACCAGTCGCAAGGAGTTCGTTGTGAGTATGGCAGTTGCACATTCGAGAACATGTAGGTCTTTGGCACGAGCCTTGACAATGTCAGCCGTTTCTGACATGCTAGACAATTTCCAGACGTCTGCGAGGATGCCATCACGATCAAGGGCAACGATGAAGGAGAAACCAGTTATGTCTTAAACTCGAGATTTGCTGGCGCCGTCGACAAAGCAGTCCAATTCAATGGCTGTGGTAAATTGGTCGTCGACAACTGCCACTTCTCCAATACGATGAAAGCTGTGCGATCATGTGGAGACTGTGATTACAACAGTGAGAAATGCTCCAGACACATCACCGTTACGAACAGTGTCTTTGAGCATGTAGGGACCGTCGTTGCTATCAATGACAACTTTGCTGATACGGCAACTATCTCGGGTAACCAATTCAGTGCCGTGCAAAAGGTGTGTGAAAGTTACAAGGGAGTTACGTCACGCTCACAGAAACCTACCGATATTGGTCATTGTGGGGCAAATGCAAAGTTGTCTTCCAATGTGAACATGAGATAGAGTCAGTACAATTGGTACGTCAACATGGTATCCTTACAAATTCAGTATCCTCAGCTGTCATTTACGAAAGGGTTCTCCTGCGAGATATACAAAGCTTTTCAAAGTTCTTCAGCCATAACGTGATAGCCAAGGTAGAGTAGTCGCAATGGATATGCCATGCTATGCAGGTTCAAATGCTTCCAGTAATCTCCTGTCTCATGCTCTGCCAATTTCTACCGGGGTCCACAAGCTTCCCATTATTAAGACCACAATGATCAAGATTGCAAAGCGTAAGCCGCATCATGACTCCCTTCACTAATAGCCAGATCGAGCGGTGTACCATTATCAGTGCCCTTGAGACCTCTGTTTGCACCTGCTGCCAATAAAATGCTGATTCCTAATGGATCATTGTTGAGAGCACACAAATGAAGGCCAGTCATGCCTGTACCACGCTGAATGGCATTGATGTCCGCGCCATCTGCTACTATGGTCTGTATCGCCTCATGATCACCCGAGAAGCAGAATGAGAGGAAGGCTTCATTTCGAGCGAGCTCAGGATCGGCCTGCAACTGCCTTTGTTCCTCGAGGTCTTCGCCAAGGTCAAAGTCCTGTGTCACTCCACCCTCATTGCGAACAGTCACGAGAATCCTTCCCCCGGTGAGCAGTGTCGTCCCGCACAAGGGGCAGGTCGTGATTGATGCTCTGGACTGATCGTGTAGTTCCCGAGCACAGTCATAGTGCAGATGATGTCTACATGGTAGCTCGACGTCATCATATATGTATCGTCCATCTGATGTCCCCTCATTCGTTTCTTCCCCTTCCGAGTCCGAATCGATTTGTATGCGTAACGATTCGTTGCACACGATGCATAGCTCGTCTATGGAAGATCGATTCGACATTATAAGCAGGTTCCGATCACTAGACTGGCATATAGATCTCTATGCCGTGATTGACTAGTAAGAGAATGATAAGAAGAGTATCGCAGAACAGTAAGACATCTTCCAGACTTGTACACTACAGTTTCGTACATCACAAAACCTGAGAATTTCATCCATGAGATGTGGCTGATGTGTACTCCGGCTACAAATGGAATTTGGCTGAAAATCTTAATTTTGACATTTGACCAAAATTGTGATGGAAGTGCGTTCGTCTTTTTGTGAACTGCCTTGTGTTGTAGACTCGTGTTTTGATTCACGACACTTCAATGCTAGTGATGTGCTCTCGACGTCATGTCAGTACTGGACCAGATTAACTGCTGTTTGAGATAAACGAAAGTGGATCTTCTGCAAAGTGCACACACAACATTGCCACAACGACACGAGAGGTTTTACGATGTTCTTGTGCCGACGATGTCTGCTACGGCAGGTATCTCATGGACACCCAGCCTTACGAAGATGTGAAAGCTCGGCACTGCCTCGACTCGACAAGGGCGCTCGTATGGAAGAAATCATCATACTCGAGACACCTAAGTCAACACGTCAACCGAAGAAGACCCCAAAGAAGCGCTCTTTAGATGTGCAGCGACGTCTACTGGACGAATATGAACAGAATAGAAAGACTGAATCATCAGGAGATGACCTTCACCTTTCATCGAAGAACACCTTAGCAGACGCTGATGAGATCAATGAATACCTAGACCGGCTGGAAAATCTGTATAGTGGCTCAGTTCTCACACCAGTCAAGTATGGCAAGCTGGAAAAAGATCTGAGATCTGGCTTCACCACCAAGCAAATCCGTGCGTATCTAGCGTATAAAGACATACAATCAAGCCGTCGTGAGAAAAGACGATGGAGCACAGTTGTCCTTGAAGACGTCTTCAAGGTCTCTCGGAAAGAGTTTGTGGTCTCGTCTACCAGAATGGACGTCATCGAGCTGGACAAGCCCACCATTTACTTTCTACTTGCCGATGCTGGCAGCACATTGCGAAAGTGGATTGAGGACTTTCCTGGCAAGCTCGATGTGGACAAGAAGAACGGAACGTTGGCCGTTACTGCTAATAGCACAAATCGCAAGAAGATTAGAGAACTATCAGCGGTCTTTGCGGCCTCGATCGACAGCCGACCTTTGGGCTTGGACATACCTTCCAAGTGGTCAATAGACAAGGAAATCATGAAAGCCACTGGTACTTTCATCACGCGACATGAAAACGATCAGGTTCAGATATATTTCTACAAGGGTCAGGAGTTGGCAGTCATGCAAGCTGAACGACACATCCGTGCTTCCTTGGGACTCTACGACGAGCGGCCAATTGTCGCTCTCCAAGAAGAAGAAGACGTTCCTACAGCACAACGAACAACATGTACGATGCACACCCCATTAGTAGAACGTCAATTTTCATGGAAGCGGGTCGTAGCAGACTTGACGGGGGTCCAACTGCCATTCTATTATCTGACTAGCAGAGAACCGAAGCCTCTGAAAGCGGTGCAAGTAAACGCTCGTCCTCGTCGCACGCCACTGGACACATCGGTGAAGCTGTCGAGCGGAGAAAGCATTGAAGACATGGTATCTGCACATAGGGAAGGGGTAGACAGGGTCGTCATCACGTTTGGGCACGTTCTGCAGGATGAGACAGCAGGGGTCAGCACATTCGGCACCAACCTTCCAGGCCAGTTCTCTGCACTGAGGGATCTTGTGCCGAAGCCATCGACTACTGAGCAATATCAACTCGTGTTACAACGACCTTCAGAGCCTGACAAGATTTTCGTTACTCTTGACACGGAAACTGTATCAGGAGTCCCTGTATACACGGTCACGAAGCAAGGTAGCAAGGAGTCCTGGATCAGACTGCCTTCTCACTCGAGCGATCTGGAGATCAGCTCGACGACCAACAATGCGTTAGAGACGAGTCCTGCCCTGGACGAGTTACTGCTTACAAGCAATCTGCGTGACAACGAGGTTCCGCTTACTGTGGACTACATGGAACACACCTGGAACGTGCACCTCTTCAGACTCTCAACCTTGACTTTCTCGTTCCGAGGAGATGCGCAGTCGTCGTCTGATGGCCATGGGCAGGTAGAATGGCGCAAGGTCAGATCACGCGAGACCGGAGAAGAGCGACAGGAGCTCAGGATCAGTTGTGATCAGACTGTCCCTGCTGCGGAAGTCTGTAAGGGAGTCTGTACCATTATGCAGTCATTAAATACTCAGTTGTAGTAGAATCTCGATTCAACGCAATCACTCAGATGTAGTGCCTTTTCAATGTCAATCGATCATCACTATCAGCTCTAGACAATGACACTGTGGACTATACAGAATGCTTTGTAACTGTTCTTGATTAATGGTGGGAAGCCAAGAGCAATTGGTGTTGGTGACTTGGAATGACACAACTACTGAGCTCTTTCACTCCCAGACTCTAGAGCTAAGCATTCCACATGTGTAGGAATACTTCATTCTGTAGAAGCTCAGAGAGCCTCTACAGGCTTGTACTGCCTAGACTACTAGTACATTCTATGAGATACCATAACATACCCATCCCAGACCAGGTAGGTGCTGACAAGTGCGCATGCAGAATCTGCAACCAACGTAAGGACGTCTCAATTGTGCGACACGCATGATGAACGGTGAGCCGCAGATAGAACATGGAGAAAACGGCTTGACGCATGAATCCGGAGATTCACGATTCACTCAACAGACGAATTTGAGGCTCAGAAGCCACAGCAGTCGACGTTTCTGCCTGATGCGCAGTCCGAGGCTCCTCCAGACGAATCTCCACCAATTGAGTCCCCATCACCCAAATTTCCCCCCCACGTCACAACCGTCCTCCGGGTCCAATTGGGTCTAGAACTCAGTGCCAACGACATCCAACGTTAAGATTGCAATCACCGAATTGATGAATCTCGTGCCTGAACACATGCAACATGCACAATCTCGCAGGATCAGCAGCAACTGCACCGAGTATCCTCGGATCCACTCGCGCAGTCCATCAGTGTAGATCATTATGCATATGGCGTGACGTCTAGCTGATTTACGCGCTTTCACTCGATTCAGGATACTTCGTTGGTGAAAGGATGTGATGGACCGAAATTGCGGTATCTGACACTTCAGCCAACCATCAGGACGCTTAGCTTAGGTCAAGATTATAACCCAGCGACAGTGATCTCAGCGACCTACACAGCCTCAGTCAGTTGTGTAAATGACCCGAGCCATCTGGACAGCAGCCAACCCAATCGAGTCACCTCGGTTCCTCAGCAAAGACACACAACACACACCCACACACACACACGCACGTACCCACTCACCCACGGCTTCAATTGGGGGGAAATTTGGGCAAGAACAAATGGAAGGCGAGATGCGAGATCCATGGATCCATCTCACTCTCTCTCTCTCTCTCCACTTCTAAATCAATCGGAATCGCTGGAGAGATTGTATTTGGTGAAGGAAAGAGAAAAAGTTGGGTGGAAGTGGCTGAACATGTGGCTGGCAGCATACAGGACGCCAAACTTAATCCTCGGTCCACCACCAAATTTCTCACTCCACCAGCGTCCCAGAGAGTGAGAGAGAGAGAGTGAGAGAGAGTGAGTGAGGGAGAGAATTGAACTGATCTGCCTCGAGCAACTTGCAGCTGGAATCTGGAGAGCGAGGATACCCTTCCACTGCCCACCTTCTCAGCTCTCTCCTTCCCACCAGATTCCCTCTCTCCTCTACCCTTCGCTTCCCTGGTCTGCTCTGCTCTGCTCTTCAGTCTACCACCTCACCAGCTTCAGTCACACACAAACACTACATCCACCTCCCGTACTTCATTCTCGATCCACCAGTCACCTCGACTCTTCATCTCCTTTTGTCCAAGCGCATCCAATCCTCGACAACAACATCTCCTTCAACAAGATGAGTGCGTACGAGATGACAGCTCCTGGAGCGAAACCAGTCGCACCCACCGTCATGGCCCAAGAAGTCGGCAAGGATGGCAATGAGGAATTCTTCGAGGTAGCTTCGATCGCGACCAAGGATGGAGACACTCGAAGGATGTTGCAGCCAAGACATGTCGCCCTGATCGGTATCGGCGGCACCATTGGAACTGCTCTCTTTGTGGCTATCGGATCTGCTCTCACTGCCGGTGGTCCTGGCTCACTGCTGATCGCCTTTATGATCTGGTCGAGCGTCATTTGGGGTGTGAATAATGCCATGAGCGAGGTCGTGACCTGGCTACCACTTAACTCTGCTTTCGTACGATTCGCTGGACGATTTGTGGACGAGGCTTTCGGTGTCGCTGCTGGTTGGAACTTTTTCGTCTGCGAGTCTGCCTTGGTTGCCTTTGAGGTCACTGCCTGCACCGTCATTGTACGATTCTGGGACACTGAAGGTACCGTGCCCAAGGCTGCCTGGATTGCCATCATCATCCTGCTCTACTCCTTGCTCAATCTCATCACGGTCGAATATTATGGAGAATCAGAGTAAGTCTAACAATTCCCGTACGTTGCAACAGTCATCTAACATGAACAGGTTTTGGTTTGCCATCAGCAAGGTCATCCTCATCACTGCCCTCATCCTTATGACATTTGTCCTCATGGTCGGTGGTAACCCACAGCACAAGGCGTTTGGTTTCCAGTATTGGAAGAACCCAGGCGCATTTGCCGAGTACATCAAGACTGGTACCACCGGGAAATTCTTGGGTTTCTTCCAGTGCCTTGTCTCCGCTAGTTTCGTCATTGCTGGGCCAGATTATCTATCAATGGCTGCGGGTGAAGCCATCAACCCACGAAAGACCATGCCCGAGGCCTACCGAGTGGTGTTTGCTCGTTTGGTCGCCTTCTTTGTTCTCGGTTCTCTGGCTGTTGGGTGAGTGGGGAAATGTGTCTGTTCACCTTTGTACTAACAATCTTCAGTATCTTGGTGCCATACAATGACCCAGATCTCTTGCAAGCTATTGGTGCTTCCAAACCAGGTGCAGCACGATCACCATACGTCATTGCCTTGCAACGATTGGGAGTGCCGGTGCTACCCCACATCATCAATGCTGCCGTTCTCATGTCTGCCTTCTCGGCCGGAAACTCATACGTCTTCTGTGCATCGCGCACCCTGTACGGTCTCGCCCTGGAGGGTCGAGCTCCAAAGTTCTTTACCAAGTGCAGCAAGCGAGGTGTACCTTACTTTGCCGTGTCAATCGTGCTCGCCATCGCCTTATTGGCCTTCTTGTCTGTCAACAAGAGCTCCACAATCGTTCTTACATGGTTCGTCAACCTCGTCACGGCCTCGCAGCTCATCAATTTTGCCGTCATGTGTGTCGCATACTTGCGCTTCAGAAAGGCCTTCCAGGTCCAGGGCATCTCTAGGTCTGAGTTGCCCTATACCTCTCGTTTCAACCCTTACACTGCTTGGTGGGCTCTCGGCATGATTTTGATGATGATCTTTTGCCAGGGATACTACGTCTTCATTCCCGGTGGCTGGGACATCTCCAACTTCTTCTTCTCCTACGCAATGGTATTTATCTTTCCAATCATCTTTGTGTTCTGGAAGATCAAGAACAAGACAGTCTGGGTCAAGTATGAGACCATGGACATCTTCTCCGGCAAGAAGGAGATTGATGAGGATGAACAACGCTGGAAGGAGGCAGCAGCAGCTGGCGAGCTTGATCAAGGCGTGGCCAGAGGAGCGCTCTCTGTCGTCCGAAAGTTCCTCTTCTAAGCTTGACTCGCTGATTCATTCTCTACGAAATCATCTCTTTCCTTACATCAGATCATTTCTACAGTTTCATTCCTTTCTTTGCTATCTTATTCCACATAGATAAAAAAAAGTGTGCCGTACTACATGCCTACCTACGTGAAAAAACTGGACTTGCAATTGAAAGCACAGATCTTGACTCGACTCGATCGTGATGAAAGTGCTCAGTTGGGAGGACGGCATGTATTGCCTGAAGGGGACAATCAAATGGATCATGCGTATCCGACCGGAACGACAGACGGAGCGACGGAGCGATTGAGTGCGTGACTCCAACGACGGACGAGCCAGAGGTTGTTGTTGCGTGGCTATAGACCTTTGGGCCCCTCGAGCAAGTGTTCTGCTTCGTTGTCTTTTCAGTGTTCATTCTCTTGTACGAGCTCTTTTTCTTCTACATAAAAAATGGTCAGTATTTCCTATCGAGCTATCGACAGTCGCGATCGGCATCGTGACTAAACACGGCTGCCACCTCAACATGCTGACCATCTCCTAGTCTCGATCTGGCGCGCAAGTCAATCAAGAATGCTTGGAAGCATTCAACAAATTGAAGCTCGGTATGTCAATATGCATGTGCTGGTCAGTGACCATTGTCAAGGACCACTTTGTGCATACAGTGTAGTATTCTCGGCGCTAACGGTCGTCAGGCAAATCGCTCAAATACATCGTTTTCTCCATGAACCCAGCAAACACCGAGATTGTCGTCGCCAAGACCTCCGAGTCGAAAGACTACAACGAGTTTGTCGAGCAATTACCTGAGAACGACTGCCGGTACGCGGTCTACGACTTTGAGTACGAAAAGGCAGGTGGAGAGGGAGTCAGGAACAAGATTTGCTTCATCCACTGGAGTCCAGACACGGCCAAGATCAAGTCCAAGATGGTGTCGGCTTCTTCCAAGGAGACCATCAAGCGAGCCCTCAGTGGAGTCGGAATCGAGGTTCAGGCTACCGACTTTAGCGAGGTCGAGTACGATGCCGTTTTGGAAAAGGTGCAGAGGACAGGGTTCTAGGATGATGTCGTATCGGATTACTTCATGTGCTAGACTATGGAATATACAGAGAGTAGAGTTGTCGCGGTTCGTCTCTCCTTTGATTCGTCCTTGTACTTTGTCCTTTTCGTATGTCAGGCCAGTGCTAGCCGCTCAATCGTACAAAAGTGTACTGGCGTGCTTTCGCGTTATCTCATGCCCTATCCAGGGTAATCACTCTAAACTAGAATCGCCGCTGGTGATTCTCAACTGTGTGTGGGACCTGAGACGTGAGTTGTGTGCCAAGTGCGGCGACTCTCCACTCCGGGAAGCTGAATTTATTGGCCATCCTCAAAGATGATTTATTCTCTTAAAACATACTTGTCTGCACTACATTCACCCTCTGGTAATCCCGGAGGTATTCGCAGAATCTGATTACAGACGCGAAAACAAGTTCTCGGTGCCACAGTATCCTCTTGC
Source organism: Taphrina wiesneri (assembly GCA_005281515.1). NCBI lineage: Eukaryota > Fungi > Ascomycota > Taphrinomycetes > Taphrinales > Taphrinaceae > Taphrina > Taphrina wiesneri. Next base: position 24,963 of record RHGK01000009.1, on the reverse strand, counting down.
ATGCGATGTCTGTCACGACTCAGACCAGCCTCGAAATGTACGTTCATCTGCACATCAGGTAGTCTACGGCCGTATTCTTTTGCGTCGGAGATTAGGAACCTGCTACAGTCGTTCGAGGAGACTCCTTCAGTACCACCGATCATTCCGGTGAACAGAAAGACCTTGACAGACTTCCATCGAAATGTTCTCAATCCGAAAGTCTCGACAAAGTATTTGACTCGACAATACAATCTGCTACATCGAACGAGCAGTCTCCGAGTGCTACCTACAGTCATTGCGAATGGCTACTTGAAGCGACTTTTACATGACCGAGATATCCAGACCACGGTAAAGATCTTGTTGGAGTACGATCTGGATGAAGGAGTTTTGGTTGCTACCAATGCACTCAAGGAGCTCGACCTGCACGAACGTGAGTTCTGTCTCTTTGCACTCCAGCATGGTCTACAGGATGCTGGACAAGCTGGCCTGATGACTCAAATCATGGCGGAGTTGGGATACACGAATGATCGTCTTGATGCTTTCAAACGTCTGACCATAGTGCATGACCACATGTCCCGATGCACGGAAGACAAGTTGCCTGAAATCCAAGAACTGTGCTCACTCTTGGCCAAACGTATGCGAGAAAGGTCCGAGCACGCTGAGGATTTGTGTTCTTACTCGGTTCTTATGCTTATGAGGACATCTTTGAGCTTGGGAGCCGCATCTTTCTGCAAAAGTCTTTGCCGTCATAATTGGCACGCTGACGATGCACTAAAGGTGTACCTTCAAAGGTTGCCAGAAGGCCAGATGGTGAAGCTCATGATGGAGTGCGCATCTTCCATTCGCCAAATACTCGACTCTTCTGGTCGTGATGTTGCAGGCGTGGGAGCTTGTGTCTGGATCATCAACAAAACAAAATCCCCGCACAATTTGAGCATTCTATGTGATCTTGAGCCGCGTAATAGCGTGGTCAGGTCGACACTAGCATTGAGCCTGTCTAAACATCACTTGACAGTTGAGCGGTCTGTTTCATTCGCCTCAATTGGCGAAATCGACGACATGGCAGCTTTACTTTTCGAGTGGACAAAATTTATCAAACCATTTCCATCAGACAGACCACCAATTGAAGCTTCTACAATACAAAGTTTACTCAGCCAAGCATCTTCTCCAGAGATATCAGACATCATTGTACAGTACATGCGTTTAATCAATACTGATACCAATGGAACCCTGGAGCACTACGACTTCAAAATGCTCATGAACATTTTACAAATCTTAGATCAAATTCCCCAGCAGTTGTCACCAATTGTGCAGCAAAGAATATCGCGAAACTTCCTCAACAGAACGGAGGACGAGACTCTGGACTACTTCAGACTTGCAAAAACTTCCGCAGTGTCTATCGACGGCTTACTCAAGCATCACCTCCATACTTTACGAACTTTTGATCGACATGCTAATCCACGAAATGACAACGTAGATCCCACACAATCACAAGATGGTCAGCAGCACTCAAAGAACTCTGATGATCGAGACGCAATTCCCGCCTCAGACAGCGCGCAGCCCGTGACTACGCATTCGATCAGTGCTCAATTCTTTATCAGTGCATTGACCATCTTGCAAAGTCAGACCTCGACTCCCCATTCGATGTCTGCTTGCACGCAAGCACAACTTGTGGCATGCCATGAGAATGTAGTTCGTAACCTGCTTCAGTTGTCTTCAGGCGGACTAGTCACACAAGTCCTGATCGGTACATGGCGTATTGGTCTTGAGCCATCTAAGGACCTGGCTCCATACATTATTCGACAGTTTTCCTTGAACCAAGCCAAGTCGAAGCACATTACGCGACTACTAGGTGTCTACCCAACCACAATCATGACTTACGATATTTACGCTCGTTACATTTCTAGAATTGCTTCCTCCACCCCAGTGAATGCGATGGCTACACTCGATCTCATGCTGAAGAAAGGTCTCTCTGTCCGACGAAGACTTGTACAGAATTTGATGACTGGAATCTCAGAATGTACTACGATATCCGGGTCCAGGGCATTCAGGTACTTAACAAAGATCATGAAGATCTCTACAGACACTGGCATAGACCTTGACCGCCTCAATCTCGCGAGTCTGCTGCGCGTTGTTCTGGTACGTCAGGGACTGGGTGCAGCTACAGCCCGAATATCTTGGCTCTTGAAGCTGTCAGCCAAACTGACCAAGACTGAGAAGCGCACTCCTCTGAGACACGAAGAGATGGTACAGATGTTGAGAAAGTGGCATGTTCATGAGCGAACACGGGGTGATGGATCAGGATCACTGAGACCAAAAAAGTTGCGGGAATTGATCGACACCATGAGCACTCGGCGCACAGTCATTGGCAGATCGAGGAAAAGCAAGGCTAAACTCAAAAAGTGGTATATTCGTATGAAGTGATGGACTGTAACGTATGAACGCCAAGGGGATTATGTCGACTCGCAAGTGATTTGTTGTATATATTGTAGAGTTCCTTCTAATCGTCAAGTAACGAACAGACATGTTGCCATTCCTGACATGTGTAATTCCTGAACTTTCCAAGCAGACTATAGTGAATGACTATGAATATAGGTTTCAGGCAGTAAAAAGGCACAAGAGCGATTTACTGCATGAATCAGCGCCTTCTGAAGTGCTTGATGGAGCACTCGAGCGCTCTGAGCCAGCTAAAGACTTGACTTTTGTGGGACACATCGGTCATGTGGCCTTTTGCAAAAAGGCCCGAGTAGTGACTGTTGGGGGTCAATGAGCGAGGATTAGACACAAGATGGCACTTTGATTACGCCGGATCTAGATGACTGTGCTCCAATCAACGACTCTGGATCGAATCACCACAATGCGGGGATTATAAAATGGTTGTCAATTGTTGACTTTTCTGATGAACCTCACCACAGAACAAATAAAGTTGTGTCACACAAATGTTGCGGCGAAACCTGTATCCTATAGGTCAGAGTATGAATCATCGAGTGCCCCACAATAGAATTGCTGTGAATGTCCTGCGCTTCACTACCGTGTCCTTGAAAGAGTGCAGTGCCCGAGTGTCAGTCATACTGGATGAATAGTGCTTAGTTGTACTAGAGAATCCTGGAAGAATAATGCTCAAACAGCTTCAAGCATCTGCATAGATAGACAAGTGACTGATCAACTTGTATCCGGTCGCTACCACGCGGAATCTACACACCAGTATCGAGCTTCTCCCACGCCGATGCAGATGAAAGTCTCGACTACGACTGATTTCTGATTATTTGTTGATGCTCACCGCCCTGCAGTGCTTGTATGGCACAAGACGAGAAAGAGAAGGTTATTGGAGTCCTTCGTCAAGGACTAGATTGGAACGGATTCCCAGACATAATCAGACAAGGCAATCATGAGACTTCAATCACTTGTTACCAAGTATGAAGCGATCATGATGAAGCATTCACACCAGGTAACAGAGCTACTTTAGAACTGCTTGGCTTTCCTGCTGGACATTCGAGAACGCCCGTGGCTGACGCTACCACGAAGGAAGTTGAGTATTGCAGAGAAAACGTTGTTGAGATTGCAGCGGAAGAGTATCGACCGCGCAACCTGGCAGAAACTGCCCCGTAGTTGTATGCTGTGTCTCGCCTCGAGTGAGAGCATGTATGTTACAAATCACTGCTATGACCTTGTTCCGATACAAAGAGCCGTGTAATTTGTTACGGAGTTCAACAAGTCTGACCTTGATTTCAGCAGTGCAACAATCATTGGAGGTTGACAAATAATCCTCCTATCCCAATTAGTGATGAGGTTTTTCACGATTTCAAAAACACAAACCATCGACCAGGAGTTGAGAACCACTCATGTATAAGCTCATGTCACTCGCAAGGAAGACGATTGGACCAGCGATATCCTCAGGCACTCCTACTGGAATCGTCAGCACTGCACTTGTATTTGCTCAATACTAATGAGCTTACGCCGTCCTAGGGCACATCTGCCAGCCATATACTCCCTCTTCTTGGCGTCTTGCAAGTCTGCCTGATTCATGCCGGTCTGTATTGTTCCCGGCAGTACTGCATTACATCTGATACCGTACGGTCCGAGTGCTACGGCACAACTCTGTATCATGGATAAGATCGCTGCCTTGGTGGGTGTATAGTGCGTCTGTTGTCCACCGCCAACGAGTGCGGAAATGGAAGATATCGCTACGATTGACCCTCCGCGTCCTTGACTTTTCATTTGTGCCGCACATGCTTGGATTAGTGAAAAAGCACCAGCGTAGTTGATGTCCATGTGATCCTTCAACAGGTCTGGAGTGACATCGAAAAAGTCGCTGAATTGACATATGCCAGCATTGCTCACCAAGACATCTAGTCCGCCAAACTTGTCCACCGCTGTCCTGACTAATGAGGCTGATGTTTCCGGATCTCTAATATCGCCAGGGACAAAGATAACTTCAGACTCGACCATTTCTTTCGACATTTGGGCTACATCCTCTTTTGATTGCGGTGAGCCAACGTGATGCAGGACTAACTTTGCTTGTTCAGCTCTGCAAGCATAAGCGGCCGCACGTCCTATGCCACTGCTAGCTCCAGATATAATGACTACCTTGTTCTTCAACATGATCTGGACAGTCTGTAACTGGTACGCTTCACAGTCTATAGCTCGTAAGTGTAATGAAGGTCAGGGACACGTTTGACACACCTCGAAACTCCGCAATCCAAGAAGAAACCGGAACGCCGGAGGAAGTCGATTGTGATTGGTGGGCTGTAGTTCATACTCCACACTCGCGAAATCTCCGCAACTCATCTGTTCAGCGCCCGTGACATTCTCTCACTCGGTCTTTGTCAACTCATTACATTGTCGTCAAAAAGTCCATAACATCACGAGTCAAGATAGATGAGTGCGTCAATCTCGCCTGTAAAGTATGTCCGAACCTTTCTTACACCTTCTGGTGCAGGTGGGGACTATCACGACCAAAAGTCAGGTCATTGGATCATTGACCATGGCTTTTCGACACCAATGAGTGGTAGACACACAATCCTTGGGTTGGTATACGAGAACTGACCCCGACTTAGATTATCCTGAATTCGACAAGACGCGAACCTCTTTTGGTATCAACGTGCTGGGCGCATTTGTCGTCGAGATTGAGACTGAAGATGGTCAAAAAGGTGTCGCGACAGGATTTGGTGGACCGCCTGCATGTTGGCTTGTCGAGAAACACTTTTCCCGATTCGTCATTGGACAGGACCCACGAAACACAAAGTAAGGTTATGCCGCGAATGAGATGAACTGTTAGACTGACGAAGAATAGCAAGATTTGGGATCAGATGTGGAGTGCGAGCATGTTTTATGGACGAAAAGGACTGCCTGTAGCAGTGCTATCAGTAGTTGATCTTGCCTTATGGGATCTCCTGGGCCAGATTCGCAAAGAACCAGTTTACAAGATGATTGGAGGCGCCGTACGCGATCAGGTGGAGTTTTATGCTACTGGACCAAATCCAGTCGCTATTAAGGAGCTCGGATTCAGAGCTGCCAAAGTGCCATTACCGCATGGGCCAGCAGTCACTGACTCTCTCAAGAAGAATGTGGCCTTTTTGAAAAAGCACAAAGACTCGATAGGTGATTTCCCTTTACGGGTAGATTGCTGGATGTCCTTGAACGTGCGATATGCGATCGATCTGGCCACCGCCTGCAAAAGAGCAGGTGTCGAAATCGACTGGTTTGAAGAAGTCCTTCATCCGGACGACGTAGAGGGTTTCGCACTCATTAAACAAGCTCATCCAGACATCAAATGGACGACTGGTGAGCATGAATATTCACGGTACGGATTCAGACGTCTTGTCGAGGGACGACAGATTGACATCTTACAACCTGATGTGATGTGGTGCGGCGGGCTCACGGAATTGCTACGAATCAGTGCACTTGCCGGAGCATACGACATTCCAATCGTGCCTCACGGGAGTGGACCATACACCGCTCACTTTTGCATAACTCAGAAGAACTCGCCATTCAGTGAATACATTGCAAACTCGCCAGATGGCAAGACTGTTCATCCTTGTTTCGGGAATCTATTCACGAATGAGGTCATGCCTGTGAATGGTGCTATACCTGCAGAGGCTCTGAGTGGTTATGGATTCGGCTTGACTTTAGACTATGATAAAGTGATACCTTTCACAGAGAAGCTCATGAGATCGTAGATATAATGGATAACGTAGTTCCACCTGAATGGAGTAGCGGTAGCAATACAACTTAGTGATCACAATTTGAGTTTGGTGGCTTTCTTGATATTAAACAGAAATGAAAGATAACAGGATTGCAATTGGGACACGATTCCATAGACTCGCTTCTTCGTGTTGGATGACACGGACAACTTTCTTGCTTCACAACGTGATTGAGACAATTGGTTGCGCAGAGATCGCTCTCGAAGAAGTCTGACAAACATGAAATTCACTGCTATACTGGTTTGATATTCCTCCGATAGCTGTTCGCTCAAATACCAGGTCTCAGACGACATTGCGATCCTGACTGTATAATGGTCTCGCCAACACAAATTACCGACACGGATCATAATATGACTGCTATCGAGATGATTTGTGCCATCAACATGCATCAATCCATTTATCTGCCAGCGAACGAGATTCATGATAAACTCCGTGTCACGTACTCTACCACGGACAATTTCTCTGATACTTCATTGCCCGTGGTACTCTTTTGCGGACCAATGTTTGGCTCTAGATACTTGAGTCTGATGTTGAATCAGTTGGCGAAAAGTACTGGTGTCAGAGTTATCTGCATTGATAGGTACGTTCTAGAAGCGATCAGTAGTCCTTACAAACGGCTAACGAGGTGCAGACCTGGCATAGGTGGATCAACCGTCGTGCCATTGCATATTCGAATCAAGGTGTGGTTAGAAACAGTTCCAGCCCTGCTGCAACGTCTCAGTGTCAAGCATGTCAGTCTACTGAGTCACAGTGCAGGCACCATCTATGCGTTGAACACAATGCAAAAGCTGCGGCATATTCTTGATCCTCAAGCGCCATATTTTGCGAGCATGTGTATAGTCCATGTCAGAAGGCTTTAGTCGTAAAACTAATTGGCACAGGTCCGTGGGTACACTATGAGCATTCTGGAGTATCGATGCTGAAAATTGCGTCGAAATTGCCGAATGGAATGCTCGACTACTGGAACACTATCGGCGAGTTGGCAGGCACACGAATTGAGCCATCATTTGCTTGGTCAGGTGGTATCCTGGCTTCAATATCCGACATCTGGCCTGGCAGAGCCGGTGACGACAAGTCACAGAATGATAAAATCCTTGTCAGAAAATACGGCATTAGTCTTGACGAAGCCAAGCAAGTTGAAAGGTTACAGACGAAATGCTTTTTCGCTGAAAATACCACAGGTGCTAACGAGGAAGCTAGACTGTGCTTGAAGATGAATGGAAAGTGCTACTGGGAGTCGTGCGAAGATTATGAACAGTATATCGCAACTCTTGTACATCGAGAGCAAGATCATCAGCTATCCCAACCTGATGTCGCAAGGCTAAAAGTCAGAGTCTTCTTTGCAGCCTCGGACGTTATGATTGGCAAGCAAGGTCAGGAATATTTTCAAAATTGTTGGACAAAGTTTGGAAATTCTGCAGTCATTGACTACAAGGACACAGAATTACCAAAGACGAACCATGATACAGTGCTGACTGATCTGGACAATGGAGCCTTGTTGATAATCTTCGAGGACATAGCACAATGTACAAGCGTGCCGTAGCTGCTGAACTGCCACTCCGATCACTACATCCGCAGCTGAGATTGGTCAAGCATGTGACTAAGTAGTACGTCACTTTTTTCACCAGGAGTCATACACTGATATGAACTCCACGGACTAAAATGGTAAAAGGACACTTAAGGGTTCAAACGAAGCAACCTTTACTTCTGTTGGTCTCTCGACAACTTTGTCTACTTGCAGAACGTGGCAATAATACTTGGGACAGGGTATACAGAATTGAGATGAACAGCAGGTAGTTGTGGGTAACAGTAGTCCATCAATGACTATCTTGTCTACAGATGCATTGCTGAATCATCGCCCGGAGTCACAGAAGAACGCTTAAATACGTCCAAGGGCTTCTCTTCTTTCGGTATAAGGAAATACCTGATATATAGCTTTCGCTGTTCTTTGATGTACTCGAATGTTTCGATTCTCACGGATCCTGGCTTCCAAAATCTTCGGGTGGCCCTGCGATGTGGATCTAGGACATTCGGCGCGACGATCGAGATTCGATTGAGGACGACCGGGAGCTGAGCCTTTCAAGTTTCTGTAGATCGCATCTTTGTTTCGTAGGTCTTGTTGGGTGATATTCATTGTACTGCGGTGAATCTCACTCCGTTCTCGACTCAATAATTGTGAGAGATTTGCCAACCAAGTCGAGCGGCATCTCTGACATCCACAATCATTCATGTCAGCACTAACAGACTTTAATCGAATGTCAACTAGCCAGATAGTGAACAGAAATGGTGAGCCAGCCACCCAAGACGTATCACAAGGCAATTTCAACAATAAAGTATGTATGCAGGCAAATCGCCTAACTCCAAAGTGCAGAGAACACCCTTTCAAGAGGGTTGTTTATGTCATATTATGATGATCATCACAAGCTCACCTTCTGGCCTGCTTTTACATTTCGAACAGTCACGATTCGCACGAGATTACACGCTTTGCACTATTCACTCTAAATGGTCTATACAAAGTGCTAAGTGATGCCGGCTACATCAACGATTGCCACAAGGATTTTCCGGAGGCCTTCGGTCAATTGTGACCTTATCACTCTGCCACAAGATATGAACCTGAATATGGAAAGTTGGGAGTTTTCGTACATGAGCTCTACAAAAGGAAGAATGTAGTAGTGATTTGTATTGCGGATCGAAAATGCTTAGTATTCCACTTCTGAGGTACTCTTTTACTTGCCAGGGGGGTATCTGCTCGCAACCGTCACATCGATCCTGTGGATCTCACAATCCCGCTCAACTGCCGGCTGCGGAGGATAACCTGGCACGGGTGCGATTCGACAAGTTTCTTTCAAAATAGGTTTGAGCGCCTCCACTTCTCCATCTGTAATCGTACGCATTGTCAGCTCATGCGGATACAGTTCACCAAGAAACGAGCCTTCAAACCAAAGTGTACAGGCGATACCTTCAAAGTAGTGATCGAAACACACGAAACCTAGATACTTGCTTTCGTAAGTGTCTGGATACTCGTCTCGGTTCCAATTCAATGCGCCAAATGCTGTAACGCCGGTGAATATGACGGGTTCAAGCTTGTCCCTGGAAGCAGTCCACTCCATCATCCACTCGAACTCTTTTGTGCCAGCGCGGCTAACGGGACAAGTAAAGTGCCACTTTGCATTGAGCACAGAATAGAGATAATTTTTCTGGTTTTTTTCCTCGCCAAGACCACGCTAGGAAATGTCAGATCTCATGTTGCACGCGAATCGTCTCCTTACATGGTCTATCGTCTGTACAACTGTGTTTTCGACAGCAGATCCTGATTGCTTATGCGGTGGTCGACGACGTCTCTTGGCACAGATATGAGGATTGTGTCTCATTTGCCAGATCTCGTTCTTGGTTAAGAATAGCTTTGTAAACAGCTCAGTGGGAGTAGTCTCTGAGGTACGAGCGACTGTGTCTTGTTCCTCATCTTGTGGTCCAGTGAGACCGTGTGCCACAGCGCAAAGACATACGAGTCGCACGAGACGAGATAACAATGCTGTCTGCATTGTCGAAGTACTGTCCTTCGATGTCTCAAAGGCAGCAGAATTTGACTGCAAGCCCAGCCTTCTTGTACTAAAGTTAAGGCCAAATTAGGGGTCATGTCCAATCTAATCCACTTTAGGAATATTTCTCGAAAGAATCCGGGCTGCAGATTTGCCGACTAAGAATCATCGAGGAAGACAAGCTCGATATAACCCCAACGTTAGAAGGACTCTGTTCTCTTCATCTCGTAGACTATCTATAGGTTAGTCTTGTCTAGCACGAAATTCTCTGCGTGCTTGAAACTTGTTCCGCAATTGTACAGCTGCAAATTTCACAGCAGGCCTCGGTCGTTTGTGCGAGAATCGACCACATGGGTATGCCTGGCACTCTCGACCTATAAAGATACTATTCCATAGGTCTTGTATCACGGCAGACAGACGAGCGAATCGAAGAGTACAACGCGGGGAAAACGAGTACGTTATTGATAAATCGGCAGGCACTCACAAATCAAAGCAGGGCCGAGATTCTTCTATATGAATCCGAGCTAGATATGAGCGCAATAACGAGTACATCAAGCAGCAACGAAGGCCGTTCTGTCCTGAATGATGAAGATTCGAGAGCACATGAATTGCCGCACTTTCTGCAGCTAACAGTATACGTGACACGCTCCCACAGTCTGCACGACACACTGAGCGTGACTGCAGGCTTCCACATACGCCAATCACATGTCATACATTGCGAGGTAATTTCTTAGTATTGAGACCGTAGAATGCAGCACATGTACCGGAATCATGCGTAATCAAGAATCGACTTTACCGCACAGCAGTCGGACAGCGTGATTTTACTCTCTTAATTGTCTAATCAAAGCAGTTCAAAGCAGTCCATTTTTCTGAATGGCTTGTTATGACGAATTTTCCAAAGACTGGTGACAAGAAACTATGTGTTACCATGCGAATTGAGATCCACCTAAGCGGATTACAAAGGCCAGATGCGTACATTCTGAATAGAATACTTCGTTCCCTTCTTAAAGCCTGGCGCCGGGCAATTTCGTCCGTTTTGAGCTGGCTTACAGGTTCGAATAACTGTTGCGCTTGAATCCTTCCCACTACGGCATCATCGTAGCCGAGGATTGGTTGTCCATTCTTGGCCCCCACAACAAGTACTCCAGAATAAAAAATACGAACCACCCACGTTCCTCACGACAGGTCCGCCGCGTTTATAGTCATTATAATCTGTACGCCCAGATATGGCTTTTAGTGAGCTACGCGGATTTGTGTACGGATTTACCAAAGCGTCGACACGTTGACCCGCTGAGAAGTGGAATGCACCGTTGTTCACACTGACCTTGATGTCGAAGTCTAAGTGTTCCCAAGCTTCGCCTGAACATCTGTACAAGTGGTTTGTGTTGAAGTGCTTTCGAGGAAACACTCATTTCGACTTGAGCATTGTCACGGTTCCTAGCAAGCAAAGCATTGTCGATACTCGCGTGATTTGTGGGCACAGAATCCTTGATATCTGATGGCACTGCATAGATTGAGGCTGAGCACAAGATTTCTACTACTATACGTAGTACATGTTGGTGACCATTTCAATTTTCGTGCCAGAAGTGTGTCGTATGATATTGAAGTTCTTGTAGCAAATACTTGACACAGTTTTCACCCGCAGAATCACTAGACTAGACCGCATACTTCAGATATCTTGTATCTGTAAGATGATCTGCGATGAAATCCAACTTGTAGCCCGTTTTCCACAGTTTGGCTCACGTAACCCGGACAAGATCCAAAACCATTTGCCCAAACGCGCATTGATTGACAGCTTGAGAACTTCTTTGCGATGAGTCCGTTGCCGCAAATGGTCTGAAATATATCTGAGTCGGTGCTGTATCGAGAGCATAACAAGCTTTGTTTGCCATGAGCATAGTGAAGCAATGACATGTGCCGTTGTGCCCAAGGTAAGAATAGATTTCACAGTCTATAGGAGCGGGGATGATTCCCCTGGACAGTGCCGACCTCCTCTATTACTCATCTTAGTGTTTACGCATGACGTTCTATCTAATTCAAATTCCCATGTAAGAACGCGATTAGCCGTTGAGATGTAGTCGGTAGATGAATAGACTCGGTGCAGTGAGTATGAGCAAATCTGAACCCATTTTGCATACATCCCGGAGCACTGGTGTCTGCAGTCTATGGATCGAGAAAGGTTCCTACCTTCTGGCGAGGCTGAAAGTGGATCTGACCATTGTCTGGCCCAAGTTTGACAGTAAGGAAGCATCAGATAGTCTCCGCCATCAGAGACCGGCTTGCGTCAGAAATAGATCGGCTAACCAATTGCAAGTCTGAAACCGGGACTGATGACTGACGACCTGAAAAAGTAGTCGATCAGAGACAGCGCACTTGATCACATGGAGCATGATGTCATAACGCACATGTACTTAATAATCCCACAGCATGCTTTAGAGCACAAATAACATGCGATTAAGGTAAGCTGCGGCTATAACAGAATACGAACATAGTAGATTGCAGCTTACATTTTGTGTATCAGATAGAGCTCGGATGAGCTCAGGAAGGTGCTAAGCAATCAGTTGAACAATCACTGATCTATTGAGAGACTCACTGTGACGATCATGGCCGTTAAGCCTTGGAAAGTGTATCCAACGGAGACCAAGCCTTATGTTCCTGGAAAGATAGTGAGTAAATCACAGCCTGCACCACCTCGAGGATCAGGGCAGGTCTTGATACCAGGGGCAGAACAAGCTTCGCGAACAACCGGCTTTGGACAGTACTGGTTTCCATTCTCTGGTATCCTGAAACTGTGATCTTGACTTGGCTCATAAGCTCTTGCAATTATTCCTCCTTCCATAAAGTAGGAACATCTCCTGTTGCCAGACCTTAACAAGCAGCTAGTAATGTGACGATATCGAGTATAAACATCGTAAGAAGCATAACCGGGGGGATCGATGTGGATCACTTCCAGATCTGCGGCATTCTGTATGTTACTCAGACTTGTCTCATATCCATGGAAATTGACGTTGAATCTCAGAACCCTGTTATCGTTGCCCCCAAACGGACAATCGTAATTGATGAACACAGCAGCTGGAGCTGTGTATTGACTCGGTGTTAGCTCGATCTCCTTGCAAAGTACTCTGTGTAGTAGCGTGAATGTTGCTGGCAACAAGCGGAACTGTCTCAATAGCATCTAGGCTGGATCATAAGAATAGCTCTGTTGGAGCAGTGAAAGAATGTACAACTTACAAAATTTGCTTCGGTTCGATACAGGCGATTTGAATGTATTACTACAAGATTGGTGACGATAAGACTGGCAGTTTATACTCATGTGTCGACCTGGCCGTGCAAGAAAGGAAACGTGTACACTGTTTGGAACCATGAAGGCGGAACATGATGTGTGTTTGAAAGCATCTCTCACTGTATTTGAAGGACCTCGTGCTAACGAGGCGCGGCCAGAATCCACTATAAATGAAACCGGACACTCGAGATCTTTCGTTCTCATTTTAGTAACACATCTATGCAATCTTTGCATACGAAGTCAACTACAACAAGTGGCAATAAATTAGCCTTTGTACGTGAAGGATAGTCAAAGGAAATGGAAGTATACCAAGTGACCGTTCATGAGAAAGATCAGTCAGGCTTGTGCTGCCATCCCAAAATATCAGTATCAGCATGATTTTATGCACGACCATATAGGTCTGGTGCCATTACGTTCGGTCGACGCTGGATCTCGGCACCGATGCATCAGTGACGACGGCGTAAACGAGTTGATTTGATCGGAAGATAATACAGCATTAGCATGATTTGTCGCGCTCTGTAGATGTTGTCACCAGTAGCTATCGAGCGAATCAAAGCACGCGGATCCTGACTGATCAACAAGCCGCCCAGCTTCTGCGTCGGCGGCCAAGCTTAGAGCTCCCCGGATTGATTGCCAATCTAGTTGTCCGCACCTTCGCCACGAATTCCTGTTGCGCATCGGATCAGTCATCCAGCAAGTTGGAGTGGAGGCGCAGCTACAAGGGATCCTTGAAAGCTTTGAATCGATCTTCCGCTCCTGCTCCAGCACAGTTCATGTGCACGCGTCTAGTATATGTTGAAGTCAGGTTTCGAGTCAATTAGCAGGAGCTAAGTGCAAATGATCAGTGATCAGTTCTCGGCAGCTCATGTTGACCCGCGCCGGTTGAGAATGGAGAGCTTTTCAACGAACATGCGCAAACCTCATCGGAGGTCGTACTTGCATGGGATGAAATCCACGACCTAAGGACTGATCCTGCTCTCAGGAGACGTGCTGGATTGACGCTACACCTCATGCTTCGATATCTCGAGAATCACCGAAACTGCAGACGACTATCACTGTATGATAATTACCGCCATGGCCTAGATCCATATTTCCAGTGGCGAGATCTTGGCATTGTCGGCAGTAACGAAGCAGTAGATGCGGCTATTTACACCAAAAAGTCTCGGCCTATTCTTCCGATTTCAGCCTCTTACTGGTTCTCGGGTAGATCTACGGCGCTCTGTCCAATAGTCGACGACGCGGCAGCAGATCTCGGGGAAGTGTCATGGTGAACGTGTCGGCAACTAAATCACACCGGGCAAAGGTGTTCCGAAATTGGTGTGCAACGTCATTGGACTCGACAGTCTGACCTCTGCTGTTCATAAGTATGCAGTGTCCATCGAGTGTACGGTCTCGGAATAACACATGCGTTTCACACTCTGTGCTCAGTTGAGTCTCGCCACGGCGGCAGTCATCAAACGAGAATTTAATCCTCTTCAATATGCCCCTGGCCAGACTGCCACAGTGGCATCGCCACCTCCGGCAGACACAATCACACCAGCTGCTGCATTGGAAGCAAATCCCTCATTCAATTTTACCGGCATAGCGATCCCTCAGCCGGTACGTGGACAAGATGGGTTGCCATTCATTGCAGACTCCGAGAACTCTAGTGGTGTAGCAGGGGGCACAAATAGTGACACGGACAGAGACAACCCCGACACTCTGGCACCACCATCAACAGACTACGGGACTGTCGCTCAGTTCAAGTGGCCATTGTCTTTGTCTCACAATCGTTTAGAAGATGGAGGTTGGGCCAGACAGCAAAACACTGCGACGTTGCCAGATGCCACTGCAGCGGCCGGTGTACAAATGAGGTTGGCACCATACGCATATCGGGAAATGCATTGGCACAGTACAGGCGAATGGTCCTACATGTTGACTGGTTCTGCTCGAATTTCTGTGGTCAATCAGAATGGTGAAAACTACATTGCCGATATTGATCAAGGTGATTTATGGTTCTTCCCGGAAGGCGTGCCGCACAGTATTCAGGCACTAGAAAGTGGTTGCGAATTTCTGCTCGTCTTCGATAGCGGTGATTTTGACGAAAACGATACATTGCTTATCACTGAGCTATTTGCACATTTGCCAAAAGAAGTGCTTGCGAAGAACTTTAATTTGCCAATCTCCGCCTTTAGTGATACTCCGGATGCTGAAAAATATATCTTCCGCGGGACAAATCCAGGTACAGTGGCTGCTCAGAACATCACTGGCACTGCAGGATACTCGAACTCCGAAGCATATTCGTATGCCTTTTCTCAAGTACCGTTCACAAACGTGCAAGGAGGTCAGCTCAAGATTGTTGATTCAACCACATTCTCACCTACAACTCTGGCAGCTGCAGAGGTGGTTATCGAGGTGGGTGGCATCAGAGAGATACACTGGCACTTTGTTGACGAGTGGAACTACTTCATTTTCGGCAATGCCAGAATCACCGTGTTCGAATCTGGTGCTGCCAGGACATTTGATTATCAGGCTGGTGATGTTGGATACATACCGGTATCTGATGGACATTATATCGAAAATATTGGTACCGAACCAGTACATATGTTGGAGCTCTTGAAAACTCCAAAGTTCCAGGATGTGTCCCTGGGAAATTGGATTGCGTTGACCTCTGCGAATACTGTCATGGAAACCTTAAATATCAATCAAGCAACATATGATAGCATACACTCTATGTATGTCGGTAAACAATACATAGTAGGTTGATGTCCACATCAATTTGTACTCTGGACAGAAAGAGCCAAGTAGTCTTTGTAGACGCGGTAATTCTGATGATGTATAACAAATCCAAGTCCGAAGTACCTGAGCGGTTCCTTCGATACTGTATCTTTTTTCATGTAAGTCGAGAGTGAAAGCTTTTGACTTCACTACTTTGTTGTGCAACCTTGGCAGTAAGACGTGACGTCTGGGTTCCGCAGTCTGGAGTAAATGTCTCAGTGATCGTCTCCGCACTCGGAACACATGGTGTGACATCTTGGTGCACGAAACAGCAGAGATTGATCATCGAGGTCTGTGGCTTACTGAACGAGACATATATATTCCCGCGTTTTCCCAATTTTCCAGTCCAGCCCATTGTCAAAAAAAGTCTTTCCCACTAGCATCATGGTCACTGGTCTCTCAATAGCTCTTCTGTTACAAGTTTCATCACAAGCATGACCCCGACTTCAGGCGTACCATTGTGCATCAAGCGCAAAATGAACACCTCTTTCCATGACCCACATGATCCAGTGCTGGATGAATTGACGTCCAAGGGCTTCAACAAACGAGTAAGATCGCAGGTCCGGCCAGAGGAGTGCCATGAAGCTCTGATGCTCCTGGAATCAGACGAACTACTGCAACTCGACACAGTGGTCCAAGTTACCACTCCTGTGGGTCATCGCGCGAGCAGCTGGCGGACTCTCAATACATACATCAGGAGACGGCCGGCTCGAGATGCACCGGTAGATATCGAAAACGAGACTATCGCATACCTGCAAGCGGATATCTCATCCTTGAAAATTGCATTAGCCGAGTGCAAGGACGAGATCCGAGTATTGAGGACAAACAATGCAGAAGTGAAAAAAGCAAATGTCGAATTGCAAGTAGAACTTGGCAATATGAGACGGGAGCTGGACCTCATGAAGGGAACAAATGTCGGACCTCAAAAAGAGAACGACTGCCTGCACTTCTCGAACGATATCATGATTGTTGGTATTCTGGTACGCATAGCGTTGCAAGAGTCCAATCTGCGGAAAGTCGAGCTGCAGACGCTTTACAAAATGCGAGGGGCGAGGAATGCAATTGCCCACCGGACAAATTCGTCAGAT
Source organism: Taphrina wiesneri (assembly GCA_005281515.1). Taxonomy (NCBI): domain Eukaryota; kingdom Fungi; phylum Ascomycota; class Taphrinomycetes; order Taphrinales; family Taphrinaceae; genus Taphrina; species Taphrina wiesneri. Next base: position 8,114 of record RHGK01000009.1, on the reverse strand, counting down.
TTATTGATGTCGTTCAATAGGATTCTTTCTCGAAGAGAATTCATCCCAGCGTACTCCGTCCTATATGGAGCTTTCAAAAACACAATAGACAAGGACGAGACATTTGAGGAGTTGGAGGAAGCAGTCAAGGCAAACCCAATGTTTCTTATCATTGAGTCTGAGGTCTTAGCAAGGTTTGAATGAAGCGTTCATTTTGTATGGCCCGCACTGCTGCATGTCAAGTTGTATCATAGTTTGTAAATAAGACTCATGATTGTTCTTGTAATGTCCAACTTCAATATCAGACAGATGTGCCGTGCGTAGTAAGCGAATCGTGTCATGAGTAGTGGTTTCATGACTGAAGTCTAGCCAGCACGCACCCGGGCGACGAGCTGGGAGAAATGTGACACCAGAGTGTAGACACAGGTGATGACGGAAGGACATGCTCTTCTGGTACTACACCGGCAATGAGCTAGACGGATCTAAGGTTTGGTCGACTGATCAGCTCACCATCTGACCCGTGACTAGTGGCATCTTAGTGGAGAGTATCTAGATTGTCAAAATCTTAGATCTGGGCTTCAAGGTGTAAGCTTCAAGCTGGGTCAAAACCCAAGTGCCATCTGCCGGCTTCCAGCTTCGAGATGTGAGGTTTGAGCTAGCTCAAAAGCGAGATGCCAGATGTGAGATTCGAGATTGGTTTCATCTTCTAGCTGTCAGTGCAGTCGTACCTTTCCCGTCAATGCCAAGAAAATCTCGGTCACGGCCACTTGATCTGAGCATTCTGACATCTTCTTTGCATTTCTTGTTCCCCTTGATATTGATATCAATAGATCCTTCTGGCCTGTGCACGTGTCTGCTTCTCAAAATCCAAGAATTGAAAGAGATGTAGCCCAAAAAGGAAACCTTTCATAGGAATCCGGATTGTACCAAAAGATGCGCCCTGGATAGCTCTTAAGGACTATCAAAAGAGATTGCCGAGAATGTGAAATCTGACCTCATCGACATCACCAACAATAACTTGCAACGTCTGAAACGGCCCTGCATAATGCAACTGTAGATCTTTGTCATTCCCCTTTGATTTGAGCTTGACCTAAGTTTTTGATATCACGTCAACCTTTGGATAATCCCAGGTATCTCACACATGTGCCAGCTCAGAAAGAGAAGTCGGAATTTGAAGAGAAGTAAACACTATACTGGGCTGAGAAATGTGTCAAAAGTTACGCCCTAACAGGATTTTCAGAGCTGTTGGAGATAGTGGTCGGAATTGTCAGGTTCTGATCAGTTTCACGTCAAATGCCTTGTAAACTTCAAATGTTACATGGCATTTTACCATAATAGGGACATCTTGTGGCAGATCCTCAACAGTACTACTACGCGCACAATCACAAGACAAACCTAGCACTGTATGCTTAATCTCCGGATCCCGCATAGTCAGCGCAATAAGCATTCGCAAGCTGACAAGCTGTAGAAGAGCAATCTGCCTGACATGCCGCCTTTGCAGCTTTATATGCAACTTTTTCGGCATCAGCAAATTTGCAATAGCGGCTCAAACCCTGGAACGCCAGATCAGCAATGACTAGTGGGTTCTCTAGCGATGTGAGCTCTTCCGCCAACTCGATAAGTTCTCCAACGGTTTGTATACCGCCGACAACATTATTAGTCAACCCAGTCTTCATTGCCGCCAGGACAAGGAATTCTTGCCTTGCCCGAGGCACAAATCTTGGCGATGGCGTCAAGCATGGTTCGGTCCACTGACTCTGACAGACTTGCAATCTGTGCCAGTTTGAATGTAGTGAGTGCCGAACTGAGGGCAGATACCATGCCATATCCGGGACCGAGAATAGACTTTCTGCTATTTCCACACCCTCACAAATACATTTCGTGGTTTCGAAGAAATTCAGCACTTTTTCTGCCGTCGCCGTACCTGAGCATCCAGCTCGTCTGTCGTGCGATTGCCGCGCAAACAAACTCATGTGCAAGCCTGGGTCTATAGCCAAAACATTCCAGATGTTCATTCGCTGCATGCCGATCCACTGAGCTATCTGTCCGGGAAGATTCTCCTTGGCAAGAACATCCTCTATAGTAATGAGCTGCAAGCGCTGATTACTGGCAGATAGTGGCCCAAGTCTCACTTCGCTTAGGAGGCATAAAGTATCCTTTGTTGGAGTATTGTCCAAGAACAAGTGTGTTGTAGACGACCTCAATGATGGGTACGCCATATCCAGTCGCGAAGCGTGCAGCTAGTACCATGTTGACCACTGTGAAATTAAGGATACCACTCTTAATGGAATTCTCGAGAATGCTATGCATACCGTAAACTTCTGAATTATTGCTTGGATAATTCGAGTACTGACTCACAAAATAAGCTTGAAAGCGATTCAGTATCCAAACACCCCCGGGACTGGCCGCCAATTGTTTTGTGGTAAAGTTTACATTCTCAACGACAACCTCTACAACAGCTCTGAGTGCGTCACTACCTGCTGCTAGATATGCATCAAGACAGGTCGAATTTGGCAGACAAGCAGCGTACAGTATGTTGATGGCACCGCCCGAGAAATGTTCCCTGACTGTCTCCCACAATGCACTATCAAAACCATAGAAAGTGGGATAGTCAGTAGTGTATGTACCATCAGGGTGGATGGAATTTAGTTCAAGACTAGACTGAGAAAATACACTCACATCACCGATGCCTACAGAGACTGGATCTGTACACTGGAGAAATATCTGTGGTGATACTGCACAATCATAGGCAGTCCACCGCTGAAGCTGGTCGTAGTAAGTCCTGACCATGATGCCCTTTAGGTGTGACAAACTTGCTGTGCTAGTTGGTGCTACGTTTGAGGTCGTCGAAACGACAATCAGCGTCTCAGAAGCTGATGCCAATTTTGAAAAAGAGCCTGGCACAGATGACGAAGAGATGTACTGACTTAGTTGGGAGCTTGGTGATTTGACAGTGTTTATCGAAAAAAACACTCCTGTAGCCGATGGCATCATCGAAGTGCCAGACATTTCTGACGGTATGGTGAAGGATCGATTCGCATTTGGCCCCGAGGCTGTAAAAGAGGCAGTGGATGAGCTCATAATGACACCAGTCAATGAGGGCAGCAGTCTCGTCAAGCTAGAACTTTGCTTAGGTGCATATTCCGGGTTCGTGAAAAATTCCAAGATAGCAATTGAAGTCATTGATGTGCCAAGAATAAAACTAGTATTACGATACAGCATCAGACTTTGACTTGACTGAGACGTATCATTCTCAGTCTTGTCGGTCAATGCTGGTCGTGCCACGGCCAGTCTGGTAGGTGACGGCGCAATGTTTTTTGATGTTTGATATCCAGGAAACACAAGCGCGGATACTACATGCGTGGAAACTTTGAGGGGAAGAAGCAAACTAGCCTGTATACTGGTGCCGTCAATTGTGGATGCAACGTTGGCTACTGTTGTGGATACTGCAGAGTAAGCGGATATCACTTGGGTTGTTAGCAAGTTAGGACCACACACATATGAGAAGGTTTGAGTCAGTACAGTTGTGGGTATCTGAGACACTGTTAGATCCTGATAGTAAGTCGTGGCTGTTGGTAAGGCGACTATCGTGTCGCCGGAGTCAAGACTCAGAGACGCAGCGTCTGCTATTTCGGTAACGATAGAAATAGAAGGACACTGATGCATTTGAACGGATTGTTCAAGGTGAACGAAAAAGTTGGCACTGTTTGACCGCCGAGTATAAACGAAAACCAAAGAAACGAGTCGATTCGCCAATAATGACAGATACCTCTGCAGGTATCTTTGTGGTTGTCGAATAAGTAGCGATCGAAAGTCGGGTCACTAGTAGCTCATTATTAGGAATTGCTTGGTTACAGCTGGAAATTACCACGATAATGACAGTCGTCGAAGATGGAGTACTGAAACCACTGTGGACTGGTTGAGACAAGGGATCCGACAAGGTTCCGTATGGGTAAGAAGTAGCGATAGTTGATTTTTCGTTTTTGTGGCTGATAGACGTGTTCGACACGAATTCTGCAGCGACCGAGCGTTTTAGCTCCATTTTCTTTTCCACAGGTCTGATTTATATAACGAGAGTGGCATACATACTGCCTTTGTCTTGAGGATCTCAATGGCAACGTAGATCTGAGTGTTTGAGGATTCAGTATTGGGACATATGAGAAATACTGGTTTCTCAAGATCGTATGCAGGTAGAACTGTGAGCCTATCACCACGCTCGATTGAAAATTTTCGTGTAAATTTGTGATCAAGAGAAGCTCTAGATACATTTGGACAGAATGAAAGCTGATGCAGATCTGTCTCAATCACACTGACTTGTCCCGTCGATACGTCGAAGCATGTAAAAGCTTTAATCAGCCGTATTGAGTATGAGCACTCCCTCCATTTATCGTGAACTCATAGTATTCATTTGTTTATATCGCTGGATAGAGCACCGCAGCGAGCAGATCATCTGTGGCACTGATTTACGAAGAAGCGAACGAGATTCGGCGTGTCTAAAGGGAAGTCTGCGACGACTTCTGATAAATGTAGAGTAAATGATTGCAATTGCTGGAAAGCTGAGGCATTGATGAGAAATGCACTATGTATGATCAGTAAGAGACAAAGCATACGTAGCTAGCACAGAAATATTTTACAATAGCAGATATCAGGAAAGGCCACAAGTTGGCATGTGTACATTTTGAACCCCGAAATGATGTAGCATTGTATCTCGGCCGAGGCTTCAGACTCTGCCACATTTTGATACAGCCATAGGTAGTGCAAAGGTGTCTATGGACCAGTCAATGAACAGCATGTTCGTGATCACCTGCGTTGCAATCTGCCACTCGCTTGTTGGATTGTGCCCTCAAGTAGACCGTGAGCATAGTTCAGACATTTACATGATGTCCCCCGATGACTTGTATTGTATTGTCTATGACTAATTAGTCGTTCATTTCGGACATGTAGTCTATAGGAATGTCTGCAAATCATAATCAATTTACTGTAAGCAAGCTATGTTTGCTTGATGAAACTGTATATCAGAGAAGAACGCACCCACTTGAAACCACGTTGCAAATGAGTCTCAAGCAGTATTGGATGAACAACGGGTTGTGCCATCACCTCAAATTGAAAGGGAGCAACCTTGCCGCAAGCCTCACCCAAACACAGCGCCGGCTGCGTTTTAGAATTCACCTTAAGGCGAGGTGAAATCGATGAGCCGAAAAGTGGTCATAATCAACCTTTGTTCCTTCGATTATGAGTTGCACATTTGACCCACATTTTTGCTGTCAATTCCAAGTGTCAGCGAAATCGCTACTTGGTCAAAAGTATCATGTTTACTAAGCGTAATTTGATTTATATCTGACCATTTTGACGCACTCCTGAATCGACCATTCTGACTAACAGGCATATATGGTTCATATATGTCAGCATCTCCATGACCGTGCTTACGAAAATGCAAGTTTTCAACTAGATGTAGAGCAAAGGAAAGACCTTCTACAAAACTAAAAGATATATTGAAATATGCGCCCTGACAAGCTCCACATACCCGTTAGAAAACCACCTAAAAATGTCAAGTCTTGTGGGAGTAAGCGTCAAATGCCTTTTCAAACGTCAAGTGCCACCCGGCATAGTACTTGAATATGGGTGGGGTTTTGTCCAATCACCAAGAAAAGATCAAAGACTATGAGACGTCAACATTGACGTATTCATTTCAGCGGTCGTTGTCTGGACATCTTGATCATGTGATTCCTGTGCCACACAAATTCACTACACATTCGTGTTGGTCACAGCTCCATCAATGGTACAGATCCAGTCCACCCTACCAATTGGTTCTGTTGTGCCATCAACATTCGTGAATACCGTCTCATACGAGTATGCCACGTAGTTGCCATTGTTGATATCGTTGCTAATATCCTGAATGACAGAATCGGAGTCTTATTCAGAGACACTCTCAAGTCCGTCTGACCGTGCGTCAGTTGTGATTACTTTGCTGCAGGGAAATTCTTACAATCGCCATACGATGCATCAGGATCATATGCTATGACACAAGAATCATCGGGTACTCCAGTCACTTCTTCATAATACCCTTCTTGTTCATATTGTCGACTCCAGAAGTGATTTGTAGATCGCTTCTTCTTAGCAGGCATCACATTATCGACAGATGGAGCTGTGCTCGTAGTAGATGCCGTGATGCCACCCTCACCTATCATGATCGAGCCACCGGGGAACTGACCGGTGGAGGCTGCGCGAAACCAAGAGTATGGGAGAGGAAGCAACATAGCCCACGAATAAGGCTGCACCGGCCCAAGTCACAGCAGTCTAAGGTCATCAGAAGTGCTTCATAATTTGTGGATACCCTACGGCTGCAAGGCTGGCTCCATAAATAGTCACTCCTCCCACTACTACAGTGAGAGCACGCTTTTCATTGTTGTTTGTGGTGTCATTGATAATTTGCGCTAGCATGTCGTCATAGCTCGATAATTTGAGCAAGGCTGTGCTGTTATCCGCATTGCGAAGCATTGTATGACTAGCAATGACCACCTGTCGCTTCCCATTGACGGGGTTGACACGTAACTGTTTCGGCACATCTGCGGTGAGGTCTTGGTATGTAATGTATGGGTTAGTTGAAGTTCTAGCCGACGTTTCCTGGAGCAATTGCATCATAACGGCATATTGTAAGAACCGAGCATCAAAAGGGATAGCATAGCTTGAACTGGTCTTTCTTTATCGGCTTGTGCTGTTCACCATATGAACACTGGCATGCTCTTATATGTGTTGCATTTGAGCACTAGTCGTGTATGTGTGCAATTGTGATCAGCATCAAGTCATCTCACAAAAAGGGTTGTCTTGGCAACTACTGGTGGATCACTGTTTTCATGACATTTACGATGATGATGATCTTCAGTCAGGAAGACAAGTGCCCCGCGAAGATCACTGGATGCGATCGAAATGTGACGAGAGGCACATAGTAATCGCCAATGGCTTCGTCACATGGTCAGTGCGACAGTTGGTAATGGCAAGAACAGCCGATCTTTCCAGATGTTAGTAATTCCGGCAGGCATGCCTTGCCTCTTTCCAACTACACATACCTTCCTGTGCTCCTCAATCAAGCGGGTGAGATGATTATCCGAAATGAAGATCTACGCTGCGGGACGCGACATCCGCCTTTTTGCTATCACTCGTGATCATTCGATCGCGTTCGTAGTCTCCGGAAATGCACAGGAAGCCAACAACGCCACCGGATTCCACCACGTGCCTTGCATTATCATTACTCACGCACTGACTGATGTCAATCTTGAACACTTTAGCTCCTTCTGGTTGTTCAAGGATCAGCACACCTTATCTTTGGAACTCTGACGCTGTAACCCAAAATCTGAGGGCCGACTTCCGCAGGATCTCATGCCAAGTTGTGAAAGCACTTCGTCATCTAAGCTATTCCAGTCGTGATAAAGCAAAGCAATGATCGTTGGTGATGATTATCAAGGCGAAGGGGTCGGAGAGTTTTCGGCACGTTTAGACCTTCGGAGCATCGTCGTCACAATTGTAGTATGGTTGATCACTCTCTGTTTCATCTTCTATGTCTACCTCACGTTGCGACGCTGGTTTTTTAGTTTGGATTGAATTGTGTCGTATTGCATCACATGGAGAGACTTGAATCAATCATTGCAAGATCTTGGCACGACGTGGGATCAATAAGATGCAACGGCTGAAATAACCATAAGAACCGTTTATCGCGACTGCAAATAAGAAAAGGGAGTGCTCTTCCACGTCACTTCAGGTATCATTGGTGAATATCGCTTAGTATCAGCACGATAGCAGACACTCGACTTGTGCACGCCGAAGCCGAAAATTTATACTTCCCATGACCCGGTCGAATGAGGTCAGTCAATGTTTTGGATGGCCCGGACGTGAATATTCGGCATGGTCCTTGTACTTGGTCGCTCTGATCATAATTCGTGCGAGAATCGGGGTCAAAATTCGCTGGACAGATTGCCGTACTGATCGATCTTGCCTATCTTGCAAACTTTCGTCGAGGTTAATTTGATTGTACCCACTGAAATCAAGCAGAACCAGGGTCAGGGTCAAGGTAAAAACCAAGACCAAGTCAAATAGGGTTAGGGTTAGGGTTAGGGTTAGGGTTAGGGTTAGGGTTAGGG